>CM073470.1:15312500-15722500 GCA_037074535.1 Gleditsia sinensis | reverse complement strand
AGTAGTTACCAATACTATTCACTTTCAAATCTTTTCAATTTCAAGAATTTGTGTTAATGGTTAACTTCTTGAGGAAATATCTTATCCTAATCTTCTTCAAAGTTGACAATTAGCCCAATCTTCCTAATGCCATTGAAAGTTGTTGATAACTAACTTTTAGTGACGACTTTTAAAAGTCATCACCAAAAAGTTGTCACTAAATATTTTGCTTCTTGTAGTGCTTGCCTCTTGGTTAGGCATTTGCCCTAACACTGATGCCTATGCCAAAGTGGTATACCAGATTGTTCCCTCGCGATGATATTCGCCAGCAAAGAAGGCACAGTTTTCTATATGGGTTACTGCTGGGTATTTCATATTATACAATAATAATTAAATATAAAATAATATTTTATTTATGTTATTAAATGTCCCATGTGTAACTGATTAAAATATTTATTAGATAAATAATAAGTTATTAAGTAAATTTTATTTTATAGTATCTTAATTAAAAATTCAAAAGAATTTGCATTAAAATTTTTAATAAATTAGTTCTAGTCATTAAATTAATATTTTAATAACAAATAAAAAAATTAAACATAATATATATGTGTAAAATGAATCAAACTTTATAATGATTAAAATTTTCTTATGCAAATAAAGTACAGCTAATTAATGATTTATTTATTTAAGAAAATAATAATAATTAGAGGAATTCTTTATTTTAATAAAAAAAGTAAAAGTTGAAAAATTTTATATGACTTAAAAAAATTAAACATCTTCATATTTGCAAGGATTTGGATCTTTGAGATTTTATAATGTTATCATACATATGATAAGCATTTAATAGGATGAATAAATTAAATATTACTCTATATTTAGCAATTATGTTTATGAGATTATTACTCTAAAAATTCAGCGATAAGTGATTGTTATCATATTTATATAATTTTTTTTTATAAATTATTCAATTTTTTTTTTTTTTATAGACTAACTATACTTAAAACTTAATATTATATATTCATATTCAAGTGGGTCTCTGTTAAATTTTTAAATTATTTCACCATGTTGTATGTGATGATTGTGAGAACTTTTGGCTTAAGATAAAGTATTAGAACTTTCGTTGTTATCATATCTTGATTCTCTTTGATTTGGACTGCGACAAGAAAGACACCGCGAGGCTTAACTACCCGCCTATATAAATGACACCAAACCCCAACCCCCTCAATCCTCCATCGACAAACAATATTTCAAGTTCTTGGCTCTAGTCTCTACTATTCTTTAAGCAACATGGGCATTCCACCACTTTGCGCCAATGGCTGTGGCTTCTATGGCTCTTCTGCAAACGACAACCTCTGCTCCAAGTGTTACCGACATGCTCTCACCAAGAAGATGGCTCTGTTTTCATTACCTGAAGATTCAAAGGGTGAAGAAACCAAGATCGATGATCCTGTTAGTGTTGCTAATAAAGAATCTTGTGCTTCGGACATTCCGGAGAAGAAGAAGAGGTGCAAGAGTTGCAACAGGAAGGTTGGACTAACGGGGTTCGAGTGCCGTTGTGGCGACCTGTTCTGTGGAAGCCATAGATACCCAGAAGAGCATGCATGCACTGTGGACTTCAAGCACATTGGTCGCCAACTTTTGATCCAACAGAACCCTCTCTGCAGGGGTGATAAGTTGGAAGGGAAACTCTAGATTTCTCTTCAGGGTACCTCTTTGGATAATCATTCATAACAATCACCCATTTTTCTGATTATTCTGCCATTCGGTTTATTATATTTCTGGTCTTTCTTTGTAACACTGATTGTTTTTTTAACTCTCGATGTCCCTTTTTTCATTCGATATGGATCCTCTGCTGCTGCGTCTTTGGCGCAGCAGAAAATGCTGCGCGGCCAAAACGCGGCTATTTAACCGCGTTTTGGTTTTTTTATCTTTTTTTTTTAATTTATTTTAATAACAATATATTTATTTTAATTAAATTAAATTATTAAAAATTTTCAAATTTTAAAATTAAAAGAACCAATTTTTATTTTTATATTTGAAAAATATGTGTTTTAATTTAATTGTTTTAAATTTCAATTTTTTAAATATTTTAGTTAAAATAATAATGATTTTTTTTTGTTTTAAGTAAATACTTCTTTTGATTTCTTAAAGATTTTAATTTAATTTTTTAAATATTAATTTATTTAAAAAAATATTTTTAAATTTATTTTATTAATAAATATTTAATATATTTTTTATCTGTTATAACTACATAATTTAGAGATATATTTTAATTAAATAATTATTTTAATTAGTATAAATATAGTTTAATTTAATTTTAATTATTTATTTAAATTAAAATAAATTTATTGTTATTAAAATAAATTAAAAATAATGACAAACAACTTGTGTTTAATACATTTTCTCATCTACTATAATTAAGAATTTATATAATTAAAATAAAAATATAATTTAGGTAAATTGTTTTAAACAAATTTATTAAATTTTTATTGATAAAATTAAAATTAAAATATTTTTAAAGAAAAATAATTCTTTAAATAATATTTTTTAAAATAATTTATTAAAAAAATTTAAAAATAATTTTTTAAATAAATAAATAATTTTAATAATTTAGTTAAATTAAAATAAATAAATAAATAAACCAAAACACGGCAAAAGTCGCATTTTGGACGCACAGCATCCCCTGCTGCGCCTTTGGCGCAGCAGAGGATCCATATCCTTTTTCATTGATCCCATGAGTAGAATTAAACTACCTTTGTAAAAATAAATAAATAAATAAATAACTCAGTCTTCAATTATTATTATTTACCCCCTACCCCCCCCCCCCAATGTAAAAAAAAACTGCATTTACCTTTCGTGATCTATTATATTATTTCAATTATATTTGAATAATTATTATCAAATAATATATATATATATATATATATATATATATATATATATATATAAGGTTGAACAGCTAAATTAATGGAAAACGTAATCACATTAATTTTATTTTTTTTCAGAAAAAAAGATTTTTTTCCTTGCATGCAGTGAGCCAAAACAGGCTATAAACCATTGGGATTAATTCTTTGTTTTCTTCACCAATTAAATTAACCAATATTAATATAACCATTGGCACCCGATTTGAAAAATATTTATGTTTTTCTGATTAATTTAGTTATTCGTTTTTCTTTGGTTTATATTCATGAAAAATTACACATTTAGATGCTCATAGGGAAAGGCTTAATTACGTAAAATGAAATTTCACGTAACAACATGTGTATTATATGCACCTAAATTTTTGAAGCACGAGAAAACATTATTTTTTCAATTAATACAAAATAATATTATATGAGTTACATTCCTATAATAAAATAATTTAATCATATGAATATATATATATATATATAATCAGAAATATATTACTAATAATTATAATAATATAAAAATAATAATAAACATAATTTTGACTTGTAACTTAATTATTAGAAATTATAACCGACATTAGAAGATCATGAACAGTTTATTCCTTTTCAAAAGAAATAAAATTCTTATACCTTCCTACTAAGATGAAAGGTCACTTCCATGAAGGATCAAAATGTTATAAATTTTGGTCTGACTTGACTTTTAAAGAACCAAATCCAATGGAAAAAAAGTTATGGATCTGGAGAGGTTTTTTCATTAAAATCATGTTCACTGCACTTGCCATTTTAGAAATTCAAGTTCGTTCTTTAACCAAGCCATCACTTCCTACGACTCTTTCTAATTCCTTCTCTTCTGGTGGGATGGATGCGGTAAATAGAGGTATGTAATTTTTTTATTTTTTACTTTTCTAAAATAATTTTTTTTACATTTTTTAAAATTTATTGAGAAAAACCTTATTTTTATTCCTAACACAGATTAATTTTTTCAATATAATTGCTCGTAGATAAAAATGTTTATAATTTTACCCCTTAGTTGAGCCATCATTTGAAGTTTGATATGAAACTTAACTCACTTTGACATTTAAATTTTTGCTATATTTATTTGACTTGACATATGAATTTATATTCAAGTGGCACATATAAGCAATTTTTTTTCAATCAAATTAACCCTATTTAGGAATTTTATTTATGATGGACTAAATTAAAATTTTACCTATTTAACTTGACGTATGAATTGGTACTCACTTTCAATAATTCGAATTGAATTCTAAAGTTGTTGATACGTGACTCTTCACCTTTCCTTTTGGTTTAATGAATGTTGATAATGTGTAGAACTTCCTGAGGTTTATAGGAGCATGTTTAAGGGTGACATATGTTCACACAAAGACAAAAATTCTATTAAATGCATAGGGAGATTGTTTTGAAGAGATATAGTTTCGATTGACGTAAAAATGGATCCGAAAATACTTTACCAATCCCAAAAAAACAAAAATTATATTTTAGTTCTTGAAAGATGATGATAAACTTGATATTTGATCTATATATTTGTATCACATTAATATCAGATTAAGATAGATTTTACCGACATTTAAAAGAAACTTTTATCTTGATAAATAAGATAAAAATTTTTAAAAATGGTACTATTTAAAAAATAACTATTTTCTCCAAATCAGTTTTATATGTGAAACAAGCTCCAACCTTTTTGTTTCATCTACCAGGGAATAATCCATGGCCATCCTCCATTGGAGGCAAGGCAGTTTGCTCTTCCCATTTCTTGAATTATCAGGTAGTGTTTTTGGCCTGTGTTGCTCAGTAGAATGCAATGGGAATCTCTGAAGAGAAAGTTTAGACTTTCTGTTAGTAGTTTTCTTTCAGTTCGAATAAGTCCTAGTCTTTAGGATATATGCTTAGCATCTTTTGAAACTT
This sequence comes from Gleditsia sinensis, assembly GCA_037074535.1. NCBI lineage: Eukaryota > Viridiplantae > Streptophyta > Magnoliopsida > Fabales > Fabaceae > Gleditsia > Gleditsia sinensis. Next base: position 15,717,689 of record CM073470.1, on the reverse strand, counting down.
TTCTAACTGCACTTATCACGGTGGTTAACGTGAGCTATTTTTTATCATTCTGTTAAGATTGTAAAAGGCTATTTATAAGCCAAGTTTGCTTGATAAAAGGATTCATTCCTAGAAGTGTCAAGTTTCTTTTCTTCTATGTTTTGATTCCTAACATTTGTGGTATCAGAGCCAGGTTTGGGAACTGACAATCAAAGCAGCAGTCTTTGAGGATTTTCCTTTTGCAGCAACAAAAGAAAATGACAACTGAGGGGAATTTCGTACAGCCAGCCATTCCTCGCTTCGATGGTCACTATGATCATTGGAGCATGTTAATGGAGAACTTCCTGTGCTCTAAGGAATACTGGGGTTTGATAGAGACTGGCTATGTTGAGCCAGAAAGTGGAGCTGTACAGTCCGAAACACAGCAAAAAAGGCTAGATGACTTGAAGTTGAAAGACTTGAAAGTAAAAAATTATCTCTTTCAGGCCATAGACAGAACAATATTGGAGACCATCCTTGTAAAGGATACCTCCAAACAAATTTGGGAGTCTATGAAGAAGAAGTTTGAAGGAAGTGCTAGGGTGAAGAGATCACATCTACAAGCTCTCCGCAGAGAGTTTGAAACCCTGGAGATGAAGGCTGGAGAAGGAGTCTCTGAGTACTTTTCAAGAGTGTTGTCAGTAGCCAACAAGATGAGAACACATGGAGAGCAAATGCAAGATGTCACAGTGGTGGAGAAGATCCTCAGGTCATTGAGTGAGAAGTTTAATTATGTTGTTTGCTCCATCGAGGAATCTAAAGACATTGATCAACTCTCTATTGATGAACTGCAAAGCTCTCTGATTGTTCATGAGCAAAAGTTCCAGAGACACATAAGAGACGAACAAGCACTCAAGACAACCTTTGAAGACGGGCTTGGTGCAAGAGGACGAGGTCGAGGTACATACAGAGGCAGAGGAAGAGGGAGAGGCCGCCAAACATGCAACAAAGCAACAGTGGAATGCTATAAGTGCCATAAGCTTGGACACTTTCAATCTGAGTGTCCAAGTTGGGATAAGGAAGCTAATTATACTGAATCAAGAGAAGAAGAAGAGATGTTGCTTATGTCACATGTGGAAATAAATGATACTCAAAGAGAAGATGTCTGGTTTCTAGACTCTGGATGTAGTAACCATATGTGCGGTGACAAAAGTTTGTTCTGTGATCTAAATGAAGACTTCAGGCAGAAGGTAAAGCTGGGAAATAACACAAGGATGGCTGTGTTAGGAAAAGGCAATGTGAGATTGAAAGTAAGTGGAATCACACATGTCATTAGTGAAGTATTTTTTGTACCTGAACTAAGAAATAATCTTTTGAGCATTGGTCAACTACAAGAAAAAGGGTTGGCAATTCTGATTCAACAAGGAAAGCTCAAGGTTTATCATCCAGACAAAGGCCTCATAATATAGAGCGAAATGACAGCAAACCGAATGTTTGTTTTACCAACAAACTCATTTCCAGAAAAGCCAGCTTGTCTCTACATTTCCACACAGGAGTTGGCACAATTATGGCACTGTCGTTATGGACATTTGAGCTACAAAGGATTGAGGACTCTCCAGTTCAAGAAGATGGTGCATGGGATACCTCAAATAAAGACTCCATCAACAGTGTGTGCTTACTGTATGATTGGGAAGCAACACATGGATCCAATTCCAAAGAAAAGCAATTGGAGAGCCACAGAAAAGCTCCAGCTTGTTCATGCAGATCTCTGTGGACCAATCTCTCCCATCTCTAATAGTAAAAAAAGGTACATCCTATGTTTTACTGATGACTTTACTAGAAAGATATGGACTTATTTCTTAGTAGAGAAATCTGAAACATTAAGCATGTTTAAACGTTTTAAGAGCTGCGTTGAGAAAGAAGTAGGAGAATACATAAAATGTTTGAGAACAGATAGAGGAGGAGAGTTCACATCACTTGAATTCAGTGAGTTTTGCACAGCACACAGCATCAAGAGGCAATTGACTGCAGCATACACTCCACAACAGAATGGAGTAGCTGAGAGGAAAAATCGAACAATAATGAACATGGTTCGATGCATGCTTTCTGAAAAACAGATTCCCAAGACATTCTGGCCAGATGCGGTAAAATGGACAACATATGTTCTAAATCGGAGTCCTACATTAGCTGTAAAGAATCAAACACCTGAGGAAGCATGGAGTGGAAACAAACCCTCAGTTGAGCATTTTAGAGTTTTCGGATGCATGGCACATGTACATATTCTTGATGTGAGGAGAACAAAGTTAGATGCAAAGAGTTTCCCCTATGTGTTATTAGGAGTAAGTGAAGAGTCTAAGGCATATAGACTCTATGATCCAATTACAAAGAAGGTGATAATTAGTAGGGATGTAGTATTTGAAGAAGAGAAGTCTTGGAGCTGGGACAAAAGCTATGAAGAACATTTAATGGCTGATCTGGAATGGAATGATGAAGAAGAAAATAAGACAGTAAACGAAGAAAATGATGGAGTAGTCACTGAAGAACCAGCTGGCAGTCTTCAAACTAGTGATAATGGAAGAGAATCATCCAGTTCTGATGAGAGAAGAATTAGAGGGCCCCCGGTGTGGATGAGAGACTATATAAGTGGGGAGGGGCTTTCGGAGGAAGAAGAAACAAATGTCAATTTGGCCTTATTTGCTTCAACAGATCCAGTACACTTCGAGGAGGCAGTAAAGCATGATAAATGGAGGATAGCAATGGACATGGAGATAAAAGCCATAGAGAGGAATAATACATGGAAACTCACTGATTTACCTACTGGTGCAAAGAAAGTTGGAGTAAAATGGATCTATAAGACCAAACTTAAGGAGAATGGAGAGGTAGACAAGTTCAAGGCCTGTTTAGTAGCAAAGGGGTATGTGCAGCAGCAAGGAATAGACTACACAGAAGTGTTTGCACCAGTTGCAAGAATGGATACAGTAAGAATGATTGTAGCTCTTGCAGCTCAAAAAGGATGGATTCTCTATCAACTTGATGTCAAATCTGTTTTCCTACATGGGGAAATTAATGAAGAAGTATATGTGGAGCAGCCTAGAGGTTATGAACAGAAGAACAATCCTCAAAAAGTTTACAGGTTGAGGAAAACACTCTATGGACTAAAACAAGCTCCACGAGCTTGGTTTAGTCGCATTGAAGCTCATTTCCTAAGTGAAGGGTTCGAGAAGTGTTATAGTGAACACACTTTGTTCATAAAGACAAATAAGGGAGGTAAGATTCTCATTGTCAGTTTATATGTGGATGATTTAATATTTACTGGCAATGATGAATTAATGTTTGCTAAGTTTAAAAATTCCATGTTAAGGGAGTTTGACATGACTGACTTAGGGAGAATGAGGTATTTCCTTGGCATAGAAGTATTGCAGAGAGCAGATGGGATTTATATTTCCCAAAGAAAGTATGCTGTAGAGGTATTAAAGAGGTTCAGAATGGAGGATAGCAATCCAGTTCATAATCCCATGGTTCCAGGATGTCAAATTTTTAAAGATGAGAAAGGTGTCCATATAAATGAGACATTGTTCAAACAAATGGTGGGATGTCTCATGTATTTAACATCTACGAGGCCAGACCTAGTTTTTGCAGTAAGCTTAATTAGCAGGTACATGGCTAAACCAACTGAGTTGCACCTACTGGCAGCCAAGAGGATACTGAAGTACTTAAAAGGGACCACTGGACTTGGAATTTATTACAAGAAAGGAGGATGTGAAGGTATAATTGGTTTCACAGATAGCAACTATGCAGGAGATCTAGAAGACAGGAAGAGTACATCAGGTTATGTCTTCATGTTGGGATCTGGAGCTGTTGCCTGGTCCTCAAAAAAACAGCCAATAGTCACACTTTCCACCACTGAGGCAGAATTCGTGGCTGCAGCTGCTTGTGCTAGTCAAGCTGTTTGGATGAAGAGGATACTGGAGAAATTGAGTCTGGAGCAAAGTAAGTGTACTACAATCTTTTGTGATAATAGTTCCACAATTAAACTCTCAAAAAACCCTGTGTTACATGGTAGAAGCAAGCACATTGATGTGCGCTTTCATTTTCTTTGTGATCTCACCCGAGAAGGAGCAGTTGAGTTAGTTTATTGTGGAACACAAGACCAGCTAGCAGATGTGACGGCAAAGCCCCTTACATTGGATGCGTTTCAGAGGTTTCGGAGTCAGTTGGGAGTTTGTCAAGTTCCTGAAATAAACTAGTTGGGAACTAGTTTAAGGGAGGGAATGAAGAGAAAGTTTAGACTTTCTGTTAGTAGTTTTCTTTCAGTTCGAATAAGTCCTAGTCTTTAGGATATATGCTTAGCATCTTTTGAAACTTTTCTAACTGCACTTATCACGTTGGTTAACGTGAGCTATTTTTTATCATTCTGTTAAGATTGTAAAAGGCTATTTATAAGCCAAGTTTGCTTAATAAAAGGATTCATTCCCAGAAGTGTCAAGTTTCTTTTCTTCTATGTTTTGATTCCTAACAATCTCGTCGTGGACCAGAAACCAAAGCTGGTTTTGTAGTTCGATGTGAGCTGAAGATCTTGAGGAGGCAGAGAGCCAATCGTTACACAGACACTTCGAAATCTCGGAAGCTCGATTATTCCTAAACTATTTGCAGTGGCTTATGCAAGATCAAAAGGCAGCTGTGACGACCGAAGTCTTGCCATTTAGAATTTTGCTCCATTGCCATGAGGTAGGAGAATAAGTATATACAAGTTTCAATCTTTATATGGAGAAATAAGGTACTACTTGATTTGTAGAAATAAATTGTTGGAATATGAATTTATATTCTATTCCATCAATTTATTATGATTGGTTTATTAAAAAGTGTACCTTAGGGAATGCAGATTCTCTCTTATATAGGATATATGATTAACTCTAAAAAGTGATAGAAAAAAAAAAGTGGAATGGAATAGGAATGAAAAAGACTAAAATATCTTTCATATATTTAAATTAATTTTTTCAATATTTTGTTAATATTATAAATATTTTTAATAAAATTTAGTTCAAATTTTTACAATATTAATTTTTATTTGTAATATTGTAAAATAATTTTTCAAGTTAAAATTATGTTATTTTAATAATTTTATTCTTCAAAGTATTTTTTTATTATTATTATTTTCATTATATTCCTATATGATTTATAGCATATCAAATATAAAAAAATAATAGAGATTTTATTTTTTTTATATCGTATCAAACATAATTTTAATCATAACATTTCATTTTAATTCTTATTTTCATCTTTTTCTTTTGCCAACAACTAAACATGATCTAATATTTTAAATTTGGTTAAACAGAACTAAAGCATAAAGAATTTCTTATTAAGAAATTAGAATGAATAAAAGAAGAAAGAGAAGGAGAGGAAGCATGCATTTACCAGAGGGGGTTTGTTAAACAGAGCTGAAGCAATAAAGATTTGCTTATTGAAATTAGAATGATAAAAGAAGAAAGGGAAGGAGAGGAAGCAAATCCTTACCAGAGGGCATTTGGTTAAACAGAATCGAAGCAACAAAGATCTGCTTATTGAAATTAGAATGATAAGAGAGGAAAGAGAAGGAGAGGAATCAAGTATTTACCAGAGGGTATGTGTGAAGGAAGAAGGAATCACGATGAACCGCATAAAACATCCAAATTTGTTTATGGGAGATATGGCTTCTTATATTAATAAGACTTCGTCTTGATGAGGGCTTTTTCTACCAAATAATTAATATATCTGAGCTTATTGTTTATTGTCACAGATATGTCAAGAAATGTTTCTAAACTCAGCCCCAAACAAAATGTTATAAAACATAATAATGACTAATCAATTTCCTAAATTCTAATGTTTTTGCTTAAATAATTATTAAAAAGCTCAGCCCCAATAAAACTTAATTATTTAAATTACTTATTTGTTTGAATTTGATATTTTAATTTTTCCCTTTCTCTCTCTCTCTCTCAGCCCCTCATTATTTCTCTTTTTTTTAGGTCACGTAAATGACAAGTTAATTAACTTCAGAAGTCATTCAATTTAGCATCATAATGATAGTAGAATATTTATTATGCTAATATGTGCATAAGAATGTCAAGGCTATTGTTATTAAATAAATAAAAAATTAGATTTTAGAGTGAATTGTTTTTTATTTTCAGAAAATATTTTTTTAATTTGATCCCTTTTGAGTTCAAAGAACAAGTAATATATGGTTTGAAGATTGCAAAAAACGTTAAAAGACGGTTAGTGCATCAGATTTAAAATATAATAGCTTTTCTCCTCAACACAAGCCTACTTCGGTTTTTCCAAAAAGCCTAAATAATGAGTTGCATAATCTTTTAGATAGCTTATCACAGTTGACTGTTCTAACCAGAAAAAATAAGTCCTAATTTAGCTTATAAAACATGACATATTGCAGAAAGAATTACTGGGGAAGTGACCAGAGAAGAACATGGTGATGACTGGATTGCTTATTGATGATGATGCATTGCTATATCTTGGTGGCTAAAAGAATTCCCTCCAACTTGAAATCCAAGAAGTTACAAAATAAACTATAGAGGTTTCATTTGAAAAGTGTATGCATCACACCCAACACAACTATGAGTTGCAGAAACCAATCATGCAGAATACTATATGCAAATTATAGCCTGCAAATCAGAACAGCGGAAAACAATTTAATCCTGTATTCTTGGCATAAATTTCACAATAAACTCCTTTTGAAAGCTTTTTTGCAAATAGTAAATGCCCGGCATGTCAACAGAAGATATAACTGGGATATTCATTCACTGGATTTCAATTCAGTAACATAAAGATAGACAGAGTCGGTTCAACACGGAAGCTTAAAGCAAATTTTAAAGAGTTTTTTTAAAGTAAATAATAAAATTATATTAAAATTATTATATTTTTATTTAAAGTTTTTTTTTATATTTTTTGAGTAAGACAGAAATACGTGATATGAGTAGTGAGTGAGAAAAACAAACTTTTTTTTATACAACTATTGACTTATTTTTTTTTATGCAATTAACTCTTAATTTATTTTAAAATTATTAAAATAGGTAATATTTTATTTTTTTAGGAGGCCTAAAATCTTAATTTTTAATCCGGCCCTGAAAATAGATTCCGGGCAGAGACAGCATTACTTGGAAAAACTTAAAAGGGAGGCTGTGGCTGTAAAATAAAGTACAGCCACAGCTTACAAAGAAATCGAGTGTACGTGTGTGTACTGAGACTGTAAACCAAATGCATTGACCAGAGTCATCCTACGGGTGACCAAAGAAGAAAAATGAAAAATAAAGTACAGCAGTGTTCTTCAGCTGGCGAAGTAAGAAACGACGGAAGAAAGCTTGAAGAATTGAGCCTAAATACCAAGAAGCACACATGAAACCCTCATTAGATCTTGAATCAACATAGGAATCCAGATCATCCATTAGATTTACAAGTACACAAAAAGGCAATATGCATATACATAGGAAGCCCAACAATATCATTAAAACACAAATAGAAGAACCTCAGTTCAATAGATTGAAGTGTTACCATTTCTCTTGAAAAAGTAGAAGCGTTTTTACTCTGCAAGTTTGGCCTCCCAATCGGCTGTGGAAGAGCCAACGGCTGGGGATTTTGATAACAGCGACTGGGAACAGAGGACAGGGTCGTATATTCATGTCGAGAAGTTGCCTCAGGGATTGCTGACGAGATGAAAGGAAGTCATAATCTTTATAATTTTCTGTTTCTCTAATAACAGCACAGCGTACAGAATTGCTGCAGAGGCACAATGGGGAAGAAAATGAGTTGCAACAGACAAAGATGAGTTTATCTGAAGTTGCAATAAGCATTTCTCTAATAAGGGAATGCCTGGCATTCAAGTTCTGAGCGGAGGGGCCAACTGAAGTTGCAGCTTTATTTTCTAAGTCACTTGTAGAAGGATTAGGTACAAGCAACGCAGAAGATACAGAACTTTGGCAACTTTGGCAACTGAAGTTGCAGCTTTATTTTCTAAGTCACTTGTTGAATTTGTAAAACTTAATTTCATATATTTAAAAATTTAGAATTAAAATTTTGTAGTTATACTTACAATTTAGTTAATGTGTCCTCTTAACTAAACATTCAAAAAAGAAAAAAAATATTACATGATACGTATTTAGTACTGGTAATGGGTATATACGTACCCTGTATAAAACTAGAAGTAGCCAGATTAAGAATGTACAAAGCAGCAGAATATCTCAATATTGACTTTTACGTCGATAGGTTTTGCATAAGGACTAGACAACTTTCTTTAAACCTTATATACAAAATTTAAGAATTATAATCAGCATTGCACAAAGCTAACAATTTCAGCTCAAATTACAAAACCTTTCAAAACGGCCCTCTTAAATTGGGAAACAATATCTGACACCAAATTCAAAATTCATTTTCCCCATTATTTAAATTATGCATGCTTATTATCTAACCAGATACACGACCCTCCTAGACTTATTTGAAAAGTTCCTTCATCAACTCTGGCAATAAAATAGGAAGAGGAAAATCTAGTAATCTTGGAATCATTAATTATATCCAGCATGTAATTATCTTTACATTTTGTATATAAGGTTGTAATAAAACTGTAATAAATATCTATCCAGCAAGTAATAAAACTGTCACCGTAGCTCCATTATCTGTATAACAAATCTTCTCCGCGGCAACGTCTGCGTTCATCTTACATTCTTCAAGCAGGGCATAGATTTCTTGATCCGTAAATTCTTCCGTCGCGATACTCTTCAGGCTCTCCACCATCTCCGTTATTCCTATCTCCACTCCTCCATCCCCAGTAGTCTCAGTCTATAATGAAAGTACAAAATGTTTAATATCTTCCAATATCTCAATGTTTATAGTAAAATAATTAAATGATCTATTTTCATCCAAGGAACCCAATGAAAAGCCGCATGCATTATTGTTGAGTATATATATATATTTGTATCACAAGAATACCCTACTTCATGCATTTTTCATTTATGCAGAGCTTTGACTATTCGTTGAGGGAGAACGGGAGGGAGAAGAAGATAGAGGAAGAGAGAGAGAAAGAAAATGATCTGACATGAAAAAAATAGAGAAATAATGAAATTTGTATTATCTATAGCTTTTAAAAGAATTTTACAGAATAAAGTGAGAAAAAAATTGATCACACCATTCCCATGACATAAAAAAAATAGAAAAATAATGAAATTTGATTTTTCTATAATTCTTAAAGAATTTTACAGAATAAATTTAAGAGGGAGAAAAATTATAGTTTAATAAATAAATGAGATATTTTATATAGAAGTTTTACGAACTGTGTATTTTTCTCTCAATTTACCTTATAAAGTTATTTAAAAACTTCAGAAAATCTCAATTTATAATAAATTAGTTTTATTAAAGTTAAATTGTCATTTATTAACAAGTCGTATTCTAATTTTGATCAATAAATTAAAAAAATATAACTATAACATTTATTGTATATATACGAGGAGAATTTAATGACAAGTAGCTTTAGCTTTTTCTCTATCAATCAACTATTTTTTCTTTTCAAAAACCTTACATATTTTTTATGAGAACCAGCATGGAAGGAATGCTATTAGTTATCCAACTTTTATTGTTTTGACTGGTGGTTCTTAGATTTCTAGATAACGGCTCATGGGAATATGACTTCAAGTTTCAAGGCTTTGTAAATATATTCTTATTAATTGTAAATTAAAGGAAACTAATGAGCCAATTAATGGTTACATTATCCCAGAATATAGCATTCTCGTTCAGTTGAACACTTACTGCCGCCTGTATCTTGATCTCTCTAAACGCTACCTTCTTTTTAAGCTGCATGTGTCTTTCTTCGTTAACTATTTCGTTCCTCTTCTCTTGAAGTCCTTCCATGCATAATATCACGTGTGTTAAAAAATTATAATAAAATTATTTATGTACTTTTATTTAAAAATTTAAATAATTATTTTTTAAGGTTATTTATAAAGAAACATTCAATATTGATTAAAAAATTGAAATATTGTTTTTTATTCCACACAATATATTTTTTTTATAAATAAAAATTTAAATTGAGAAAAAAGCGTCTTAATCCAGAGTTAAAACAAGTCTTTAAAGATTAGCATACATTTACAAAGGATTTACAAATAAATCATTATCGGAACACAAGTATCCGAGCCTGGAATCGAACTTGTTATTACAATCTCATACCCTTTTACCTTTATATACATGTGTTTTCTTCTGTAAATGGATGTATGATGGTTGTTGGGAAATATTAGCATATAATCATTATATTATCCTTTCAATTGGTGCAAAACTACAAAATAAACGGAAGATATGCTTACCATATATGAAAAATTTGTTTCCAACATTCTTAGTAAAGAAAGCGACTTGTGGTTAAGTGGATGCATGGAATTTTTCTATTTGACATTACTTGCTACAGGTCTCATTTGTTTTCGTTCATCTCTCTTTAATGAAAGATTATGAACTCACAAGTGGCTATAGTGGCAACGTTGCGAATGAACTAGATAAGCATTTAACGGTAGGTTAAAGCAAACATGAAACTTTCAAAAATGAAACTATTTTTGGTGAAGTTAAATAAATAAATAAATTGCAGTGGTTAGAGATGGAGCTTTGAATTTGAGGTCTAATTGAATTCATGTTAAATATTGAAGAAAAGTTCATTGTTGCCATTTATTTGAGGCCTAAAAGAAGCCAAGGATCAAATATACCTCTGCTAATGATATTGGTGAAGGGGTCCTTATTGTTAATTTCCTTGATAATTTTGACAGTCGTTAAATCATGCAGGACATGGAACCCAGTGTCCTTGTTCCACCTCACAGATTTGCACCTCCCCAGCATCTTACAGAGCAATCCTTAGTCGCTGCAAGACAATATTATCCACACCATAACCATCGATATCCGTCGACCATCGATTCACAACATGCATTGTCTGGCACTGCATCTAATCATTCTCTAGCAGACATGAACAACAACCTTCCACGAAATAGAATGCTTCCTGCTGGAAATTCATTTTTTTTCTAGCAATATTGGGTCTTCCTCATATAATCCTAGAAGTACCCTCCTAATCCTTCTCTTGGCCTTATGATGCCTTCAAGTAATTTTGATGAGATTTTACCTGCTCAGTATAATGGTAATTTAAGCAATGATCAACGGGTAAGTTCTACAATATGTCTGAGGAAGAATGAAATTTTCCTTGTCATACTTTACATTATTAAGCTTTATGTTTACAATTTTATCAATATGCTTATTAGACTTTATTGGCATTCTGTTAGACCCGCTTGGTGGCTTTGGTGTATGGAATTATGGAGCTGATTGGCCATCTTTATCTTTTCCAAATATCATACATAACTTACGTAGACAACCAAGTCAATAACCGCAGCAAATTCTAATCTTCGTCAATCTCAGGCCAGGGTTGTTGAAGAATTTCAGCAACAAGTTGCTTTTCAAGATTTGTCATCTGAGCAAGGACATCAATTTCGGCAGCGCAAACATTAATTAATAATAGCTTACTGTCTACTCATTTTAATAAGGGATTATTGCATCAGGTTTAGAAGGTGAATCAGGGTGTTTTGATCACCCCCGTAATTGACTATTCATTAAAGAAAATTCAACAGGTCTTCCGCAGTTCTGCCTTAATAATATCATATTGCCGCTCGTGATCTTTCTTTAGGGCATTTAATTGATATATACTCCCAATGGAGCAAGAGTAATACTATTTATCAGCTAAATAGAATTTTGTTTTCTCAAATTACAAACATAAGATACTTTTTTAAGAAATATTTATAAAAACAAATTTTAAAATTTTTTCTACCAAAATTTATAAAATGTTAAATTTTTAGTTAGAATTTAATAAATGAAAATAACAAAAACTTATAATAAATATATAAAAAAAATTATAAATTATGAAAATATAGAAAATAGTCCATTTGGTTGACTCTTCGAATTAAATCAATTTAAATTGATTTTTTATGGTTTGATTTGGTTTAATTGATTTATAAATTTTCTACTTATAAGGTGAGAAGGGTGGTGTAAGTAGCTAAATGTCAAAGACTTCTCTTTTTTTTAGTAGTGACTGTGCAGCACATAGTTAAAATACTCTCCTTTATACTTAATTAAGTCAGTTTTTCTCAAAACACATTTACAAGAGCAAAGTAACGGACTGGAATCCTCTTCTATGGTACCAAACACAGCACGCGGTGCTGTGGTCCAACACACCGTTTTATTAAGTAGAATAGTATGTTTTGGATTACGATACGCAGAATCTCTCTCATTCCAGCAAACTAGGCGACTGGAGAAATTTACCAGCCGCCTGGTGGAGAAACAGGCCACTGGTTCAATGCCCACAAGCAGCCATGCACTATGTCCACTTGAAAATAAACGCTTGCTTAATTTACATCTCTTTTTATTTTTCGAATGCAGAAAATAAAAGATAAAATACTTTGAGAAGGAAAGCGTTAATTTCTCATTGATCATATGAATGTATATATACATGTACAAGTGTAATTGAAGTTTGAATTTGAAACTATAATAGAAATTTAAAAATACATAAGATAAACAAAGTGATTAGGATAAGAAGATAACGATGGAAATATTCACATAAACAATATAACCTAACCCTAGTATTTCTCTAATACTCCCCCTCAAGATGGGGAAGTGTCAACGACACCAATCTTGGACAAAAGGAACCGAAAACGAGGACCAGACAAAGGCTTGGTAAGGAGATTAGCCAGTTGATGAGATGAAGGAACATGAGAGACACGAAGAGAACCACTGGAAACTAGGTCACGAACAAAGTGATAGTCGATGGATAAGTGTTTCATGCGGGAGTGAAATACAGGGTTAGCACATAGATATGTGGCACCAATATTATCTGAGTATATAATGGGAGAGAATGGAAGGGTAAGACCAAGTTCTTGAAGAAGCTGTTGGAGCCAGAGAATCTCTGCAGAGGTAGATGCAATAGTACGGTATTCGGCCTCAATGGATGAACGTGCAACAGTTTTTTGTTTCCTTGAGCTCCAGGAGATGGGATTGGTGCCAAGATAAGCAATATAGGCTCCTGTAGATTTTTGATCAATGGTGTCACCTGCCCAATCTGCATCACAATAGGCTGTGAGAGAAAATGTGGAGTTAGGAGTAAGCATGATGCCATAAGAGATTGTAGCCTTGAGGTAGCGAAGTAAACGCTTGAGAGCCTGAAAGTGATCAGCTGAAGGAGCTTGCATATATTGAGCTAAACGATTGACAAGATAAGCAACATCAGGTCGAGTGAGAGACAAGTATTGGAGAGAGTCGACCAAACGACAATATTCGGTGGCATTGGTAGGTGGGGATGTAGAAGAGATACTGCATGAAGTGGACATAGGAGTGTTTACGGGCTTAGCATCGGTCATGTTGGCTTTGTCCAGTAAGTCCCGAATATATTTGCTTTGATTCAAGAAGAGACCTTTGTGAGATGGAAGGAGCTCAATGCTAAGAAAGTAGTTAGGGAATCCAAGGTCATTTAGAGAGAAAGTAGCAGCCAGAGAAGTCATGAATTGTTGGAGAAAGGAAGGAGTGTTTCCCGTGAGAAGAAGATCATCCACATAAACCAGAAAATAAGCAATCGCAGAGTCACGATTATAGATAAAAAGAGATGCATCTTTTTTGGAGTTCACAAAGCCATAGGAGAGTAAAAATTGACTTAAAGCAGTGTACCATGCACGTGGAGCTTGTTTAAGGTCATAGAGTGCCTTCTTGAGACGACAAACATGATGAGGAAACTGGTTGTGGATGAAGCCCGGAGGTTGATGCATGTAAACAACATCAGAGAGAGGACTTTGAAGGAAGGCGTTGTTAACATCCATGTGGCAAAGACTCCAACCTTTTGAGAGAGCACGATCTTGATGGTCTGTGGCTTGATCACGGGACTGAAGGTATCAAAAAAATCAACCCTGGGGCGTTGATAGAAACATTTGGCCACTAAACGGGCCTTATATCTGGAGATGGAGCCATCGGGATTCCGTTTGATGCGAAACACCCATTTGTTACCAATGACATTATAGTGAGGAAGAGGTGGAACGAGGTCCCACGTGCCATTGTTAAGAAGGGCTGTGAATTCTTCAGACATTGCATGCTTCCAGTGAGAGGACTTCAATGCTTGGGAGACACATGTTGGTGCAAGAGTTTCAGGAAGAGGATATTTGGAAACAGAAAAGAGACGCTTGGGCTTGTGAATGTGATTTTTGGCACGAGTTATCATGGGGTGAGAATTGGTAGGTAGAGGTGGAGGGCAAGGAGGATCATGTCGAGGGGAGACCACTGTTGCAGAGGGCACGGGTATAGGAGTTGGGGAGGAAAGACAAACTAGAGATGTGGAAGAAGTAAGAAGTGGAGGAGATAGTGACACGGGTGGAGAAGGAGTAGAATGAGGGGAGGGTAACGAAGGGTTGGCTGAGTGAAAGGGAACAAGATCATGAGAGGATGAATGGGAAGGAAGAGAGGGATTGTCATCAGTGAGAGGGGACTGCGAAAAGGGAAAGGAAGTTTCTAAAAACTGAACATGACGTGAGGTATAAAATTTGTGGTGTTTGAAGTCAAAACATATGAAGGCACTTTGAGTGGTAGAGTAGCCTAAGAAGATGCAAGATTGAGATCGAGGTTGAAGTTTAGAGGTGGTGTAGGGTTTCAGCCAAGGAAAGCATAGACAACCAAATGTACGAAGTTTGAGGTAGTTAGGTTGGCGTTGAAAAAGAACATAAAAAGGAGATTTGGAGTGTAAAACTGGTGTAGGTAATCGGTTGATGAGGTAGGCAGCAGTTTTAAGAGCAAACGTCCAAAATTTAAGGGGAAGAGAAGCGTGATGTAGGAGGCAGCGAGCTGTTTCAAGAAGATGTCGGTGTTTGCGTTCAGAGAGACCATTATGTTCAGGTGTGTGAGGTGGTGAAGTTAAGTGAGAGATTCCATGAGTAGAAAGAAAAGTACGTAAGGCAATGTATTCACCTCCATTGTCCGTATATAAAGATTTTATTTGAGAGTTAAATTGCTTTTCAACTAAAGATTTAAAAGTAGGAAAAATAATGGAGACATCAGATTTATGCTTAAGAGGATAGAGCCACACGTAACGAGAGAAATTAGCTATAAAAATAACATAGAAACGATAACCATCAATTGAAGTAAAATAGGTCGGTCCCCATACATCAGAATATAAAATATCAAGAGGTCTCTCACTAGTGAGACTAGATCTATCAAATGCTAACTTATGACTTTTATTGAGATGACAATCAGTGCAAGAAGAAAAATGAGACGAAGTGGAGATGTGCTGGGAGGCTAGAATTTGTCTGAGAATGGCTTTAGATGGATGTCCAAGTCTGTGATGCCATCGTAAAGAGGAGGATGGTGACATGTGGATGGAAGCTGCAGATGGTGTGGATTGTGGAGTGGTGGACATTGGAATAGTGTAGGTATTATTTTTATTCTGCCCGTGCAACAGTGGATGACCCGTTGTTAATGACTTGACCTGGAAATAAGAAGGAAAAAATTCAACTGAGACATTGTTCTGTTTACACAATTGAGAGATAGAAATGAGATTTTCTTTAACTTGAAGGACATAGAGAATATTAGAGAGCTGGAGAGAAGAGAGAAGAACCGTGGAACCTATGTGAGTGATAGGAAGAACATTACCATTTGCCATAGTGAGACCCTCAGGACCATCATACTCAAAAGCAAGATTAAAATTACCAAAATCATTGGTAATGTGATGGGTAGCACCAGAATCAACTAGCCAATGCTTAGGTGCAGGGGGGTTGGTAGCAGCAGCAACATGAGCACTAGGAGAAATATTTGGATTGTTGGAGATCTTGAAGCAATATTTTGCAATATGACCACGCTTATTGCAGAACTGACACGTTAGAGGAGTGGAAGACTTCCGATAAGGAGAGTTGATGTTGTCAGGAGAAGGACTTGAAGGACGAGAGTGATGAGGATAAGGAGAACGTCTGTACGGAACTCTGGGAGAAAAGGGCATTTTTGTGGCATGATTCGCAACAATAGGAGCTTCAAATAGTTTCTCAGATTTCAGAAGATGGGTTTCATGATCAGTGAGTAGCTCAAAGAGTTCATCATATGTGACAGGAGTTTCACGAATACGTAGAGCAGCTGAAAGTTCTTTATAATGTGATCCCAAGCCATTCAAACAGTGCAGAATAAGGTCTATCTCATCTAGTGGATGATCAATCATTGCTAGTTCATCAGCAATGGTTTTGATAGTGCGAAGATAGTCAGACACAGAAGATGTACCCTTGATGTGGGTAGAGAGACGCTCCTTGCGGTGCATTATGCGTGACCTGGAGCGATTTGCAAAAGCACGAGCCAAGTGATCCCAAGCTTCTTTAGCTGTTTCGGCTTGAGAGATAACAGCACGAGCATCAGAGTCACAAGAAGCCATGAGGGCTAGGAGCAAGAAGTGGTCTTGCCGTATCCAATGAGTGCATAACGGGTTTCCAACATGCTCTCCATTAAGTTCAATAAACGTGGAAGGACATGGTTTAGAACCTGTGACATGGCCAACAAGACCATAGCCGATGAGCATAGACTTAATTTGTTTCGCCCATGCAATGTAGTTATGAGGAGTAAGTTTGATAACAAGATTGGAAATGTTGATAGTGACAAGCTCAGGAAAGGCAGCAGAGGGATTAAAATGAAGAGATTGAGATGAAGATGATTCAGCCATGAAGAAAAATGACAAGGATCAATGGCTTGTGAAAGCACGAGGAGCTCTGATACCATAAAAGATAAAATACTTTGAGAAGGAAAGCGTTAAATTTCTCATTGATCATATGAATGTATATATACATGTACAAGTGTAACTGAAGTTTGAATTTGAAACTATAACAGAAATTTAAAAATACATAAGATAAACAAAGTGATTAGGATAAGAAGATAACGATGGAAATATTCACGGAAACAATATAACCTAACCCTAGTATTTCTCTAATAGAAACAAGCGCAAATATGGTGAGTTAGATGAGCTTTCAGCAATATGCTCAGCGATGGAATGTGTTAAAATAATTCATGGATTGGAATGTAAAATGGCTTGCAAGTCATCCATGGTATGTTACTATTTTCAACGCAATTTGATCCACCTGTATATAAATTCTATGCTCCCATAGAATTTATTATGTTGGCATATAAAATATGCTCTGCTGTCTTTCTTATTTAGCCAGTCTCATCTGCAGATCTCCTATGTTCTGGACATAGAAGATCTCTTCTTTCGTCGCAGAAGGAACCGAAAAACATCATCGGGGATATCTTCCAAGTCGCCTGGTGGATTCAGGATTGCTTCATTTTAGCAGGAGCCACCCTTGCACCAATCGTCTGGCAGAGGCCCTCGAATGAAGAGTTTGAAGCTTGTTGGTTTCACAAAGTGATAAAAAGAATAAGAAACAAGTGAACGTGAATTAAACTTAATTTTTATAATTGAAATATCTCACACATTATACTGTTCCTCAGGGAAATGTATACCAGCGCCCAACCAACCATGAAAAAACATGGCCGTTGCAATCTTAATCCTCTTCTTTTTTTCTTTTCCTTTTTTTACATACATTATTGTGAGATTAATCTTTATTTTACTTTCCAACAATTATGATTTTAAACCCCCTTGACAGTGACGTCTCTTAAAATTTTAAACTTAAATCAACTAATCAATTATAGATAATCCTCTTGAATTTTTATAATAAACTTCCCTTGTAATTAATTGTAGTAAGTGATGTAGACTACTCCAAGTTGCTAACTTGGCACTTTTAGAAGATAAGCTCACGGCAATTACTTATTCAAGTAGTATGAAAAAAAAATCACGTCATAAAATTTAGGAACAATGAAATAAACTAAGCTTTATATTTATGCCAATGACTATTGTTAATAACATTAAGTCTATAAATGGAAAGTGCAAGAAAAATTTCTTTGATTTGTGGAAGAATGATTCTGTATTACAGATAAATCACTTGCCAGCAAGTTAATGACTTTTACAACCATAAAATTTGACCAATCATGAAGTATGTAAAAACATGTCATTGAGATGATTAATATTACGGCAAAATTAAAATTTTTGTGGATGAACATGGATATCTCTTTTATTATAACTAAATTTTGAATTCACTTTCTCTCGTATAAGGATCATTTTAAATCCATTATAACACTACTAAGAACAAGAGAAATATCAGTGAATTAGCCAGTAGACTTATTTAAGAGAAAATAATATTAAGAAAGTCGTTCAATTAATCCCATAGGCAAAGAACTTTAAGCAAGGAACTTTAAGGTGAAAGTCAACAAATTTGAAAAAGGAAAAGAGCCTGTTAAAACCTCTCAAGTTGGAAAAGAAAGAACAAAAGGCAAGCAAGTACCACTTTTGTGAAAGTTGGCCATTATAAGAAACTACAAATATGCACATTTCGATATAACTTGGTAGAGATAGAATTATCCACGAAAAAGATAAAAGACAAAGGTCATTGAAGGGAAAAACATCAGTGTTAATACAAGTGAAGACCAACATGGATTTGGTATTCAAATTTCTACAAATATATTATGCAGCACACTATTTACAAGGGATTGGCTGAAATGCCACCCGTGAAACCCCATAAAAATGTAACTCGTCCCTTATCTACTCTCCACCACTTTCATGTGACGATTGCAAAGATAAAGAAAAAATGGCTGCCTAAGACATCTTATAAACATAGTTGTTTGGCTGCAAGTCTGTTCAACTGTTAAAAAGATGAAAGAGATCCACTCTACAACCTTGTAGTTACCCTCCCGAATACAAAATTTTAACTAGCCTGATAAAAATTTGCGGAATCTTTCAACTCTAACCCTATTATGCTTGGAAGATATCCCCAATGATGTTTTTCAGTTCCTTCTGCGACGAAAGAAGAGATCTTCTATGTCCAGAACATAGGAGATCTGCAGATGAGACTGGCTAAATAAGAAAGACAGCAGAGCATATTTTATATGCCAACATAATAAATTCTATGGGAGCATAGAATTTATATACAGGTGGATCAAATTGCGTTGAAAATAGTAACATACCATGGATGACTTGCAAGCCATTTTACATTCCAATCCATTAATTATTTTAACACATTCCATCGCTGAGCATATTGCCGAAAGCTCATCTAAGTCACCATAGTTGCACTTGTTTCTGCATACAAAAAATAAAAAAGAGATGTAAATTAGGCAAGCATTTATTTTCAAGTGGTCATAGTGCATGGCTGCCTGTGGGCATTGAACCAGTGGCTTGGTTCTCCACCAAGCAACTGATAATTTTCTCCAGTCGCCTGATTTGCTGGAATGAAGGAGATTCTGCGTATCGTAATCCAAAACATACTATTCTACTTAATAAAACGGTGCGTTGGACCACAGCAACACGTGCTGTGTTTGGTATCACAGCAGAGGATCCTAGTCCTAAAGTAACTAAAGAGAGTAAGAGAGAAAATAAGAGAACTTAAAGAATTTGAAGAATGTTAAAGAACTTCTATTAATGAG
The DNA here is from genome assembly GCA_037074535.1 of Gleditsia sinensis. NCBI lineage: Eukaryota > Viridiplantae > Streptophyta > Magnoliopsida > Fabales > Fabaceae > Gleditsia > Gleditsia sinensis. Next base: position 15,698,204 of record CM073470.1, on the reverse strand, counting down.
AACTTCTTGAATGCTTTACAAATGAGTGGGTGAATGGTTTATATAAGCTACCTCCTCTTGAATAAATAGTTTGACAAATCAATTTGATCCAACAGTTTATATTGTACAAAGTGTTTCTACTACATTTTAGAATATTATACTATATTTTGAACACTTTCAGAATATATAAGAATTGTTTAGAAAATTTTAAAGCAAAATTTTTTAAATGTTTGCATGACAAAATTTTTTATTGAACCTTAAATCATGTCCACGTGTGTCTGTGTGGTAGTGATATGTCAGGATGTGACATAAGACTAAAAAGTTATGAAGCAAAATATTTATATGCTATGGGATATTTGTTAGGAAAGGATATGAATCCTCTGTTGTGCGTCCAAAATACAGTTTTTACTTCTTTTTATCTTTTTTATTTATTTATTTTAATAAAAATATATTTATTTTAATTAAATTAAATTACCAAAATTATTTTTCTTACTTAAAATATTATTTTTAAATTTATTTTAATAAAATTACATTTTTTAAAACCTTACTTAAAGAATTATTTTTCTTTAAAAATATTTTCATCTTAATTTTATTAATAGAAACTTAAGAAATTTTTTTAATTAATCAAAATAAAAACTTAATTAAAGTATATTTTTATTCAAATTATATAAATTCTTAATTATAGTAGATAAGCAAATATGTTAAACACACTTGTTTGCTGCATTTTAGATTTTTTATCTATTTTAATTTATTTTAATAACAATAAATTTATTTCAATTTAATTAAATCACTAAAACTAAACTAAACTACATCTTTACTAATTAAAATAATTATTTAATTAAATTATATCTTCACATAAACTATATAATTATAACAGTTTCTCCAGTTTCTTTTGCAGCAGAGGAAGAAACCTTTAAGCGGCCTTGTGGCCGACCTGCCAGCTCCAAAAACAAGCCAAAGCCACCCATTATTGTCACTAGAGATAGTGCTAACGCACTAAGGGCTCATGCACTGGAAGTGAGTTCTGAATGTGATATAAATGAGAGTTAACAGGATTTGTCTTTGACGAAGACATTATTGTTGGACCATTATGTTATCTCTCATTACAGGTCATGTTAAGTATTGGATTAATATTGTGATACATAGAAGGGATTGTGTCGAACTAATGGCATACAACTGCTATGATCCCTATTAATTTTATGCTTAATGATGATTTATGATGTGACCAATTTAAAGAAGGATTTAGCTAATAAATGCGCATTATGATCTATTTAAACCTATGAAGTTGAATAATGTTGCATGGGCCAAGTGGGAGAATGTTAGATATTTTATTAGTGGCCCATGTGTTTTAGATATATATTTTATTATATTTATCCATTCAAATATAATCATAACTTAATGATAATAATGACTTTGTGATAATTATGAATTTAATGATAATTATTACTTAATGATAATTATGAACTAATAATGTTTAAATACTAAAATCATATTGCTCAATAAGAGAGATATTCTCTATTAGATATACATGTTGATGGTACATGTGTATTAAAGACTCTATATAAGAAACCGGTCCTCTCTCTGCCTAGTATATGATAGTTTTCTCTCCATCAAGAAACGTGCGTCAAACTTAAAGGGGTGAAGAGAGAAAAATACGGTTTCTTTGAGATTTCTCATCTAATGTAATTTTATTTGCAAGATAAATATCATGGATCAAGGTATGTCTTCATTCAATTATTGTTTTTGTGAGAATCATAAAGTTCTAAGATTATAGGGCATAATGAGTTATTCAAAATTAGGGTTTTAATTTGAATAAATTATTGAATAACTTACATTCAATTCCCAAATTTCATTATTTTTACTGTTGTTGCTATCTGCGACTACATTCCACAGAAACATATGTCGCAAGGGGATGGATCTATTAATCTTCAAACAAGGCGTGGTAGTAAAGTTGAAAATTCTGAAATGCAAGTTCTACGTAGTTTTTGGATGGCATATATTCATTATCATATATATAACGGATTGGAATTCTTGAAGAATTTTATGGGGTAAAGTTAGAAAGAAATAGACATAGTTTGTGAAATTTATATTTGAATCAATAAGTCTTATTTACTCATTAAATATTAATTTTATCAATCTGCGTTTTTCTTTTTCTTTTTCTTTTTTAACTTTACCGTATATAGTATCTTAGAGGATCCAAATCCATATCAAATAAATCTATTATATACCCTCGTAGACTGTCTCATATATATATTATAAAGGAAACATAAGATCTTATATTATATGACATGTAATTAAATGTTGACTCAATCTACAAGAGACACTTCTGCTGGTATTCTTGGCTTTGCCATGGCCATATGAAACTCAGCAAGTAAGAGATCACTCTCAGACTTAATAAGGTTGATGCTTGGTTGATTGGGCGATGCACTTCAAGTGAAGCCATTGATCAACCTTGCAAAAAGAATCCCAATGATTGAGGTTCCAAGCATCACTTCTAAGAAGCTACGCTTTCCGGCAGTAGAAGTTATGAATCCTAAATTTGGCTCTATAAAAACATTTCAAACTCATCGCTCTTGTGGTGGTGTTCTGGTTTGAACTTGTGAGGCTCAATCCAAACTTTAGGGTTTTACCCAAGATCTTGTCTGCATAGTAAAATATAGCTACCCTTTAGAATGAAGTAATTAACAACCACTGTGTAAGCCATAGAGACATGGGGAACATTGAAAGGAGCAATGGGGTGAAGGCGAAAGGCTTCTATAGCGCAAGCCTTGACATAGTTGAGCTTAGCTAAATCTGATTCTTGGACAAGCCTCTCTTTTCCTACCACTTTGTCCAATTCTTGAGTAGCTCTTTGCAGCAACTCTGGCGATTGATCATTTCAGCAGGTTCCCATTCAAATGCATTTGATGGATTGTACACTATCGCAAACATCAATTCCCACAAATAGAATCTCTTGCACTCTTTAGGGATTATAAAATTCTCTAATAGAATCTCTTGATTTCTCCCATAATAAATTTCATGAGGAAAAACCTCAAAGCATTTCCAGTTTGTCTTTCTAACTGTTTTGAACCTGTCATACAACAATTTCAATGCACAAATCCCGCTGGGGACCCAGCTTCAAAGTTTTGATGCATGTAGTTACATTGGCAATCCTAGACTTTGTGGAGCTCCTCTTATAAACAACTGCACAAAACAAGCCAAAACTGGTTGAAGGAAATGAAGATGATAGTTTCTTGAAGTCATTGTATCTTGGAATGGGAGGTGGGTTTGCAGTGGGCTTCTGGGAAGTTTGTGGTTATCTCTTCCTCAACAGGCCGTGGAGGCACAGATTTTTCCGATTGTTTGATCGTGTGGTAGATGAACTTTATTTGGCTGTGGTCCTCAAGTTCTCCGTTGAATATTAATTGGGAACAAATTGCAGCTGAGGTAAAGGATAAGTCAATATTAGCTATCATTTACATTTAAATTCAGATTTTTTCCCCGTATAAGCATACTCAATTTGTTACTAATTTTCTATTATTGTTTATTGTTCATGGCTTTCTGAAGTTCAAATACCAAATTCACTAACATATAAAGAAAAGGGAGGTTTGATGGAGTTGCAGTTGGCAAGGGAAGAAACTACATCCCAGAGCTCTTATGTTTGCTTCTGAATGTTCTTCCTTTTATCTTAAATGTAGGGAATAATGACAAATGATTAAGGGTTGATACTACCTGTCATAGTTTTGATTTAAGTAATCTGATGTATGATGGTATGGTCAAACTTTATTGATTAGTTTCTCTTTCAATGGATTCCTTTATGTTTGTGTTTACTGACTTAATTGTACTTTTGTTATTTTTATTTTTAAGAATGTGTCACTTTAGTTTTTTTTATAATTTTAATATGAATTCAATCTGTCTAATTTTAATAAATAAGTCAAGATAATCCTTCCGTTAAATTCGTCATCTAAATTTGGTTTGGTTGCTTCTAATTTAAGTTTTGCACCTGTCCCATCTTGCTCAAAATTTGTGCTTCTTCTTTTTCCTTTTTCTATCTTAAAGCACATATCTTAAGAGAAATCACACGGCAGAGCTTAAGTTCTCCATAGCAAAATCCTTCTAGTTTCAATTTTCATTGACAATTAGAAAAAGATTGAAAATATGTTTAGGAAGAAAATATTATCTGAAAACATTTATTAAAATAGGGTGAAAACAGGAAAAGTCTAAAATACATTTTTAATATTTTCAAAAAATAACTGGTGACATTTTTGTAATTTTAAAAGAAGTCTATCATGATTTTTCAAAAATAAAATAATATCATAATTATAAAAGATCAAACTCAAAAATCAAATCATATTTATAGCCATCTATATCAATTTGATTAGAAAATAATATGAGTAAATTTTTTAATTTCACAAAATAAATATATTTTTTAAATAATAAAAAGATTATAAATAAAAATAAATTCTAAGAAATAAAATTAAAAGTATTTTCATAAACCACCTAAATCTCTCGTTTGTATAAAGAGTAAAAGACACATTTTTTTTATATGGTAGACTGTACATCTTCAATTATAGACAGTTTTGAATGCCGAAGGATTAATAGATAAAAAGAAAATTGATAAAAGAGTATCACAAAAACAATAAAACTAACAATAAACATTAATGATAATTACAAAATTTGTTACTAAATGTATCCGTAATTAATTGAGAGAAAGAATGAAGGAACTAGTCTCATTCGCTTCGTACGCAGCAATCAACAAGACAACAAGTCTGTACAATTAAATCTCCTAGTTTGAGACCCTTCTCGATGATCACGTATGCATGCTTATGGTATTTTACATGCTTCGTTATCTGCTCAATGGCTCTATCAAAGTATGAGAAAGCTAGCTGTACTGTGGATTCTACATCACATATTCGCGGATACCATCACTATCAGAAAAAAGGCGGAAGGAGACTGAAAGCGATGTGATTGGTAATGATAAAGTTTAAATATTCGCGGATACCATCACTATTGGAAAAAATGTGGAAGGACTCTGAAAGCGATGACAAAGTTTAAATAAAGTGATATAAAAAAAAACACAATATATTTAACATTATTCGACCTTTTACTTATGTACACGAACAAAAATGAAGATAAAATTTCGTTAAAATAAATAAATAAAAGTAAAAAGGTGATTAAACTAATCTTTTAAAATCACACTCTACTTACTTTACAATAATTTTCTCACTATATATAATCTCTGTATACAAAATACAATCTTCAAATGTCCAAGGAAGAATCATATTGGCACCATAAGGCTATGGCATTATCGCCATGCACTAGGACGGTGCCGACTTTCATCATTTGAAAGTTCAGTAAATGTTCCCTCCTTGTAATGATAAGATTAGGCACACACAAAAAAGGAAAAAAAATGTTGCTCAGTAATTTCAAGCGACCCAACAACATAAATAGCCACCAAATACAATATTGTCGGCATACTGAAGGGATGCATTCTATGAAAGTGTATGGAGAAATCTACTGTGCATTTTACACCACAGATCCACAGTACCATCACCATTTTGTGTGTGGTTAAACATTGCTCTAGCTAGCCATTTGAGCTACCTACCTTGTATAAAGAGTCACCAAAACTTCGAAATAGCTATTACCCAAAAAGGTTTAAAAAAACGTTAAAAGTGGCCTCTTAACGAGTCCCATCCAGTTGTTGATCGTGATCGTTCATGCATGCTTACATGCTCAATGGCTCTATCAAAGTGTGAGAAACGTGCACAGATGTCAAAGTGGGTTAAGTCTAGAATCGGCTACTAAACTCAAAAAAAAGAAAGTAAAAAGTTGAGTTGAGTTCAAGAAACGACATTCGATTTTTAGAAAATGACATTTTGTTCCAACCTTGTTTAGTCCTCGGTTTAACTAGAAATATGTCATCTCGTTTCATTAAAAAGCTCTATGGCATGTCTCTATTTAGTGATGGGGCTAATTATACTAGAACTAGACTAAGTTAACCCTAGAGAAAACTCTACGGTGATCATTACCCTAGCCATTTGAGCTACCTAACTAGTATAAATAGCCACCAAAACTTCAAAATAGTTAGGAGCCAGGATCAACCACTCCACAATCTTTCTTTCTAAACAGCAAAACCCTAACCCTTTTTCCAAGCCATGGATCATACTTCTGGTTCTATTTTCTCCCACCTTTCAAGCTTTTTTACTTCTAAGCTCTTCTTACTTGCTATCTTTATACTCATCGAAGTCTTTAAATATCACTTTGCTGCTAAATCAAGGAAACACAAACTCCTTCCAGGTCCCAAACCATGGCCTCTAGTTGGAAATCTCCCTGAAATGCTCGCAAACAAGCCTGTGTTCCGATGGATACACAAGCTTATGAATGATCTCAACACCGAAATTGCATGCATCAAACTGGGGAACGTTCATGTTATCCCAGTGACTTGCCCCATTATTGCCCGTGAATTCTTGAAGAAACAAGATGATGTCTTTGCATCAAGACCAATAAGCATGTCCTCTCATCTTGTCTCTGCTGGGTATCAAACCGCAGTTCTCGTACCCTTCGGAGAACAATGGAAGAAGATGAAGAAAATGATAAGCAAGGACTTGCTTTCTCCCATGAAGCATCGATGGCTTCATAGTAAAAGAATAGAAGAAGCTGATAACCTTGTGAATTACGTGTTCAACGAATGCAGCAAGAGTAAGGACAATGAAGGTGGCCTTGTGAATGTGAGGATTGCGGCCCAGCATTTCGGTGGGAATGTGATTAGGAAACTGATCTTCAATAGAAGATACTTTGGAGAGGGTAGAAAAGATGGAGGGCCTGGTTTTGAGGAAAAGGAGCATGTAGATGCATTATTCACATTGCTTACTCACCTCTTTGCCTTCTGTGTTTCTGATTTTATGCCATGCTTGAGGGGACTTGACTTGGATGGCCATGAGAAGAAGGTGAAGGATGCTATGAGAATCGTGAACAAGTATCATGATTCCATCGTTGAAGGTAGAATCAATGAATGGAAGGATGGGATAAAGAGTGAAGCAGAGGACTTGCTTGATGTTATGATCTCTCTGACAGATGCCAATAATAACTCACTATTGACACCGGAGGAAATCAAAGCGCAAATTATAGTAATACTTTTCTACCCCTAATTCGATTTTTCTCGTGCATATGTATCAAACACTTGCACTGTTGCACATGCAAACACAAATCATATTGAACGTTGATAAATATGTTCCCCGTAGCAAACCTAGAAGTCTTACCTCATGTGACTACTTTCCGTCACAACTTTTGGAGTCATTGAAAAGCCACACTAAAAGGGTAACTTTTTTGTATTGTAAGCAAAAGCCATAATTTTTTTCTCATCAGAATTTTAAACCCTTGGCCCCACATGCAGTTTTATGTTTTTTCTCCACTCACAAGTCACTATTATACTCCACCTAATAATCCTCACTTATCACATGACATTCCCTTAAAGGAAAAGAGGACAAGCAATTAGATTCCACTTCTTCACACATATGAATGGCATCTTAATCTTCATCTATACACACTTTTGCATCATACCAATGGAAGAAGACTCTATGGAACCTAGAAAATTTCGGATCTCTTTTCTTTCTTACCTCCTCTCACTAGGTCTCCCTTCCAACAATTCTTAGAACGCCCCATTTTCCGGAAACATACTGAAAGTGTCGAATATTCTGGAGACAGAGTTAAGACTTCATTTGAACAGCTCAGATCATTTACATCTCACACTGCTCACTACTTCACGGAGATAGGGTCAAATTCGAGTTTTTAGGCTAGGTTTTAGCTTTTTTTTCATATATAAGTTAATCATACTAGAAAATTAAATTTTTTAAATTTTTTTATACCCTCAACAAGCCAAAGTTTTAATTATCTTCAGCTTTCATAAAATGGCTATTCTTTAAATTTATATAATTGATTTTCATACTTTGTACTGTTCACAACATGGGATCTATAGCGGTAGTACTGTTAAACAATGAGATGTACTTGTATCCTTTTTGTATCAAGTAATCACAATAAAATTTAATAGGTTGTCATGAAGATGATCTTTGTAATATCCCAAAATTTTATTTTTAAATAATAATGTTTTACTAAAACAAATATATATTTTTATTGTAAATGATTATGTTTTGCTAAAAGGAAGTATATTTTTATTTAAAATAATTATTGTTTTGCTCAAAATAATTATATTGGCCTCTAATGAATTTTTGTTGTATTTTTTTAAAATATTCTTTCTTTTAATATGTAAAAAAATATTTATTTTGAGATTTGTTTATTACAATTTTTATCAAGAAAAATCATAATTTAAGAGTTTAAATAGAATGTAAATTTTTAGAAATTTTTAGGATATTTTAGGATGAAAAATTGAATTTATATGAATTTATATAAAAGAAATTCTATTAATTAAATATTAAATAATAATAATATTATTATTAAAAAAATGGGGGACGGGAGAAGAACACGGAGGCACAAGCAGAGAAAAAAAAAATTCTCTCTCTCTCTCTAACATTTTTTTTAAAACTTCTCTCTAAGATTTCTTCAATTCTAGATGTCTAATTGAGATACCGAAGGTACCATTAGACTCATGGCGGCGAGAGCTTCAAAACCCACCGATCATTTTCACCGGAAGTTCGCCGGAATGTCGCCGGAATTTCGTGAATAGTAACTTCATGGTAAATTTTCTAAAATACTGGATTTTTGATGGTTTTTGAAGATTTCAACTTAGGGCTTTTGTTAAGGATGTAGAATATTAGTTGTAGGATAAAATTTACGGTCAGAAAATATGATTTAGTGGTTTAATTTTGCAAAATTTACTTCGGTGAACAGTAACTGTGAATAGTTCCAAACAGTACTTGTGAACAGTATTCTGCGCGTGAACAGTGCTTTCAGCCGCGCGTGAACAGTGTTTCCGGCCGTGAACAGTGCCAACGTCCCGGGGTCATTTTTTTGGGTTTTTGAACCTTCCGGACTCACTTTTAATGTCTAATGGATCAAACTCAAATGGGAAACGTGGATTTTGGGGCTGTCCAATCTGGGGCCCTTACACTGTGAGTGAATATAATTTACTATAACGCATTTTAAAATTCTCCTTCATGCCCATGCATTTTAAAACAAAGTTTTAATTATGAATATCATAAATTGAATTTCATGTTTATATTGATTTATATTCTTAGAAGTTATAGGACATGCAGAACAGACCTCTAATAAGTCCCTCCTGAATTTATGATGAAAATGTGGTATTATGATACACTTTATTGAATCTTATAATTGTATTATCTTTCATATTGTTTCATATGATTTGTGTTATAAATGATACCTCACTGTTTCATGGATATGGTGAAATTGAATTTGTATTTGAGTTTCAAATGTGTCATTGATACTGGATATTATGGTTTATTTGGACTGGAATGAAAATGTTGTATTTCTGATTTTGGAGAATGAATTTCTATGCCGGAACTCTGTCCGAGGAATATCTTGGAAGGGAGGGATATATTTTGTCTTAAAAAGAATTTTAACCTCATAATTTTCAATTGTTCTTTCAGCTTATATTTTTGATTTATTAAACTAGTTTATTTTGGAGGAATCATTGATAGAAACACTGTTAGCTAGCGACAGAGATAGCTAGCCTTGGTGCACCATGAAACTTTAGCTAGCAAGAGAGTTGCTAGCCCCTTGTGCGAACGGGCACATGAGGATTGAATTATGAATAAGTATGGAGTTGAGTATGTCTCCTCCAATAACCAGTGGCAATTGGCCTGGTTACTTATGATGAGCATGAGGTGATTTACCCGTCCTATTGCTGTGTGCTTAGGACAGTCAACATATGGAAAGGTTAGGGAGTTGAGGAGAGCTCCTCCCAACCTTATGATATGAATTATGAGAATATGGTGATTTACCCGTCCCATTGCTATGTGCTTGGGATAAAACAATGTATATGGTGATTGCCCTTACCAGACTTTGTGCTTGGGTATAAAAATTATAATTATGGATCTACTTTGAGTCCTCCTCTAAACACATTTTTTTTTTATATAAAGAGTTATCTTTTTATTTTCTTATCTGATTTTGAAATTATTGTTTATATACTAAATCTTAAGATTGTTGATTTTCTTTTAACAAAATTTACCTTCTTTAAAGCTTCAGTTTATTGTTATATACATTGATTTAGATAATATTATATTCTACCATAATTTCTATTTATGAAAACTCGTGCGAATGGTCTGTTCTGTTTCAGTTATAGTAAACTATATTTGCTCACTGAGTTGTCAAACTCACTACACGACATTTCTACATTTTTTTTTTCAGATAGTTGATCAGCTAGACGACATGATCTCTGGGTGAGCCTACTTTGTTTCTAAGGCTCGTAGATTTTAATTTACATTGTACTTGTACTCTAGAGTTGCTCCATATATCACAGGCAGGATCTCAGCTTCCATTTATAGAGTATTTATGTATATTTGAAATTATTGAAATTATACAGTAAGCTCTCAAATGAATGTGATTATGTGTTTGGTTACAATCTATACTATTTATGAGAAAATCATTTATATGTATCATACTAGAGGCTTACGGGATGAGATTATTCTCAAAACCCGTGCCGGTTACGTACTTCTATTTTTGGGTCGTGACAAAGTTGGTATCAGAGCATTAGGTTTCCCTGTGACTATCGGAGCAAAGAATTCTTTAGTAGGACCTTTAGTATGGGTATGAGCCGGACATATTTATACTTCTGGTGCTGTTGAAGGATTCTATAGGATTTTGCTTTCCTTTCTATTCCAAGATTGCTAAAATTCCTAGTATAAGTTTTATTGAATATTGTGACATTTAAAAAAAAAATATCTATGGGTCAATTATTGCCTGAAAGTGAAAGGGATAGGCATCCTTGAGAATTTAAAAAAAAATTGAGACAAATGCCAATTACGATCGTTTCTGAATATAATATTCGTTTTACCCCATTGTCTAGTTATGATAGACTTTGATGTGATACTGAGAATGGATTGGTTGGTATCAAGCCATGCCATTTCGGAATGTCACTTTAAGGTGATTAAATTCAATATTCTTGGAGAATTTTCTTTCTTGATACAGAGAGACCATAGTGAGATATCCAATAATCTAATCTCTGCTTTAGCAGCCAATAAGTGATTACGAAAAGGTACCAAGGATATTTGGCAGTGGTGAGAGATATTGATATGACGTATGCCAGTGTAAATCAAGTTCTAGTGGTCAAAGAGTTTTCTGATGTAATTCCTGAAGAATTGCCAAAATTACCTCGAAAAATATAAAAAAAAATTGGTATTGATTTACTTTCTGAAACCTAACCAGTGTCTGTCTATACCCCCTTATAGAATGATATTGACTAAACTTAAAAAAAAAAAAGTTACAAGACTTGTTAGACAAAGGATTTATACTCTCTAGTACTTTCCTTGAGGTGCTTTACTATGTATAGATGATAGACAGTTGAATAAGGTGACAGTGTGGAATAAAAAAAAATCTATTACCTCGTATCTGTTTAATCAGTTATAAGGTGTTTAGTATTTTTTTTTTTTTTTTTCAAAAAAAAAAAAACTTGATTTGGGATATGAGTATCATGAATTAAGGATAAGGGAAGATGATATTCGAAAAAATCTTTTAGGACTCATTATGGACATTATGAATTTTTGGTTATGTCATTTAGTTTGACAAATGTCCAAAGCTTTATTCATAGACTTAATAAATAGAGTACTTAAGCCATTCCTGGATCAATTTATTATTATAATTATTGACGATACACTAAAATATTACAAGAGTTCAAAGGATCATAAGCAACATTTAAAGATAGTTTTACAAACTCTAAAGGAGTATGTTTAGCAAGGATGGTATCCAAATAGACCTTAAGAAAATAAAAGTGGAACAGCAATGGCTACGTTCTACTACAGTTACAGATGAAGATCCAAATCCAATTTGCGCTTCCTGCGGTTGTCTGCCGTCCATTCTATTTGAGCAACAGTTGGATCAGGTACATGAACATATGCTTGTAAGGCATCAATCAACTCCTCAGCATTTGAAGCCGAGATGAGAAGTCGTCGTGCTGAGTGTGGGATAAATTTCTGTTCCACAGCTTGATCTAGAAAAGACAACAAACCATCAAAGAAATGATTAACATTTAACAAACCTATCGGTTTGTGATGCATATTCAGTTGTGCCCAAGAGACTATTTGGAAAATCTCCTCTAAAGTACCAAAACCACCTGGTAAGGCAATGAAGGCGTCAGCATTGCTCATCATTCTAGCCATGCGTTCATGCATGGAAGCTACTCTATATTCTTCCCCAATTGTTTTCCCTATGTTGCTGGATGCAGCTAGAGCTGTAGGAATAATACCTAAAACTTGGCATCCTCCTACATGTGCAGCTGTAGCCACACACCCCATTAACCCACAGTTACCTCCACCATACACTAAATGAATTCTTCTCCTAGCTAGCACCATACCCAGATTTTGTGCTGCTTTAACATACTCCCCATCTTTTCCGGGACTAGAACCACAAAAGACACAGATATTTCGAAACTGACGGAATGCGGTTCCCTCCATAATTTCTATCACCTTAACTCTGAGTATGAAGATAAAGATACTAATGTAAGCATTTATTGAACTCAGATAAGGGGCATATTTATAATAGCTATGTGAATAGGCCGAGTATTATTAGAACAACTATGTGAGTGATTGTTGGCTATAAGCTAAATTAAAGGTAAACAATTTTAAAAATGACGGCAAGCATGTATATGTATAGTAATTATGATTGTGACCCATATTAGGCACATAAAGAGAATAAGATAAGATATCACCAGAAATCTATTTTTTTTTCTTTCTTGTTGTCTTCGATGATGTCTTGATTCTTGTAGAAAAGTAGTAGGTGATAGCTGTCATTGTAAAAAAAAAAAAAAAGAGTGAAAATGCAAACCAATTAATTGTTGAAGAGGAACAATCAAATGGTTTATTTTGTTTTCTCAATGTTTTTGCCAGTCGACTATCAGTATCATTAAGTCGACTAGCTATTTTGAGAAATTTTAATTTGGACTGGTTAATTTACAGTTGATTGATTACTTCTATTCTGAAGCAATCAACTGCATCCTACCAGTTAGCTACGTACTCTTTGTTTTTCACAGACTTTTATAAGTTCGGAAATGTTTCTTTTCCGCCGAATATCAACAGTTTTAAAGTAGATTCTGGCACATATATTCAAAATTTGCGGCCACCGATTTTTGCCGAAATCGTAGATAGATTTTGTGTACAGATTTTCAAGAATTACGGCCACCGATTTTAATGTTTTTCAATGCTTTGTCGAAATTGTTGACTTTCTAATTTGGCACCATTCTCTATTATGCTTCTGTTTCACTGCATTCTCCCTCATTAATGGTTGGCATTAAATGCACGGTTCTTTTCCCTCATTACAAGGGAAGATAATTTCTTTTCTTTAAAACTCGGTTATTATGGTGTCCAAGTGGTTAGTAGGTAAAGTAATGAAAAGTTTGAAAGACATAGACAGATGATGACCTTATGGTGTTTTGACGACTGTGATCAAGAGAATTAGTGGTGTTGAAGTTCTTGAGGAATAAAATATGAGAAGTATGATTTAAATTAATTTTTGAACTCTTAATTTGAAAATATGGAGAATATTTTGAGAACTACGTCTGAAAATAATGAAAGGATCAAGGTACTTGAATTAAGGGATTATACCATGCGAAGATGAGTTTAGTATCTAGGATTTGAATTATGTTGAGATTGAAAATTTATGTGTAAATAATTGTTGAGAAAGGAGAAATTATTTGTCCTTGATTGAATTTGCTCATATCCGTGGTTATTAGGCCAATATACAAATGACATCATTTGAGGTTATATATATAAAATAGTATAGATCTGCTAATAAGTTAGTACGTTGAGTAAAGTTAGGTCCGCAGTATATAGGATCAGCCCAGTAGCTTACCGTTGGGCTTTGCTATCTGAATTGAGTAATATTCATCCAATCTTTCACGTGTCTATACTACGAAAGTATCTACCAGGCCCAACACATGTTATTCAATGTCGAGAAAATTCAGTTAGACAAAGATTTGTCATATGAGGAAAACAAAAATCAGTGACTATAGTAGATAGAAAAAAAAATGTTCAAAAGAAATACCACGGTAAAAGTCACATAACAGAATCACTTGTCAGAGGAGGCTACTTATGAAAGAGAGAATAATATGCGCGGCAGATACATATTTTTTTTAGTGGTAAGGTTAGTATTTATTTGCAATTAGGGAGATGAAATTGATTAGAAAAAAAAAAAATATAAGCAACTCAGTACATGCCAAAAATTTATAAGGATCATGAATGTTGAGTACTAGAAATTATCAGTTGGTGACCACGTATTTTTTTTAAAGACTCACCAATGAAAGAAGTAATGAGGTTTGGAAAGAAGGAAAAAGTTAAGCTCTAGTATATAGACTCTTTTGAACGAAGTAGGCAAAGTAATACATTGCCTAACCTTGCCATCAGGATTGAGTAATGTGGATATAGACTTTCTTGCATCAATGTTAAGGAACTACTTATTAGATTCTTCTTATATTACCTAATTCCAAGAAATTTAATTAAACAAAAATTTAGCTTAACTAAGGGTACAATCGATGTTTATTATTGATCGACAAGTGAGGAACTTATGGATGAAAGATATCCCTAATTATTTGAGTAATAAGGTTGGTAGCTTTGAATTATGTCTTGACTTCATTCCCTACATGTGGTAGGATAGGCTGAAATTCGGGGACCGAATTTCTTAAGGGGGGAAGAATGTAATATCCCAAAATTTTATTTTTAAATAATAATGTTTTACTAAAACAAATATATATTTTTATTGTAAATGATTATGTTTTGCTAAAAGGAAGTATATTTTTATTTAAAATAATTATTGTTTTGCTCAAAATAATTATATTGGCCTCTAATGAATTTTTGTTGTATTTTTTTAAAATATTCTTTCTTTTAATATGTAAAAAAATATTTATTTTGAGATTTGTTTATTACAATTTTTATCAAGAAAAATCATAATTTAAGAGTTTGAATAGAATGTAAATTTTTAGAAATTTTTAGGATATTTTAGGATGAAAAATTGAATTTATATGAATTTATATAAAAGAAATTCTATTAATTAAATATTAAATAATAATAATATTATTATTAAAAAAATGGGGGACGGGAGAAGAACACGGAGGCACAAGCAGAGAAAAAAAAAATTCTCTCTCTCTCTCTAACATTTTTTTTAAAACTTCTCTCTAAGATTTCTTCAATTCTAGATGTCTAATTGAGATACCGAAGGTACCATTAGACTCATGGCGGCGAGAGCTTCAAAACCCACCGATCATTTTCACCGGAAGTTCGCCGGAATGTCGCCGGAATTTCGTGAATAGTAACTTCATGGTAAATTTTCTAAAATACTGGATTTTTGATGGTTTTTGAAGATTTCAACTTAGGGCTTTTGTTAAGGATGTAGAATATTAGTTGTAGGATAAAATTTACGGTCAGAAAATATGATTTAGTGGTTTAATTTTGCAAAATTTACTTCGGTGAACAGTAACTGTGAATAGTTCCAAACAGTACTTGTGAACAGTATTCTGCGCGTGAACAGTGCTTTCAGCCGCGCGTGAACAGTGTTTCCGGCCGTGAACAGTGCCAACGTCCCGGGGTCATTTTTTTGGGTTTTTGAACCTTCCGGACTCACTTTTAATGTCTAATGGATCAAACTCAAATGGGAAACGTGGATTTTGGGGCTGTCCAATCTGGGGCCCTTACACTGTGAGTGAATATAATTTACTATAACGCATTTTAAAATTCTCCTTCATGCCCATGCATTTTAAAACAAAGTTTTAATTATGAATATCATAAATTGAATTTCATGTTTATATTGATTTATATTCTTAGAAGTTATAGGACATGCAGAACAGACCTCTAATAAGTCCCTCCTGAATTTATGATGAAAATGTGGTATTATGATACACTTTATTGAATCTTATAATTGTATTATCTTTCATATTGTTTCATATGATTTGTGTTATAAATGATACCTCACTGTTTCATGGATATGGTGAAATTGAATTTGTATTTGAGTTTCAAATGTGTCATTGATACTGGATATTATGGTTTATTTGGACTGGAATGAAAATGTTGTATTTCTGATTTTGGAGAATGAATTTCTATGCCGGAACTCTGTCCGAGGAATATCTTGGAAGGGAGGGATATATTTTGTCTTAAAAAGAATTTTAACCTCATAATTTTCAATTGTTCTTTCAGCTTATATTTTTGATTTATTAAACTAGTTTATTTTGGAGGAATCATTGATAGAAACACTGTTAGCTAGCGACAGAGATAGCTAGCCTTGGTGCACCATGAAACTTTAGCTAGCAAGAGAGTTGCTAGCCCCTTGTGCGAACGGGCACATGAGGATTGAATTATGAATAAGTATGGAGTTGAGTATGTCTCCTCCAATAACCAGTGGCAATTGGCCTGGTTACTTATGATGAGCATGAGGTGATTTACCCGTCCTATTGCTGTGTGCTTAGGACAGTCAACATATGGAAAGGTTAGGGAGTTGAGGAGAGCTCCTCCCAACCTTATGATATGAATTATGAGAATATGGTGATTTACCCGTCCCATTGCTATGTGCTTGGGATAAAACAATGTATATGGTGATTGCCCTTACCAGACTTTGTGCTTGGGTATAAAAATTATAATTATGGATCTACTTTGAGTCCTCCTCTAAACACATTTTTTTTTTATATAAAGAGTTATCTTTTTATTTTCTTATCTGATTTTGAAATTATTGTTTATATACTAAATCTTAAGATTGTTGATTTTCTTTTAACAAAATTTACCTTCTTTAAAGCTTCAGTTTATTGTTATATACATTGATTTAGATAATATTATATTCTACCATAATTTCTATTTATGAAAACTCGTGCGAATGGTCTGTTCTGTTTCAGTTATAGTAAACTATATTTGCTCACTGAGTTGTCAAACTCACTACACGACATTTCTACATTTTTTTTTTCAGATAGTTGATCAGCTAGACGACATGATCTCTGGGTGAGCCTACTTTGTTTCTAAGGCTCGTAGATTTTAATTTACATTGTACTTGTACTCTAGAGTTGCTCCATATATCACAGGCAGGATCTCAGCTTCCATTTATAGAGTATTTATGTATATTTGAAATTATTGAAATTATACAGTAAGCTCTCAAATGAATGTGATTATGTGTTTGGTTACAATCTATACTATTTATGAGAAAATCATTTATATGTATCATACTAGAGGCTTACGGGATGAGATTATTCTCAAAACCCGTGCCGGTTACGTACTTCTATTTTTGGGTCGTGACAATCTTAACGAAATATTTATTTGCATACACATCAATAAATATGTTTCAAATAAGCTACTTATACAATGAATTCCAATAATGTCAAGGTATGAAAAATCAAATTATCTGTAACACACACACACATATATATATACTCACGAAAAATTCAATAAAATCAAACTATGTTTGCAGGAATTGATGCTTGCAACAGTGGACAATCCATCAAATGCATTTGAATGGGCACTTGCAGAAATGATCAATCAGCCAGAATTGCTACAAAAAGCCACTGAAGAATTGGACAACGTGGTAGGGAAAGAGAGGCTTGTCCAAGAATCAGATTTGCCTAAGCTCAACTATGTGAAGGCCTGCGCAAGAGAAGCCTTTCGTCTTCACCCATTCGCTCCTTTTAATGTTCCCCATGTCTCTATGATTGACACAATGGTTGCCAATTACTTCATCCCAAAAGGTAGCCATGTGTTACTAAGCAGACAAGAACTTGGGAGAAACCCTAAAATTTGGAGTGAGCCTCACAAGTTCAAACCCGAACGCCACCTCAAGGACAATGTGTCCGAAGTGTCTTTGATAGAGCCAGATTTAAGATTCATAACTTTTAGTGCAGGAAAACGTAGCTGCCCAGGAGTGATGCTTGGAACCTCTATCACTGGGATGCTATTTGCAAGGTTGATCCATGGCTTCACTTGGAGTGCACCACCCAATCAACCACGCATCAACCTTGTTGAGGCTGAAAGTGATCTCTCACTTGCTGAGCCTCTTATGGCCTTAGCAAAGCCAAGATTACCAGCAGAAGTGTACCTCGTAGATTAAATCAACATTTAACTACGTGTCGTGTGAGATTATTAGAATCCAATTAAGGTGAGTTTGATGTTACCTTATCAATTTTTCACTCTTTGCTCCTAAAATCTTAGGTTTCCTTCATAATATATATTAAAAAAAACTCTCAATATGACTCTCAAATTAACTTGTTTAATGGTAGACGTAGAATCAAACAGCAACATTTTTCATTCAACTGAAACTTTTCAACTTTAGGGCAGGAAATATGTTTTATTTCAACAAAAAAATTAGGAAACTATTAAAAGAGAAACTGATCAATGTTTGAAATTAGTTGTACGACATAATAGCAGTCTTCAAGTACATCCTACTTGAATAAATGTAACTCCAGATACAGTGACTTTTAAAAATTGTCATCTTCATTTTCTTCAGCCAACTTCCTGCAGTTTCTTATAAGAGGAGCTCCATAAAGTTTAGGATTGCCAATGTAACTTTGTGCATCAAAACTCTGAAGTTGGGTCCCAATGAGATTTGTGTAATAGAGAAGATAAAGTTGCATAAAGAGTAGTCAGCTAGATCCAAAAACCCAACTTTCGTCTTTAGAAGCCCTCCTTTGAAGTTAGTAAATGAAATCATAAGAGTAATAATCTCATGAACTTGATTTTACTATAAACTTTGATTGTTACACAATAATTGTTAAATATAGAACATGTCATGCATGACTCAAACTGAGAAAAGACACTATCAGCTATCAATATTTTTAAATACAGTTTTTTTCCTTCTTCTTGTTGGTACATACTCAATTTGTTACTGATTTTCTATCCTTGTTTACTGTTCAATGGCTTCCTCAAGTGCAAATATCAAATTCGCTACATACAGAAATAGAACTTTGCTGGACTTGCACTTGGCAAGGGAGAAAGCCACACCCCAGGGCTCTTATGTTTTATTCTTAAGGTCCTTCCTGTATCTTTAAATATAGTGAATAATGACAAAAGATGAAGGTTTGTAATAGCTGTCACAGTATCTGAGTTAAGTGCTCTATGTCAGTGTGTTGTTTTGGTGAATTATGTATAATCTGTTTGATTTATGATTGTATGTTTAAACATTTATCAGATTTTCTTTTCACTGGACTCCTTCCTTTCTTTAGATTTCTGCTATTAATTATACTACAAGTCTAGAACCATTATGGAGAGATTTTTCCCTAATAAATTGTTAAATATATTAGTAAGCTTTCCTTGCTTACTGCTCGATATTGCCCTTTCATGATTGAATTTGAACCATAGTTGTTGAAATCGTGCGATTCATGATTTAAATAGCATGATTCGACTCAATTCAAGCACCCAGTAATACTAATCGGTAGGTGAATCATAAAGGTGAAGGAATCGCCACCTAAATCGCTGGAATCATGCAATTCAGGCAAGGAGTTGTAAAATGCAATACTCAATTCATAACATGCTCTTATCGTATAGGGTTTTTTTTCCTATAAAAATCATAGATAATAGATAATTTGAATCCAAAGTTCTTAGAATGCAAAAAGTTGGTACGATGAATTCTACGATGTAATTATCCATGGCTATAATGGTCACACTAAGCCTAGTTGTGGTGCGACCTTATCAGTATCCTGATTCAATCTCTTCCTCACTTCCTCTTGCAATTCAAAACAATGAAGCTCTCTATTCTCAACGAAGGCAATTATAAAAATATATAATGGAAGAAAAAGCATTCAAGGATGAATGTTGGAAACGTTTCAGAGATGAGCTCAAGCTTATAGGTAAAAATATTACCAGAAACATCAAAAAGAAGCTAAAGATTGATTAGCAAAAATGCATAGTAGAGTTTTTAGCTAAGCATCCACTTCATAGTTTCTAGTATGGGAACTTGGAAGTTCGCTACTGCCTCTTGGTAAAGTCGCTGTGAGAAAATAACTTTTATTGACAACTTTTTGGTTATAATCATTAAAGTTGTCACTGAAAGTGTAAATTGGTGACAACTTAGAAATATGTCATTGAAGATAATATTTATTATTCTTGTAGCTAGTGTTTCTATTATTCTTGGACATCCTCTTTTTTATTCTCCATTTTCTTCACTATATACTAGACATTAAATAAAAAATTACAAGGTAAAGTTTATTATTGGTTTCTTTTAAACCTAATATTATAATTTGATACACTAATATCTTATATATATTTCACGTTATCTCAAATATCATGTGGTACGTAAATGTTCAAATAAACTTACAAAAAGATATAATATTTATTATTCTCATGTTAAGTATGACTTTAGGTTATCAAATAAATGATACAAACGATATCTTATAACTCAGATGTAATTTTCTCGTAGTTTTCAAAGTTATTTGGTATCTTACATTCTCTTATATCTCTAATGTCTTGAATCATAATAGTAAGATATCAAGGTATAAAATACAATAACATCTAAAATTCTCATGTTTCCTATAACAAATTAAAGCTATCAAAGAAAAATAACAGTTGGGAAACTGAAAAAGCTGCTTATCCCTAGCTCAAATTCTAAATTGACCGGAAAAAAAAGAGAAAAATAACAGTTGGGAAAGAACAACAAGAAGCCAATGAAGGTGCATCAAATCCATTGTGAAAACGTTAACCATAATCAACGGAAAAGCTATTCTGCAGAAATTTTAGAGCGCACCAAAAATTAACACTCAAATTTTGTTATTAAACATGAATTTAAAATGGTTTCTAGAATCCAAATGAAAAATGAATTGGAAAAACAATAATTTACTCTGTTTCACCACTTTAAACTAACTTGATTTGCAAACCTTCCATATATTTTATAATGGTATACCTATATGAAATTATTAAAATATACTTATATTTTCTTGATATCTCATTTTATTATTTTCTTTATGAAAAAGGCATTTTGATAGTTTCACTTAGTTACTTTAAGAGTTAGCTTCTAATTTAGATGGTAGAGGGCTAAACGAAATAAAACAAATAGATTAAAAGATTAATTGTAAAAATTAATAAATTAGGAAAAACTGCTATTAAAGACAAAGATCAGAGTAAAATTACAAATGTAACCTCCCCTAAATTATATATGTAACTATTAATAAAAAGATAAATAAAAATTTATTTTTCAGTTATACCTGTGGGTACTCTCATGTATATTTATTTTTCACACAACTAAAGATGTAATTATATAGTATAAAATATGCATGCAATTGTTAATAAAATAAATAAATAAACTAAGGTTCCATTTAGTATGTTGTATAAGAATAAATAAAATAATATAAACCAATAAAATTTAGCTTCATAGCACGATGGATTGTAGCCTCCTCTCGTTCATTTTCTCTTCTTTTTTTCCACTGGAATCGATACCAATTTTCGCAAATCAGCTCAATATTTTATGTCGTCGCCCAATATACTCTCAATTGTCTTTTTTTTTACCCCAAATAAAGATATAATTACACTATAAAATATATATGTGATTGTTAATAAAATGTAAATAAAAAGGAAAACAGGTTTCATTTGTTGTATCGTCCAAGACTGCATAAGACAATATGAACTAAAATATTTTTCTTTGATTTTACTTCACGGGTGAATTTTTAATTTTCTTTTAAAATTAATTTTATATATTGATTGAATACTAAAATTTTTTTTAATTAAAAATAATTTTCAAGTCAAAATAGACTATAAACCATTTGGAAGTAGTTATTTGTTTTCTTCACCAAACCTATATAATTGGCACTTAATGTAAAATATATTTTACATTTTTTTGTTAAATATATTTATTTATTTTCTCATCCTTTTGAGAGATCAGTAAGCTATATTCTACATCAATATATAAAAAATACACATGTAGACGCTCACCGGGAAAACCTTGATCTAAATGAAATTTCGTGAATTGAAAGGTTCAAAATATGTCATGTATTATTATATGCACCGAAAGTTTTGAGGAGAAAGCATATCATAATATCAATTATTATTGGTTGAATTACTCGGTTTGTTAAGAATCATTTTAACTTAAAAGTTTAAACTGTTGAATGAAAGTTTATGAATAGTTTTATTATAATCTCTAATATTCTTCATCATGCAAATGCCCTTTGGTCTTAAATTGTAGATTTCTACACTATACTTCGTGTTAAACTTGATCAAACCGTTGACCTTTTGGTCACAGACACTCTAACACTATATTAAGAGCCATTTCAACTCAAAAAAAGTAAACTATTGAGTAAAAACCTATGAATAATTTTATTATAATCTCTAACGTGATTAATCTCTTTAGTTTCAATTAATTTCTACATAGATTCTTAAAGTTTTAAATTTAAGAATTAAGTCATTATAGTTTTAATCTGTCTTAATCAAGCACATGTCATTAGTCTACTATCAGCATATCTAGCATTATTAATGCATATATACCTGAATTCTAACCATTATAAGATCACACGTGACTTTCACCTACTCTACTAACTCAACATTAATTAATAGACACTTTACAACAGTCTAAGAAAAAAAGCCATAAATTAAAAAAATTGAAACTATAAAGTCTTAATTTCAAATTTTTAATCTATAAAGAGTTACTTAGAAATTGACTAAAACTAGTGGATTAAATGAGTAATTAAACCATTATTATAAAACTATTTCAAAAACTTGTAACTTATTGCAAATTGTCATCAAGCTTGGAAATGATGAAGAGTTTTTAACTTTTCAAAAAATATAACTTATTAAATTTTATTAAACTAAGATGAAATTCACTTCCAAGAAAGATCAAAATCTTATAAATACTAGTCTTTAAACAATTTTAAAGAACCAAATCCAAGGGGCTGGAAAAAGAAATGGACATGGGGAGGGGTTTTCTCATAACAATCATGTTGACTGCCCTTGCCATTTTGGCAATTCAAGCTCAGTACTGTTTAACCAAGTCATCACTTCCTACAAGTCTTTACGCTAATTCCTTTTCTTCTTCACATGCCAATGATAATGTCCCTGATGGTTCGATCCATGCAGAAAGTCACAGTACGTAATATTTTCAACTTTTCATTTTCTTGAATTAAATTTTATTCAAGAAATTTAGTTTTGAAATTGTTGTTAAGTATAGATAATTATGCAATGTGTAGATAAACTCATAGTGACTAATTCCACTATTAACTTTAGGAATTTTTGGTAGTAATTAAGATTTGAAGGAATATCTTCTAGTAAATTCCTAATCCTAGGATAATTAAACTTCTACTCTTGGATCAAATTAAGAAAGTAAAAATTGTAAAGCGAATTCAAATTTTTTAAAATTATAAATCAAACATGATTTTCTTTTTTTTTTCTAAACCCTACCAACCCAGTTAGCCTTTGATACTTCATCTCCTTTTATTTAATATTTTTGATAGTTTGTAAAAGTGCACTCTATAGCATCATGTCCAAGGCTCGTTGCAGAATGTTTTGACTTTTGCCTTTGATAATTATATATATATATATATATATATATATATATATATATATATATATATATATATATATATATATATATATATGTATATGTATATGTATACATATATATACATATACATATATATATATATATATATATATATATATATATATAAATTGATAGCATCCGTTTCTTTTAGGACCAAAATGATAGTTTAGTATATATTTCATAAGCACCTTATGCATTAATTAGTGGTAATTAATTAATTTGATCTGATCGCTTTTTGTTGTCATATACCAGGAAAGAATATTCAATTTCTTCGTCTTGTGGGAAGCAAAGCTGAGGATGCAGGCAAAGAAATCCATAAAACTTATCTTTCTATGGCGATTGTTATTAAGAAGAGAGGTAAGCTAGCCCTCTTTTGTTGAATATAAGGGGCACAAAGGAGTTGCAATGATATGGACCTCCAACTTTGGCAGAGTTAGGAAAATTAAAATATTTGAATAGGAATTTTTAAATGAAAAATTTCTCACAGTTTCTATACTAATAATAGCTATATTAATTTAAATTCAATTTATCCCTTTTGAATTTTATTTAGTTGGGATCAATTAAATTCAACTATTGTCACATGTTGTGATTGTGAGAAAATTATAACTGTGGTTTTAAAAGTAAATTAGCTAATAGTTGTTGTTGTTGTTGAAAATGTATGTGATGTTGGGATATGTTTTTCTTGAATTATATTATGAATAAAGAAATTTAAACATATTTCATAATTAGTATGAACTATATATGTATATATATATATATATATATATATATATATATATGTATGTATGTATGTCTGTGTGTGTGTGTGTGTGTGTGTGTATGTATGTATATTAATTTAGGGATTTTAATCAATGGTCTTGTTGCAAAAAAAAAATAGTTTCTTGGTAGGATTTTATATTATACAGTTGTATTCATACTACTTTATGGAATAACATGAAGAATTTAAAGGAAAAGAATATTTTAGCAATTTGGAAATCAACATAAAATTAAAGATAATCCATGACTTCCAACTAGTAGCACTACAAGAAAATTAACAATTTGTGACGACTTTTTTGTGACGACTAAAAAAGTTGTCACTGAAAATGTCACGGCCCCAAATGATGGAACACATGACTGGCACGGCATAAGGGTTTCTCCCTAGCCGCAAGCCTAACACATAGCATGCACAAACATCCAGCACACAATCCAGAGTACATAATAAATATAACTGGCCATATACGCCACATCCAATATAAGAAAATACTGTATATATATATATATATATATATATATATATATATATATATATATATATATATATATATATATATATATATATTTCATGAATCCAACATCCTTCATTCAACTTGGCCCATGGCCTCATAGTACAAACATTATTGTAAAACTTAAAACCATTTTTCAAATAACACAAGAAGCGAGGATACATATACATATATATATATATATATATATATATATATATATATATATATATATATATATATATATATATATATATATATATATATATGTATGTATGTCTGTGTGTGTGTGTGTGTGTGTATGTATGTATATTAATTTAGGGATTTTAATCAATGGTCTTGTTGCAAAAAAAAAAATAGTTTCTTGGTAGGATTTTATATTATACAGTTGTATTCATACTACTTTATGGAATAACATGAAGAATTTAAAGGAAAAGAATATTTTAGCAATTTGGAAATCAACATAAAATTAAAGATAATCCATGACTTCCAACTAGTAGCACTACAAGAAAATTAACAATTTGTGACGACTTTTTTGTGACGACTAAAAAAGTTGTCACTGAAAATGTCACGGCCCCAAATGATGGAACACATGACTGGCACGGCATAAGGGTTTCCCCCTAGCCGCAAGCCTAACACATAGCATGCACAAACATCCAGCACACAATCCAGAGTACATAATAAATATAACTGGCCATATACGCCACATCCAATATAAGAAAATACTGTATATATATATATATATATATATATATATATATATATATTTCATGAATCCAACATCCTTCATTCAACTTGGCCCATGGCCTCATAGTACAAACATTATTGTAAAACTTAAAACCATTTTTCAAACAACACAAGAAGCGAGGATACATATACATATATATATATATATATATATATATATATATATATATATATATATGTATGTATGTATGTCTGTGTGTGTGTGTGTGTGTGTGTGTGTGTATGTATGTATATTAATTTAGGGATTTTAATCAATGGTCTTGTTGCAAAAAAAAAAAATAGTTTCTTGGTAGGATTTTATATTATACAGTTGTATTCATACTACTTTATGGAATAACATGAAGAATTTAAAGGAAAAGAATATTTTAGCAATTTGGAAATCAACATAAAATTAAAGATAATCCATGACTTCCAACTAGTAGCACTACAAGAAAATTAACAATTTGTGACGACTTTTTTGTGACGACTAAAAAAGTTGTCACTGAAAATGTCACGGCCCCAAATGATGGAACACATGACTGGCACGGCATAAGGGTTTCCCCCTAGCCGCAAGCCTAACACATAGCATGCACAAACATCCAGCACACAATCCAGAGTACATAATAAATATAACTGGCCATATACGCCACATCCAATATAAGAAAATACTGTGTGTGTATATATATATATATATATATATATATATATATATATATATATATATATATATTTCATGAATCCAACATCCTTGATTCAACTTGGCCCATGGCCTCATAGTACAAACATTATTGTAAAACTTAAAACCATTTTTCAAACAACACAAGAAGCGAGGATCCTGCCTGTAAGTTCATGGAGATACACTAGACATAAACTTAAACTATACAATCAATACAACGGAATCTTGCCCAATCTGGGGCTCACCAATGCTATATTTAGCCTCCTATAGAGCTGTAGCTGGATCAGTGTTTATTTGATTATCTGTGGGGAGAAAACAGAAAAGGGGTGAGATTACCACATCTCAGTGAATGGATAAATCATACTATAACAGAAACAGGGCAAACTAAGCACGAGTGTTTCGCAATGAATTAAATAATTGAAATCAAGGTATAGAAAACATTAAACATTTAACCGTAATTTATTGAAAGAATGCTAAACAGTTCGAATGATAAAACAGGATTAAATCAATAACTGTAAGCAAATCAATTATGCATGGTAAGTAATAAATGAATATACTTATACAATAACAATGATGAATGAGGTATTTTAGAAATATTTAATCTTTAAGAAAAATGCACTAGTTTATTGGAGGTCTTTCCTAACAGATCTATCATCTTCCCCAAGCACATAGCAATGGGTATGGCAATCACTGTAGGCGTAGACATAAGTCCACCCTAAATTTT
Organism: Gleditsia sinensis; assembly: GCA_037074535.1. Lineage (NCBI taxonomy): Eukaryota > Viridiplantae > Streptophyta > Magnoliopsida > Fabales > Fabaceae > Gleditsia > Gleditsia sinensis. Next base: position 15,671,275 of record CM073470.1, on the reverse strand, counting down.
GTGTCTTAGGCAGTCATATGCCCGTCACAATATCCTAGGCCGAAGCCTTAACATGATCATGGTGCACCAGGGCTAGCACTACCTGCGGCTAGCTAACAGTGATCTAAAAGGGTCCCTCCAATAGAAAACATTTGAAATATGCTATTCAGAGAGTTTAAAGTAAAACATTTCAATAACTTTACGATAAAGCTATAATTCTCCATCTAGCTCTTTTCATGCATAAAATTCTATTCTAAAATATATCTTATCCATGAATTCCCATGGAGACCTTTAAAATCATAAACTTTCCCTTTTTAAACATAGATCGTCCGTAGACGTTACATAGATACTTATCATGCATCAAATCACTTCATGGCTAACTTAGTTCATTTCTATGACTAAGTTCGCATTTCTATAAATCTAGCTCAAATGGAGAATTAATAGTCTAGATGCTTGCCCTGCATACCTAGGGTTCAACTAGGATTGAAATTTACAATTTCTAACATGGTTGGAACATATTGGTTTTCAAAGCGGTAAAACAATTTAACATACATTCCAACTAGTTAAAATCATATGAGAGAGTTATAAATCAAATTCCTAAAACATGCGCTATAGTATGAAAAACCCACTCACCTTACTAGGAGTCCAACAACGAGAATTTCACCTCGTGATGGCTCAACAACCTAGAAAACATAGACATAACATGAAAATTAGAAAACTCTAAAAGTCACTATTCACGCCGAAAAACACTATTCACTCGCCGGAAACACTATTCATACCGAAACCTAAAAACCCTATATTCTAGTATAGAAACTAATTCTAAGACTATCTATGGAAAGAAATTCGGTAAAACGAAGCCTAAAACGCGATTAAACGGAGTTTTACCTTTGGAGGTACTATTCACGTGATTTTCTGGCGACCTTCCAGCGAAATTGATCGGTGGGATTTGTAGCTCTTCTTCCCACGAGTCCAACGGTACCTTACTTGCTCAAATTGGACGTCCGGATGATAAGATATCTTAGAGAGAAGTTTGAGAAAAATTTTAGAGAGAGAGAGTTAGGGTTCAGATGAAAGAGAAATGAAGAAAAAGGGGGGGTCCGCAAAAAAAAAACTATCAGACAAATCTCGCCACCGGCGAACTCATTCTCGCCGCGGCGAACATATTTTCGCCGCGGCCAGATTCGAAACCAGAAAACTCATGCTCTTGGGAAAATGCCGCATCATTCTCGCCGTGGCGAACATATTCTCGCCGTGGAGAACTCCATTTCACCGAATTTGACAAAATGTCCAACATGCAAGTTGTAGCCCTTTCTCTTAGCTTTCCGTAGCCACTTGAATCACCTAATTTGGAGTTCATATAAAGGAGTTATGCATAAAATAGTGAGCAAAGGTCCAGACCACACTACGCTTCGGGTTTTGCCTCTTATCACTATAATATTCACGGAATTTGCAAAATTTCCCAACATCAAAGTTGTAGATATATTTCTTATATTTCATTAGAAATTGGAATCACTTAATTTAGATTTCATATGAGAGAGTTATGCTTATATGAGTGACAAAAGGTCAGAAGAAAAGGTCGAAAACGCTCTAAAATTTTACATTGTTCTAAACTTTCTTTGTTTCAAATGATTTATACTTAACCTTCAAAGGTTTTATTAGTTGAGGGTTATTACAGAAAAAGACTTTTTGTGACGACTTAGAGGAGTTGTCACTGAAGGGTAAACTTTCAGTGACGACCTACAGGAATCGTCACTAAAAACTAAACTTTCAGTGACGATTTTTGAAAGTGGTCACAAAAACATAGTCTTTCTATGACGACTTTGATAGGTTGTCACAAAAGGTATGTCTTTTTGTGACAACTTTTTAAATCGTTACTAAAAACTTACTTTTAGTGACAACTAGATTGTCACTAAAAATAAATTTTTGATAAAACCCTTTTAGTGATGACTAAGTCGTCACTAAAAGCCAATTTTTTTTAAACCCTTTTAGTGACGACTATGTCGTCACTAAAAGTAAAAATGATACACAAATTGTAATTTGGCTCCAAAAGATAACAATTTATTTTAAATTAATTTTTACAGTTTAAATTGTTAATAAATTATTTTTCTTTTTTAATAATGAAAGAAAAATATATTTTAAAAATTTAAGAATTAGTTTAAAATAATTGTTTGTCTATGATATTTTTAATGAAAAGTTTTAAAATTTGTTGAAAAATTAAATATGGGATTAATTTTGGATAGGTAATAATTTTTTAAATAATTATCTAAAAAAATAAAATTAAAACATATAATAAAAAAAGTGAAGTCTACTTTTTTCTCACGCTGCAAAATGCTGATAAAACAAAGTAGAAATTCACTATAAACAAACCATTTGGAGGTTAAATTATGTTATATAAATATTATTAATTAATTTTTTAATGATATTAATACTTGAAATTAGTTAATATATTTTGTATTTTAATAATCATAAATTTTATTAATTAGAGTATTAATTTAACGAATAGATCAGTTGAGCGTATGAATTGAATCTTAAACTTATAACTTCTGTTGATTTTTAAAATATTCAATTAAAGCATTATAATAAATTTCTATGTAAAACAAATTAAGTTTGAAATCTAATCACAATTAGCATGAATTAAAAAGTCATGTCTTGCAACTTTAATTAAATAATCTTCTAATCTCAACCTTTCATGTAAGATCTAACTGGTCTTGAAGAAGAAGAAGAAACAGACCTATAACAGTATAACTATTTAAAAATATATATATTATAACATCAATTTATTCTTATAGGTTTTTTTATCTCATTTTATTATTTTATAATTAAATTTTGTATAATTTTTATTTTTAATGTACTTTTATTAATAGAATTATTGTGTAAATTTTTAAATAATTAATATATATATATATATATATATATATATATATATTTTATTTATCAAACGTTATAATGACTTTTAAAAAGTACATATTAATTAAAAAAATTTGTTTAATGATTGATAAAAGAAAAATGCAAGAGTATTATATTATTTGTTAATATGATACATCACTTAAAAAGTAATCTATATCAATATCTAAGATTAAACAAAACATATATGTGATATAAAATAAAATTAAAACATATAATAGAAAAAAGGAAAAGAGGACTCTTGATCACGCGGGGCACCAAAATCTCTCCCGCGCTCCCAGTGTTCTTCTTTCTCTCCCTCGTGCTTACCGGTGTTCTTCTTTCTCTCCCGTGAGCAAAGCCGAAATCAACTCTCAATCCTCGCCTCTCCTTCGCCTTGGTTCCAAGGGAGAAGTGCTCGAACATGTAGCGTGGCGGACATTACTGGAGAATCCATGCTTCAAGGTACTCTAATCCTCCTTCGATTTTTACTCTAATCCTCCTTCGATTTTGGGCATTCCGTTTAATTAGTTTGGGGGTTTTGATTTTCCAGTTGGGTTTGGTTTTTTTGGTTATAGTTTTCTACATTTGAGCTAATTTGAGGGGTGGAGTGAAATGCTAGGGCTGATGCATTTGAGCTTGGTTTCTCGGCCTCCCTCTCCTTCTCTGCTTCATTTCGTTGTTGATTTTAATCATGTCTTCCATATTGATTTACTCACTAAGTGCCTCTTGAAATTTGACAGATGACTCTTTGAAACCTGAGTCTGTACCTGTTCTGTGTGCCCGGATCCATTCTGTGTGCATTCAGCCATCAAAGGTAACAACTATATGCTCCCATTCTGTACGTTTTTACTTCATAATGATTCTGGGTCATTTGATTAGATTGCATTGACGGTTATTTTGTTCATTTGATTAGATTATTTTGTTGCTATTTGATTCAGTAAGATAACTAATCTAAGATGCCTAGGACAATGTAAAATTTGGGAACATTTATCTCTGCTTTGGTAGCATCTAACCTTTGTGTTGTCAATATTTGAGGCTTGTCGTGTTATTTATGATTCTATATAGTGTTTTAAGAGGCTTGTCCTGTTACTTACAGGATGCTATTCATAGAAATCATAGAAAGTACCTTCACTACTCCAAGATGCTGTTTATTTGACAAAGGTGCTCTCTCTCTCTCTCTCTCTCTCTCTCTCTCTCTCTCTCTCTCTCTCTCTCTCTCTCTCTCTCTCCATCTCAGTGCCCCCCCAGGTACTCACGCTCATGCATACATCAATTGTTGACCCTTCCTCTTTCATTTATGCCATTGCCAGATCTTTTTATCTCATTGTCTCTTTTGCAAATATATAAAAGCCATGTACTTTTTTTCTGTTCTTTTAAAGAAATCTATCACAACACAGCAAGGCCCACATAGTGGCTTAGGTGTTATACATGGTAGGGGGAGTTATGTGCTGGATAGGGTCAAAGCATATGGCCACTGGCTCTAGACTCCTACCAGAGGCATCAATGGGAATTTCCATAATTGGCAAAAGCCTGTTCTTGACTCAAATTTTTTTTGTTTAACTTTCTTTGTTCTATTAATTTAGAATCCTCCCTTTGGCTAAATACGAAAATCTCCAGTTGCTGGAACTTATAATCTTATAGGTAATAAGCTATGACCTCCATTTTTCTTGGGGCTAATATAATGGCTAAGGAAGGGGATTTGAGATGAGATGTTCTTTATCCAGCTGCCACAAGATTGAGGTACATCCTGTACAAGGTGTCGGTCTTACATCAATTTTTGAGCCATTGATCTTGTCTTCATCCAATGGCTCAAAAATATTCAATTTAATTAAGAATGTTGACATTAATTAGAAGAGAGACAGATCCACTTAAATGCTTTCTCTGATGTATTATGTCTCATGGTCCCAATTAATGCTCTCCCTCTCCTAAGAGTCTTACCTCTCATGCTCTTTCTTCTTTTCATTTGTGTTTATTTCCTTCTTCCTTCCCTCTCTCTCACAAATAAATTTAGATGTTTTGTCACCACTTGATTATAATAAAATCAATGGTTTTATTTATTTCATTTGTTCCCCTTGTGCTTTCTAATGAAATTTCTCAGAGATGGATAAATTTGGACATTATGAAGATCTTTATGATATTTTTCTTCTGCTTCTCTTGATATGTTATATAAAAGACAGAAAAAAAACCAGTGTTTTTATGTTATTTTTAATTTTTCAAATATTTAGGCTAACATAGTGTGCTATAACGAAGAAGGAATCAAGAAAATGAATGGTTCAGCTCACATATTTGCTGAGTCAGTAAGATCACAGCTGTTGGATACCTTTCCAAGGGATAATTCTGCCCATAAAATGCATAAATCTAGCAATTTGCGTCCTCCAAGTGCTGCTGCCAAGGATATAGAGATGCCCCTACCACCTTTGGCTCTTGCTCCACTGCAACATGGAATAAGGTGGGTTTCTGTGGTAGATTAATGCATATTCCTCTTTTGTTAAATTCTTTTTTTTTCCCCATTTATATCTTCCATGTATATTTTTATTCCATTATCAGTCAATTCTATGATAGTCCCCATGAGATGTAAACAAACTTTAAGGAGTTCACTTTTTGTTGCATGGCTATTTCATTTATTGATATATGTCATCAAGAATTTTTTTTTTTTTAAATCAATTCAAAGGCGGGTTTAATTTCTTGAAATTCCAGCCAAACTTCTTTACATCTCTCTGATGCTTGCTAATGTTCAAAACTTTTATATAATCAACCTAGTCATTGACCCATATTCGTCATTGGACATGCCACTTTGTTTTATTCATATCCTTGCCTCCCTTCTTATGCTGTTCTTCCATGCTGGCTCTTTTTATAGAAAATATTTCACTGCTTAGTATATTAACTTTTCTATCAACTAATGCCACGGATGGACTTTGCCTTTCGCAGTTGTACCAACTGCTCTTGCAACAGCAATGGATGTTAACCTAAGTAATGCATCTCTTGTTTCCATCTCTGTCACATTTGCTACAATGGTTGGTGATATTTCTTTTTCTTTCATCTAGCATGAGAGAAATTTCAATTTGATCTTTATTTTCTTTCTAATGTTATTTTTACTTTGCATTTTTTATTTTATTTCCAATGGAAGTAACTTTGTCTACATTTACCTTACCTTTGTTCCTGCAGTGTAAATCTGGTGCTCCAATTTTTCTTCTTCTGTTTGCTTTTGCTTTCAGGTATTTTTTCCATTTGCTCTTTGTTAACATTCTTTCTAATTATGTGAGTGAATGACTGAGATAAATGTTGAACATTCTAAGATATAAGCTGTTGAATCACTAAGATGGTTGATGAACTGTGTAAGTGTTAACTGGAAGATATATTTTAGTTATGAAGTCTTGTGCCATCATTATTGTATGCCGAAGGTTATTGATTCTGTAAGCAAGGTAGAATTATACTATTGACAGCATCCAGTCAACAAGACCGAGAAGTATGTATAATGAGTTACTTGTAGAAATGAATGCTTTTAAGATATTAGTTGCCTATTATCTAGTAACCCTGTGAGACTCAAGATTGTAGGAACCTTCCGTTAGCATTTAGGAATTCCACATTCTTTCTTGTCACGCTGGGGTTATCAAAATATCAAGTAAATGATCAATTCTTAGGTAAATTTGTACACTTTTATCAAAATTGTGTGTTTTATGTGGTTCTAGGTGGGAAACAGCGTTCTTACATTGTTCTGCAGCCACTTTTGTTTGAATAAGTTGTTTGGAGTTTTTGTTGGATGTTGGGTGTGTGCTTTGAGTTTGGAGCAGTTCTTATTAATTAATAGATAATGTGGAAGGAGCAAGGAGGCAAAACTTGTTTTTGCAGTTTTTGGACATATCTGATTGGTGAATAATGCCATATTTTGCTGAGTGCCATATATATATATATATATATATATATATATATATATATATATATATATATATATATATATATATATATATATATATATATATAACTGTTAACCAGTGTTTCCTCTTGTTTGAACTCTCTTCCCTTTAGCTTTTTGTTAACCAGTGTTTAATTTCCAATTAGATTTTATTAGTGCTGTTATGTATTAGCAAAATTTGATGTTTCTTTAAATAATTTTAGCTTACCCTAATGAGCTATGTAACGCCAGTAATGGCAGTGGCAACTACTCTTCTTTCTCTTGTATTGGATCCATGGGATGAATTCCAAGAAAACAATTACTTCAATAGTTGATGGCATATCACTCGAAGTTGCTTGCTGATGCTTTTTGGTGGGACACTTGCCTTTTTTATGGTAGGAGTATATACTCACTTGCATATATATATTCTTCCCCCTCCCCTCACCCCCACGAAAAAAAAAACCACCAACATACATACAAAAGGAGGAGAATAACGTTGTTATATTTATTACTTAACTTGCTTCTTTGAAATTTTGGTCTGCCCCCTTATACATTTTGATCCTCTCCTTCCTGCAGGTATTAACTGAATACATTCTGGTCTCGGTAACTAGTGCAGTCACAGTCACAATAGCAGGGGTTGTTAAGGAGGCCGTCACCATATTGGTATTAAATTTTGTTTTATGATTTCCGTTCGTTGATATGGATATTCAGTCACTACTCCTCTGTATTTTCAGTCTGTTATTTTATAGAGGATTGTAACTGTATTTTTTTTCTTGCATAGGAAAATAATTTTTTTTTTGGTTTGCTATAATGACATGACAAAAAATCTGTATATTGACCAACCTGCTGCTAATTTTGATTTCCCCATATTGCTGGCAACTTATCAATTTTCGGTTTGTGTGAAATATGGTCATGCCCCTTCTTTGTTCATTCTACTTTAAATTATCTTATGATATTTAATTTGGCTTTCTTGATTCCATAAAAATTCTGTTTTTCAAGCCTAGCATGCTGCATTTATTTTCAATTTATACTTTCATGTATTGAACTCTACTTTTCTGTTACCTGGCCCTACTCTATCTATTTGCTTCATATCTTCCGCATTCTCAAAACCTCTCCTTTGCTCTCTCTAACTCTCAGATTCTCTCTTTTATGTACCACCCATTGGTCCCATTCAAAGCTCATCTTCTCTCCCCAAGCACCAGTGCTGACCAAAAAAACTTCAGCAGATTTATATGTTATCATCTTGTGGTTTGCCCTCTTTTATAGTTAGAAATTATTTAAAAGTATATATAATAATTGTTATTATTTAATTAACTTGTACTTTGTATTACTTGCTAATTATTAATTTGTTTTCATGTGTTGTAAATAGGGACAAATTGAAGTTCTGCCAACGGGGAGTGCCATACCAAATTCTACAACGAATCCAACACCAGTAACTTCAAGAGAATCATAGACTTGATGCTTTTTATTTTGTTGATATTTTATTATTTATATTTTAATTTTATGTTAACGGATATATGATTGTTACTTATCAACAAATTTTTGTTGTAGCTGAAATTATTTTAATATATATCATTTTATCAAAACTTTTTATTTCGATTGATATCATAGTGTAGGTTTTATTTTTAAAGAAAATCAAATAGTTAAAAAAATAATATAAAAGATTTAGTGACAATTATTTTTGTCACTGAATCCTTATTTACATAAAACTTTTAGTGACAACTAAAGTTAGTTGTCACTGAAAATATTTTTAGTGACAACTTTTATTGTCACTAAAAATAAAGAATGTGTGTTGTATATAGTTCAAACACTTTTAGTGACAACTTTTATTGTCACTAAAAGCATACTTTCAGTGACAATTTATGTAAGTGGTCACTAAAAACACTTTTAGTGACGATATAAGTCGTCACTAAAACTCATTATGTCAAGACTTTTAGTGACGATTTTTACAAAGCATCACTCAAAATACTTTTAGTGATGACTTTTATCGTCACTAAAACTCAATATGTTCAAGGCTTTCAGTGACGATTTTTATAAATAATCACTAAAACTCCTTTTCAGTGACAACCTATATCGTCACTAAAGGATCAGATTCACAAAACTTTTAGTGACGACCATAAAAGTCGTCACTAAAGATACATTTAGTGACGACTGAAGTTGTCACAAAAGACCTTTATAATATCACTTTGTAATCTTTTTGTGACGACTTTTGCCTTTTAGTGACGAGTTGTATAGGTTTCAGTGACGATTTTAGTTGTCACTGAAAGTGTAGTTTTAGTGACGACTTCAAAAGTCGTCACAAAAAACCTTTAGCGACAACGCTTTTAGCGGACAAAGAGTGACGACTTTTAGTCGCCACAAAATATCTTTTGTAACGACTTTTAAGGTTTTCGTGACGACTTTAGTTGTCACAAAAACCCTTTTTTTTTGTAGAGATGTTGGTTTTATTTTTTATTTTCAGTGTTTTCCCCTTGTATAAAATTTAAAAAATTCTATAGAAAACATTTCTAATAAAACAAACAAACAAAAGTTTATTATGAGACTATTTTTGAGAAAAAAAAATTATAAAAAAATTTCATTTTCCGTCAAAACAAACAGATCCTTAAGGTAAAAGAAGGATCAAGCTGAACGGTCATCCAAAACCAAAAGAATAAGAAATATGTTTTTCTAACAAATTTTGCTTTATTTTTTTAACATCCCATTTAGAGGTCAGTAAGCTACATACATGCTAATAAAAAAGTATACATTTAGATGCTCAATGCTAATAAAAGGTTATCACGCCCGAGTATATTATATATGCACCTAAAACTTATTTTCTAATTATTAAAAATGATATATTTTTTAACGATTAACTATGCATGATATGCCCAGAAAAATATTTTAATAATAATATCATATACTGTAATATAATAATAGTAATTTATTTCGATAACTTGTAATTTATTGGATCTTATGAACAATTTGCTACTTTTCTAAAGAAATAACTTCTTAAAATTTCTCTGACTATGAAATCCGCTTCCAAAAGAGAATCAAGAACAAAGCATGTTAATTTTTTTTAGAGTAAATTACATTCCCCTTTTTTAAGCTTTATAAAAATTATGTTTGCATCCTTTTTAGTTTCAAATTGAGACAAAACTTCCTTTAAATTACACTCACATGCTCTCAAGTTTTAAAAAAATTATTTTAAATTTTTATAAGAATTAATTCTATGAGTTTTTAGAAAAAAATGTAGAAAATATAAGTTTCATTAATAATTTTGTTAATAGAGTGAAGCCCTTTTTATAAATTAAAACCAGAGAGGATGAGTGTAGATTTCAAAAACTTTAGGAGGGGTGAATGTAATTTAGTGTTTTTCCTGGAACAATTGTTTTCAAATTTTTCAGTTTTGAAATTGTTTTTAATTAGAGATGTAAGTATAAAACAAGATGGACACAAGATGACAAGACCATAATATAAAACAAAAATATGTTTGGTTATAGAATGAAAATGATTTTCTTTTTCTATGTGAAAACCTAATTATATCCTAATTAGCCATTGATTCTTCAATTTTTTTATTTAATATACTTTTAGTTTGTAAAACTATCTTCCATATATAACCAACACAACTCATTAAAGCAAAAGAGCATTGGAAAAGAGCTTTGCAGTAGTTACCAATACTATTCACTTTCAAATCTTTTCAATTTCAAGAATTTGTGTTGATGGTTAACTTCTTGAGGAAATATCTTATCCTAATCTTCTTCAAAGTTGACAATTAGCCCAATCTTCCTAATGCCATTGAAAGTTGTTGATAACTAACTTTTAGTGACGACTTTTAAAAGTCATTACCAAAAAGTTGTCACTAAATATTCTGCTTCTTGTAGTGCTTGCCTCTTGGTTAGGCATTGCCCTAACACTGATGCCTATGCAAAGTGGTATAAATAAGTGTCACGGGTTTATCAGATACAGATATTTGAGGTTGCAAAGGGATCCCTTACTAGTAATTTAGATTTGGCCCTTGATTATTTACAATAAAAATGCTGAAATTAACCTCATTTTGTTGTCATCTACCAGGCAAGAATCCATGGCATCACCTTATCGAACAGAGTTAAGGATGCAGTGAAAGAAATTCATACAAGGTATCATGATATATCAGTTGGTGTTAAGCAGAGGGTATAGAGAAACAATTGAAATTAGCATATAACGGTAAAATCTTATTTTAATATCTTAATTTTATAATAAAATTTGATTTAGTCCATAAATTTTTTTTATTCAAATACATCTATCTTTTCATAAACGTCTTTTTTAATCTTTAGGACTAATTGTCAAAAAAAAAAAAATAGAAAATACTAAGCTAGACATATGTAATATTTAACTTGTTGAACTGTCTGTTTAAATAATTAATTCAATCAAAAGCTTCTCTTTTTATATCTCAAAATGATAGCTTCTAATCATTCCACCTTTATTGATGTGTTTTGGTTGAGTCAAATTGATAGTGAAATTGTTTTGAGGACAAAAATTGTTGCCTGCACACAAAACATCTTATAATGAGGCCCCCTTTGATATGTTTTATAAGTTAAATTAAAGTTTGTAGCACTTAATATTAACATATAAAATTTTATAACATAATATTATTATAATTTATTGATATATATATATATATATATATAATAACTTCTCTCTTACATGTAAAGTGTTATACAATAATAATTGTATTAAATGTTCTTAAAATACATAAAATTTTACAATCACTTGTGCTCACTAAAATATTATTGTATGAGGACATATAAATTGTATTAACTTATGCTTATTTTATTCAGTTTAATACGACGCACCAAAAGAGATTTAGCATCATATGTATTAATTAATTGTTGGAAATTCAGATTTTTTCCATTTAAATTACCAGCAAGATACTGATTACTGAATATTTGACCTCTTTTTGTTGTCATCTACCACTACCAGGCAAGAATCCATGGGCTAACCTTGTGGGACGAAAATTTGAGGAGGTCGTAAAGGAAATTTGAAAAATGAACCCTCGTATGAAGATTATTGTTCTTCAGGACAAGGAACAAACTTTAACATATTGTTTCAAAACGTCCTTATACTATACAGATTGTTCCAAAACGATCCCTCCTACTATACCAGATTGTTCCCTCGCGATGATATTCGCCAGCAAAGAAGGCACAGTTTTCTATATGGGTTACTGCTGGGTATTTCATATTATACAATAATAATTAAATATAAAATAATATTTTATTTATGTTATTAAATGTCCCATGTGTAACTGATTAAAGTATTTATTAGATAAATAATAAGTTATTAAGTAAATTTTATTTTATAGTATCTTAATTAAAAATTCAAAAGAATTTGCATTAAAATTTTTAATAAATTAATTCTAGTCATTAAATTAATATTTTAATAACAAATAAAAAAATTAAACATAATATATATGTGTAAAATGAATCAAACTTTATAATGATTAAAATTTTCTTATGCAAATAAAGTACAGCTAATTAATGATTTATTTATTTAAGAAAATAATAATAATTAGAGGAATTCTTTATTTTAATAAAAAAAGTAAAAGTTGAAAAATTTTATATGACTTAAAAAAAAACTCTTCATATTTGCAAGGATTTGGATCTTTGAGATTTTATAATGTTATCATACATATGATAAGCATTTAATAGGATGAATAAATTAAATATTACTCTATATTTAGCAATTATGTTTATGAGATTATTACTCTATAAATTCAGCTATAAGTGATTGTTATCATATTTATATACTTTTTTTATAAATTATTCAATTTATTTATTTTTTATAGACTAACTATACTTAAAACTTAATATTATATATTCATATTCAAGTGGGTCTCTGTTAAATTTTTAAATTATTACGCCATGTTGTATGTGATGATTGCGAGAACTTTTGGCTTAAGAAAAAGTATTAGAATTTTCGTTGTTATCATATCTTGATTCCCTTTGATTTGGACTGCGACAAGAAAGACACTGCGAGGCTTAACTACCCGCCTATATAAATAACACCAAACCCCAACCCCCTCAATCCTCCATCGACAAACAATATTTCAAGTTCTTGGCTCTAGTCTCTACTATTCTTTAAGCAACATGGGCATTCCACCACTTTGCGCCAATGGCTGTGGCTTCTATGGCTCTTCTGCAAACGACAACCTCTGCTCCAAGTGTTACCGACATGCTCTCACCAAGAAGATGGCTCTGTTTTCATTACCTGAAGATTCAAAGGGTGAAGAAACCAAGATCGATGATCCTGTTAATGTTGCTAATAAAGAATCTTGTGCTTCGGACATTCCGGAGAAGAAGAAGAGGTGCAAGAGTTGCAACAGGAAGGTTGGACTAACGGGGTTCGAGTGCCGTTGTGGCGACCTGTTCTGTGGAAGCCATAGATACCCAGAAGAGCATGCATGCACTGTGGACTTCAAGCACATTGGTCGCCAACTTTTGATCCAACAGAACCCTCTCTGCAGGGGTGATAAGTTGGAAGGGAAACTCTAGATTTCTCTTCAGGGTACCTCTTTGGATAATCCTTCACAACAATCACCCATTTTTCTGATTATTCTGCCATTCGGTTTATTATATTTCTGTTCTTTCTTTGTAACTCAGTGTTTTTTAACTCTCAATGTCCCTTTTTTCATTGATCCCATGAGTAGAATTAAACTACCTTTGTAAAAATAAATAAATAAATAATTCGTCTTCAATTATTATTATTTACCCTCTACCCCCTCCCCCCCCCCCAAATGTAAAAAAAAAACTGCATTTACCTTTCGTGATCTATTATATTATTTCAATTATATTTGAATCTTTAATATATTTTTTGGCTCAATTCTTCTTATTTCAATTATATTTGAATAATTATTATTTTCAAATAATATATATATATATATATATATATATATATATATATATATATATATATATATATATATATATATATATATATATAAGGTTGAACAGCTAAAATTAATGGAAAACGTAATCACATTAATTTTATTTTTTTAAGAAAAAAAAAAATTTCTTGCATGCAGTGAGCCAAAACAGGCTATTAATTCTTTGTTTTCTTCACCAATTAAATTAACCAATATTAATATAACCATTGGCACCCGATTTGAAAAATATTTATGTTTTTCTGATTAATTTAGTTATTCGTTTTTCTTTGGTTTATATTCATGAAAAATTACACATTTAGATGCTCATTGGGAAAGGCTTAATTACGTAAAATGAAATTTCACGTAACAACATGTGTATTATATGCACCTAAATTTTTGAAGCACGAGAAAACATTATTTTTTCAATTAATACAAAATAATATTATATGAGTTACATTACTATAATAAAATAATTTAATCATATGAATATATATATATATATATATATATATATATATATATATATATATATATAGAATCAGAAATATATAATAATAATAAACATAATTTTGACTTGTAACTTAATTATTAGAAATTATAACCAACATTAGAAGATCATGAACAGTTTGTTCCTTTTCAAAAGAAATAAAATTCTTATACCTTCCTACTAAGATGAAAGGTCACTTCCATGAAGGATCAAGATGTTATAAATTTTGGTCTGACTTGACTTTTAAAGAACCAAATCCAATGGAAAAAAAGTTATGGATCTGGAGAGGTTTTTTCATTAAAATCATGTTCACTGCACTTGCCATTTTAGAAATTCAAGTTCGTTCTTTAACCAAGCCATCACTTCCTACGACTCTTTCTAATTCCTTCTCTTCTGGTGGGATGGATGCAGTAAATAGAGGAATGTAATTTTTTTTATTTTTTACTTTTCTAAAATAAATTTTTTTACATTTTTTAAAATTTATTGAGAAAAACCTTATTTTTATTCCTAACACAGATTAATTTTTTCAATATAATTGCTCGTAGATAAAAATGTTTGTAATTTTATCCCTTAGTTGAGCCATCATTTGAAGTTTGATATCAAACTTAACTCACTTTGACATTTAAATTTTTGCTATATTTATTTGACTTGACATATGAATTTATATTCAAGTGGCACATATAAGCAATTTTTTTTCAATCAAATTAACCCTATTTAGGAATTTTATTTCTGATGGACTAAATTAAAATTTTACCTATTTAACTTGACGTATGAATTGGTACTCACTTTCAATAATTCGAATCGAATTCTAAAGTTGTTGATACGTGACTCTTCACCTTTCCTTTTGGTTTAATGAATATTGATAATGTGTAGAACTTCCTGCGGTTTATAGGAGCATGTTTAAGGGTGACATATGTTCACACAAAGACAAAAATTCTATTAAATGCATCGGGAGATTGTTTTGAAGAGATATAGTTTGGATTGACGTAAAAATGGATCCGAAAATACTTTACCAATCCCAAAAAAACAAAAATTATATTTTAGTTCTTGAAAGATGATGATAAACTTGATATTTGATCTATATATTTGTATCACATTAATATCAGATTAAGATAGATTTTACCGAGATTTAAAAGAAACTTTTATCTTGATAAATAAGATAAAAATTTAAAAAAAATGGTACTATTTAAAAAATAACTATTTTCTCCAAATCAGTTTTATATGTGAAACAAGCTCCAACCTTTTTGTTTCATCTACCAGGGAATAATCCATGGCCATCCTCCATTGGAGGCAAGGCAGTTTGCTCTTCCCATTTCTTGAATTATCAGGTAGTGTTTTTGGCCTGTGTTGCTCAGTAGAATGCAATGGGAATCTCGTCGTGGACCAGAAACCAAAGCTGGTTTTGTAGTTCGATGTGAGCTGAAGATCTTGAGGAGGCAGAGAGCCAATCGTTACACAGACACTTCGAAATCTCAGAAGCTCGATTATTCCTAAACTATTTGCAGTGGCTTATGCAAGATCAAAAGGCAGCTGTGACAACCGAAGTCTTGCCATTTAGAATTTTGCTCAATTGCCATGAGGTAGGAGAATAAGTAAATACAAGTTTCAATCTTTATATGGAGAAATAAGGTACTACTTGATTTGTAGAAATAAATTGTTGGAATATGAATTTATATTCTATTCCATCAATTTATTATGATTGGTTTATAAAAAAGTGTACCTTAGGGAATGCAGATTCTCTCTTATATAGGATATATGATTAACTCTAAAAAGTGATAGAAAAAAAAAAAGTGGAATGGAATAGGAATGAAAAAGACTAAAATATCTTTCATATATTTAAATTAATTTTTTCAATATTTTGTTAATATTATAAATATTTTTAATAAAATTTAGTTCAAATTTTTACAATATTAATTTTTATTTGTAATATTGTAAAATAATTTTTCAAGTTAAAATTATGTTATTTTAATAATTTTATTCTTCAAAGTATTTTTTTATTATTATTATTTTCATTATATTCCTATATGATTTATAGCATATCAAATATAAAAAAATAATAGAGATTTTATTTTTTTTATATCGTATCAAACATAATTTTAATCATAACATTTCATTTTAATTCTTATTTTCATCTTTTTCTTTTGCCAACAACTAAACATGATCTAATATTTTAAATTTGGTTAAACAGAACTAAAGCATAAAGAATTTCTTATTAAGAAATTAGAATGAATAAAAGAAGAAAGAGAAGGAGAGGAAGCATGCATTTACCAGAGGGGGTTTGTTAAACAGAGCTGAAGCAATAAAGATTTGCTTATTGAAATTAGAATGATAAAAGAAGAAAGGGAAGGAGAGGAAGCAAATCCTTACCAGAGGGCATTTGGTTAAACAGAATCGAAGCAACAAAGATCTGCTTATTGAAATTAGAATGATAAGAGAGGAAAGAGAAGGAGAGGAATCAAGTATTTACCAGAGGGTATGTGTGAAGGAAGAAGGAATCACGATGAACCGCATAAAACATCCAAATTTGTTTATGGGAGATATGGCTTCTTATACTAATAAGACTTCGTCTTGATGAGGGCTTTTTCTACCAAATAATTAATATATCTGAGCTTATTGTTTATTGTCACAGATATGTCAAGAAATGTTTCTAAACTCAGCCCAAACAAAATGTTATAAAACATAGCAATGACTAATCAATTACCTAAATTCTAATGTTTTTGCTTAAATAATTATTAAAAAGCTCAGCCCCAATAAAACTTAATTATTTAAATTACTTATTTGTTTGAATTTGATATTTGTTGTAAATAAAATTTTACACAAAGAGAATATAGAATGTAAAGACAATTAGAGAGAAATAACACATAGAGAAGAGAAATAACACATAGAGAAGAGAATGTCATCATCATCTTATTGCTTCATACAAGCCTCTATTTATAGGCATACAATCATAAAGGAGGATAACCCAAAAGCCAAGGAGCATAAATAATATTCAATGGCTTTAGGAGTTGGAAAAATAAAAGGACACTCATAATAATAATGGATTTAATAATATTCATATTTTGGGAGTTGAGAAATCAAATGGACATCCACATTAATAGATGATTTTATAACACTCTCCCTTGGATGTCCATTTTACAAGGAATATGCCTCATTAAAACCTTACTAGAGAAAAACTCAGTGGGAAAAAACCCTAGTGAAGGAAAAAGAGTACATCATTCCTTGTATACTCCCCCTGTTCTCAGTATCATTGAATATATCTGAGTCGATATATTCCAATTTTATATATTAGTCTTTCAAATGCTGAAGTAGATAAGACTTTGGTAAATAAATCTGTCAAATTACAACTTAAATGAATTTGTTGTACGTCACCACATATAAATAAATATCATGTTTAAGTTCGGACTATATGTGGATCAGATAAACATCCAGCATCTGCATAACCAATGAGTTATGGTCTAGATCCATTTGCATATAGCAATCCCATATCAATAGTATCTCGGAGATATCGAAAGACATATTTAATTCTATTCCAATGTCTTTACATTGGACAAAAACTAATTCTAGTTAACAGGCTGATAGCAAAAATTATATCAGGCAGTGTATTATTAGCAATATATATTAGTGCACCAATTGCACTAAGATATGGTACTTCAGGACCAAGAACTTCTTTATTATCATATTGAGATCGAAAAACATCATGTTTCACATTAAGTGAGCGAACAACCATTGTGATATTAAATGGATTTTTTTTCATATAAAATTCTTTTAGGAATTTTTCTATATAAGTTGATTGATAAATAAAAATAAAATTGTAATCTAGGAAAATGTTGTAAATGAAATTTACACAAGGATGATAAATAAAAATTTTATTTCTCAAATAATAAAATTATAATATAAGAAAATTATTTTTCCAAGATATTTCATTTCAAATTCTTTCTTTAAACACTTTACTGCCTTTATAATCTCTTCAGGAGTTTCAATAATATTTAAATTATCAACATACACCATAACAATAGCAAATCATGAATTTGCTTTCTTTATAAAAACACATGGACATATATGGTCATTCTTATAATTATCATTTAACAAATATTCACTGAGACGGTTATATCACATTCGTCCAGACTGTTTTAATTCATATAAAGATCTTTGTAATTTATCCCGGAATTTTGAATTATATGCTTCAGGCATCTTAAATTCTTCTGGAATTTTCATATATATGTCACTATCAAGTAAGCCATATAAATAAGCTATAACAATATCCATAAGATGCATATCAAATTTTTCATGTACTGCCAGACTAATGAGATACCAAAATATAATTGCATCTACCACATGAGAATATGTCAAATTATAATCAATTCCAAGTCTTTGTAAAAACTTTTTGCAACAAGCCGTGCTTTGTACCTCACAATTTTATTTTTCACATTTATTTTACATACAAATATTCATTTGTACCCAACGGGTATTACACCTTTAGGTGTTTCAACTATAGATTCAAATATCTCACAATTTTTAAGTGAATTCAATTCTGCTGGAATTGCGTCTTTCCATTTTGGCCAATCATATCTACGTCGACACTCATCGACATATTTCAATTTATAATCATCATTATCATTCAAAATATTAAGCGCTACTATTTATACAAAAATGTTGTCGACAACTGTTTCTTTTCGATTTAATCATTTTCCCATAGATACATAATTTATTAAGATCTCTTCATTTTCATCAACTTCATCAATTTCAACAATTTCATCAATTTCAGCAATTTCAACAATTTCAGGTACCTGAACTTCTTCTAGAAGTACTTTGTTTGTTATGTCTCTAGTCTCTTCAAGAGCTGAACTTCTTCTGGAAGTACTTTATTTGTTATGTCTCTAGTCTCTTCAAGAGCTTCTATTTCTACTATTGAATAATTATTTCTTTCTTTTCACGGGATTTTTTTTAAACCGATTGGTCTATCACGCTTCTGACGTGCTTTAGACTTGCTAGTGATTTCACTAACAAATTGTCCTTTAGGGACATCAATCTGTACATGAGTATTTACAGCTGGTATATGTGACTTGGTCACTTTCTTTAGATCAGTAAATACATTTGGCAGTTGATTTTCTATTCTATGTAAGTAAATTATCTTTTGAACTTCAAGTTCATATTGTTTTATGTAAGGTTCAAAGCATTCCATGTAATTTCTTTGACCAGCTATTTTTTTTATTTTCTCCCCCTAATGTTGGGAAGACTAGTTCATCAAAATGACAATTGGCAAAATATGCCGTAAATATATCTCCTATCATTGGCTCAAGATATCTTATAATAGAAGGAGAATCATATCCAACATATATTTCTAATCTCCTTTGAAGACCCATCTTAATGTGTTGTGGTGGAACTATTAAAATATATACCACACACCCAAAAAGTTCTGATATGATAAATATTTAACTCATGACCATAAGCCAATTATAAAGGAAAATATTTATGATAACTTGTTGTTCTGATGCGTACTATTGCTACTACATATAAAACTGCACGTCTTCAAATAGAGACATGGAGCTTTGTTCGCATACGCAAGGGTCTAGCTATTAATTAAAATTGCTTAATAAATAATTTAGCTAACCCATTTTGTGTATGAACATGAACTACAGGATGTTCTACATTTATGCCAATCGACATACAATAGTCATTGAAAGCTTGTGAAGAAAATTCACCAGCATTATCAAGGCGAATAGATTTAATTGTATAATTTGTAAATTGTGCTCTTAATCGAATTATTTGAGCAAGTAATCTTAAAAACACTAGATTACAAGTTAATAGCAAGCACACATGAGACCATCTACTGGATGTGTCTATTAATACCATATCTAAATGGCCCACATTTAGGATAAATAGGTCCACATATATCACCATGTATATTTTTCAAAAATGTTGGAGATTCAGTTCCAACTTTAACTAGTAATAGCTAAATAACCAATTAGCCTTGAGAACAAACAACACATGACAATTCCTTAGATTGAAAAATCTTCAGGTTTTTCAATAGGTGCCCATGTGAATTTTCAATCATTATTGATATAGGATATCACAACCGATCATGTCAAATAGTGAATGTTTTTGAATCAATAAACTTCTGGTTTATTGTAGCATATTCGCAAATACTTCTTTTATGTATACGAAGCTTAACATAAGCAATTTGTAAATTGTAAACAGTATATAAAAAGAATCATTTTTCTAGTAACTAGGCACATTATAAAATGGGTGGTATAAGATAGCACTATATTGATGCAAGTGATAAATAACCATAACATAAAATTTAGCTAATTTAGAAAGAGATAAAGTGAATGTCAATAAGAGTTTCACATTTCACAAATTATTTAGTAAAGTAGGCAATTGACCATCAAATCTCATGAATAAATATAAAGCCAATTAATATATCACCCAACTTATTTAAAATGCAAATAAGAGCATAGTTAAAAATATCTTCTTAATACTCTAAGACCAATGTTAGCCCTCAGGTTACCAACTTAAAAGAATACATCACTTTTACTTTAAAATATAATAAATAGACAATATCAGAATAAACTAAAAGATGGCAATGACCTCAAAGTTAATAAATATAAATTCTAACATTATAAGGTTTCTAAGGTCTAAACAATGCCTCAAGAAATGCTTTGAAGAATATCAAGAATTGTAAATCATTATATGATCATCTTTAAACTCATCAGTCCAAGTTGTTAATTAAACAATTAACATAAGGGTTATAAATATATCCAAATCCATGAATAAGAATTCTAGCTATCAAGACACATATTTTAATCACAATTTTTTAGATGGCCCTGACTCATACAAAAAGCACATGTCTCAATTTAAAATTTACAAAAAAAAAATTTCAAGGAACAATTAAAAAATCTGCATGTGAAAATATTCATTATTTCTTCCTCGGCCACGTCCACGACCTCAACCACGTCCTCGTCCATTATTAATTATAGTCACATTCACTTCAGGGAATGGAGCAGAATCAGTTGGACGAACTTCATGGTTTTTCATTAACAGCTCATTATTTTGTTCGGCCACCAGAAAGTATGAAATCAATTGTGAGTATTTTTCAAATCCTTTTTCTCGATACTGCTGCTGCAGGAGCACATTCGAGGCATGAAAAGTAGATAAAGTTTTCTCTAACATATCCTTATCAGAAATTTCTTCTTCGCATAATTTTAATTGGGAGCTAATACGAAACATTGCAGAATTATACTCACTAACTGTTTTTAAAATTTTGCAAATGTAAATGCATCCAATCATAACGAACTTTTGAAAAATAACAGTTTTTTAGTGGTCATACCTTTTAAATTTTTCCAAAGAACAAGTAGATCTTTCACAGTAAAGTATTCAGATTTTAGTCCTTCGTGAACGTGCTGACGAAGAAATATCATCGCCTTAGCGCGATTTTGCATTGATTCACCATTTCCTTCTTTAATGGTGTCTCCAAGACCCATTGCATCAAGATGAATTTCAGCATCTAGTATCCAAGATAAATAGTTTAACACAATCTCTTCCTTGTGATTTGAAAACTAATAATCAAGAGCAAAATTCGTGCTGATAACGTGTTGTAAATAAAATTTTACACAAAGAGAATATAGAATGTAAAGACAATTAGAGAGAAATAACACATAGAGAAGAGAAATAACACATAGAGAAGAGAATGTCCTCATCATCTTATTGCTTCATACAAGCCTCTATTTATAGGCATACAATCATAAAGGAGGATAACCCAAAAGTCAAGGAGCATAAATAATATTCAATGGCTTTAGGAGTTGGGAAAATAAAAGGACACTCATAATAATAATGGATTTAATAATATTCATATTTTGGGAGTTGAGAAATCAAATGGACATCCACATTAATAGATGATTTTATAACAATATTTTAATTTTTCCCTTTCTCTCTCTCTCTCTGAGCCCCTCATTATTTCTCTTTTTTTTAGGTCACGTAAATGACAAGTTAATTAACTTCAGAAGTCATTCAATTTAGTATCATAATGATAGTAGAATATTTATGATGCTAATATGTGCATAAGAATTTCAAGGCTATTGTTATTAAATAAATAAAAAATAGATTTTAGAGTGAATTATTTTTTATTTTCAAAAAATATTTTTTTAATTTGATCCCTTTTGAGTTCAATTTTATTTATTTATTTATTTAACTTCACCAAAAATAGTTTCATTTTTGAAAGTTTCATGTTTGCTTTAACCAACTGTTAAATGCTTGTCTAGTTCATTCGCAATGTTGCCACTATAGCCACTTGCGAGTTCATAATCTTTCATTAAAGAGAGATGAACGAAAACAAATGAGACCTGTACCAACTAATGTCAAATAGAAAAATTCCATGCATCCACTTAATCACAAGTCGCTTTCTTTACTAATAATTTTGGAAACAAATTTTTCATATATGGTAAGCATATCTTTCATTTATTTTGAGTGTGTTTGACAAGTTCAAGAAGTTCGTTTATAGTTTATTTGACTAACTTATAAGTTTATATAATCAAATTAGAAGTGTTTTGTAAACGAATTTATTTGAATAATTTAAATTAACTGAAAATTTATAAATTACTTCAAGTAGCGTATAATTTATAAATTTTTATTTATAAAAATATATATTTTGTGGAATAAAAAACAATATTTCAATTTTTTAATCAATATTGAATGTTTCTTTATAAATAACCTTAAAAAATAATTATTTAAATTTTTAAATAAAATTACATAAATAATTTTATTATAATTTTTTAACACACGTGATATTATGCATGGAAGGACTTCAAGAGAAGAGGAACGAAATAGTTAACGAAGAAAGACGCATGCAGCTTAAAAAGAAGGTAGCGTTTAGATAGGCGGCAGTAAGTGTTCAACTGAACGAGAATGCTATATTCTGGGATAATGTAACCATTAATTGGCTTATTAGCTTCCTTTAATTTACAATTAATAAGAATATATTTACAAAGCCTTGAAACTTGAAGTCATATTCCCATTAGCCGTTATCTAGAAATCTAAGAACCACCAGTCCAAACAATAAAAGTTGGATAACTAATAGCATTCCTTCCATGCTGGTTCTCATAAAAAATATGTAAGGTTTTTGAAAAGAAAAATAGTTGATGGATAGAGAAAAAGCTAAAGCTACTTGTCATTAAATTCTCCTCGTATATATACAATATATGTTATAGTTATAATTTTTAAATTTATTGATCAAAATTTAAAAAATTAGAATACGACTTGTTAATAAATGACAATTTAACTTTAATAAAAACTAATTTATTATAAATTGAGATTTTCTGAAGTTTTTAAATAACTTTATAAGGTAAATTGAGAGAAAAATACACAGTTCGTAAAACTTATATATAAAATAGTCTCATTTATTTATTAAACTATAGTTTTTCTCCCTCTTAAATTTATTCTGTAAAATTCTTTAAGAATTATAGAAAAATCAAATTTCATTATTTTTCTATTTTTTTTATGTCATGGGAATGGTGTGATCAATTTTTTTCTCACTTTATTCTGTAAAATTCTTTTAAAAGCTATAGATAATACAAATTTCATTATTTCTCTATTTTTTTCATGTCAGATCATTTTCTTTCTCTCTCTCTTCCTCTATCTTCTTCTCCCTCCCGTTCTCCCTCAACGAATACTCTAAGCTCTGCATAAATGAAAAATGCATGAAGTAGGGTATTCTTGTGATACAATAAATGCTCAGAACGTGTTCTTTTCATATATATATATATATATATATATATATATATATATATATATATATATATATATATATATATATATACTCAATAATAATGCATGCGGTTTTTCATTGGGTTCCATGAAAATAGATCATTTAATTATTTTACTATAAACATTGAGATATTGGAAGATATTAAACACTTTGTACTTTCATTATAGACTGAGACTACTGGGGATGGAGGAGTGGAGCTAGGAATAACGGAGATATTGGAAGAGTATCGGAAGAATTTACGGATCAAGAAATCTATGCCCTGCTTGAAGAATGTAAGATGAATGCAGACGTTGCCGCGGAGAAGATTCGTTATACAGATAATGGAGCTACGGTGACAGTTTTATTACTTGCTGGGTAGATATTTATTACAGTTTTATTACAACCTTATATACAAAATGTAAAGATAATTACATGCTGGATATAATTAATGATTCAAGATTACTAGATTTTCCTCTTCCAATTTTATTGCCAGAGTTGATGAAGGAACTTTTCAAATAAGTCTAGGAGGGTCGTGTATCTGGTTAGAATAAGCATGCATAATTTAAATAATGGGGAAAATGAATTTTGAATTTGGTGTCAGATATTGTTTCCCAATTTAAGAGGACCGTTTTGAAAGGTTTTGTAATTTGAGCTGAAATTGTTAGCTTTGTGCAATGCTGATTATAATTCTTAAATTTTGTATATAAGGTTTAAAGAAAGTTGTCTAGTCCTAATTATGCAAAACCTATCGACGTAAAAGTCAATATTGAGATATTCTGCTGCTTTGTACATTCTTAATCTGGCTACTTCTAGTTTTATACAGGGTACGTATATACCCAGTACTAAATACGTATCATGTAATATTTTTTTTCTTTTTTGAATGTTTAGTTAAGAGGACACATTAACTAAATTGTAACTATAACTACAAAATTTTAATTCTAAATTTTTAAATATATGAAATTAAGTTTTACAAATTCAACAATAATTAAAAAAACTAATATACACAGTTACTTGCACAATTTTAATGTCATATATTACTCTTATTTACTTTTAATAAAATCATATGAACTTTCAAATTATATATATTAGAAAAAGTGTATTATCTATTTTGAAGAATTTTAATATATCTATATAAATAGATTTTAGCGTACTTATATATTTTTAAAAATTGCCGTTACGTCACCCGTACCATGCCTATGCCACAGTCCTTCATACGTGCAAAGATATAGTTCCGTATGTGTATGTCATACACTGTCTTTTCTCAGGTTTCTCTCACTCTGTTAGTCTCTCAAATGATAGATCTTTTCCAGCATTGTGTGTTTTCAGGAGCAGGTAGTAGCTCGCATTTATCCAATGCAAACGATTCAGATACATTAACTAGTGATGCCATCGTAGATGTGTCATCAGCTGCTTCAGATTTCCAGGAGTTAAGTATAAAAGACTCCAAACTGGAAGTTAATTACATCATCAGAAGATTATGTCACGGCGGAGGAGTGCTCACCCTTATGCATCTGACAGTTGCCAAAGTTCTGTATCTTCTGCGTTGCTTGTACCTAATCCTTCTACAAGTGACTTAGAAAATAAAGCTGCAACTTCAGTTGGCCCCTCCGCTCAGAACTTGAATGCCAGGCATTCCCTTATTAGAGAAATGCTTATTGCAACTTCAGATAAACTCATCTTTGTCTGTTGCAACTCATTTTCTTCCCCATTGTGCCTCTGCAGCAATTCTGTACGCTGTGCTGTTATTAGAGAAACAGAAAATTATAAAGATTATGACTTCCTTTCATCTCGTCAGCAATCCCTGAGGCAACTTCTCGACATGAATATACGACCCTGTCATCTGTTCCCAGTCGCTGTTATCAAAATCCCCAGCCGTTGGCTCTTCCACAGCCGATTGGGAGGCCAAACTTGCAGAGTAAAAACGCTTCTACTTTTTCAAGAGAAATTGTAACACTTCAATCTATTGAACTGAGGTTCTTCTATTTGTGTTTTAATGATATTGTTGGGCTTCCTATGTATATGCATATTGCCTTTTTGTGTACTTGTAAATCTAATGGATGATCTGGATTCCTATGTTGATTCAAGATCTAATGAGGGTTTCATGTGTGCTTCTTGGTATTTAGGCTCAATTCTTCAAGCTTTCTTCCGTCGTTTCTTACTTCGCCAGCTGAAGAACACTGCTGTACTTTATTTTTCATTTTTCTTCTCTGGTCACCCCTAGGATGACTCTGGTCAATGCATTTGGTTTACAGTCTCAATACACACACATACACTCTCGATTTCTTTGTAGGCTGTGGCTGTACTTTATTTTACAGCCACAGCCTCCCTTTTAAGTTTTTCCAAGTAATGCTGTCTCTGCCCGGAATCTATTTTCAGGGCCGGAATAAAAATTAAGATTTTAGGCCTCCTAAAAAATAAAATATTACCTATTTTAATAATTTTAAAATAAATTAAGAGTTAATTGCATAAAAAAATAAGTCAATAGTTGTATAAAAAAAATTTTGTTTTTCTCACTCACTACTCATATCACGTATTTCTGTCTTACTCAAAAAATATTAAAATAAAACTTAAAATAAAAATATAATAATTTTAATATAATTTTATTATTTACTTTAAAAAAACTCACTTTAAATTTTGCTTTAAGCTTCCGTGTTGAACCGACTCTGTCTATCTTTATGTTACTGAATTGAAATCCAGTGAATGAATATCCCAGTTATATCTTCTGTTGACATGCCGGGCATTTACTATTTGCAAAAAAGCTTTCAAAAGGAGTTTATTGTGAAATTTATGCCAAGAATACAGGATTAAATTGTTTTCCGCTGTTCTGATTTGCAGGCTATAATTTACATATAGTATTCTGCATGATTGGTTTCTGCAACTCATAGTTGTGTTGGGTGTGATGCATACACTTTTCAGATGAAACCTATAGTTTATTTTGTAACTTCTTGGATTTCAAGTTGGAGGGAATTTTTTTAGCCACCAAGATATAGCAATGCATCATCATCAAGAAGCAATCCAGTCATCACCGTGTCTGAGGTATATAGGAAATGTTCTTCTCCTGTCACTTGCCCAGTAATTATTTCTGCAATATGTCCTGTTTTATAGCTAAATTAGGACTTATTTTTTCTGGTTAGAACAGTCAACTGTGATAAGCTATCTAAAAGATTATGCAACTCATTATTTAGACTTTTTTGAAAAACCGAAGTAGGCTTGTGTTGAGGAGAAAAGCTAAATCTGATGCACTAACCGTCTTCTAACGTTTTTTGCAATCTTCAAACCATATATTACTTGTTCGATTACAGTGGTTAGAGATGGAGCTTTGAATTTGAGTGCTAATTGAATTCATGTTAAATATTGAAGAAAAGTTCATTGTTGCCATTTATTTGAGGCCTAAAAGAAGCCAAGGATGAAATATACCTCTGCTAATGATATTGGTGAAGGGGTCCTAATTGTTAATTTCCTTGATAATTTTGACAGTCGTTAAATCATGCAGGACATGGAACCCAGTGTCCTTGTTCCACCTCACAGATTTGCACCTCCCCAGCATCTTACAGATCGCTGCAAGACAATATTATCCACACCATAACCATCGATATCCGTCGACCATCGATTCACAACATGCATTGTCTGGCATTGCATTTAATCATTCTCTAGCAGACATGAACAACAACCTTCCACGAAATAGAATGCTTCCTGCTGGAAATTCATTTTTTTCTAGCAATATTGGGTCTTCCTCATATAATCCTAGAAGTACCCCTCCTAATCCTTCTCTTGGCCTTATGATGCCTTCAAGTAATTTTGATGAGATTTTACCTGCTCAGTATAATGGTAATTTAAGCAATGATCAACGGGTAAGTTCTAAAATATGTCTGAGGAAGAATGAAATTTTCCTTGTCATACTTTACATTATTAAGCTTTATGTTTACAATTTTATCAATATGCTTATTAGACTTTATTGGCATTCTGTTAGACCGGCTGGGTGGCTTTGGTGTATGGAATTATGGAGCTGATTGGCCATCTTTATCTTTTCCAAATATCATACATAACTTACGTAGACAACCAAGTCAATAACCGCAGCAAATTCTAATCTTCGTCAATCTCAGGCCAGGGTTGTTGAAGAATTTCAGCAACAAGTTGCTTTTCAAGATTTGTCATCTGAGCAAGGACATCAATTTCGGCAGCGCAAACATTAATTAATAATAGCTTACTGTCTACTCATTTTAATAAGGGATTATTGCATCAGGTTTAGAAGGTGAATCAGGGTGTTTTGATCACCCCCGTAATTGACTATTCATTAAAGAAAATTCAACAGGTCTTCCGCAGTTCTGCCTTAATAATATCATATTGCCGCTCGTGATCTTTCTTTAGGGCATTTAATTGATATATACTCCCAATGGAGCAAGAGTAATACTATTTATCAGCTAAATAGAATTTTGTTTTCTCAAATTACAAACATAAGATACTTTTTTAAGAAATATTTATAAAAAAAATTTTAAAATTTTTTCTACCAAAATTTATAAAATGTTAAATTTTTAGTTAGAATTTAATAAATGAAAATAACAAAAACTTATAATAAATATATAAAAAAATTATAAATTATGAAAATATAGAAAATAGTCCATTTGGTTGACTCTTCGAATTAAATAAATTTAAATTGATTTTTTATGGTTTGATTTGGTTTAATTGATTTATAAATTTTCTACTTATAAGGTGAGAAGGGTGGTGTAAGTAGCTAAATGTCAAAGACTTCTCTTTTTTTTAGTAGTGACTGTGCAGCACATAGTTAAAATACTCTCCTTTATACTTAATTAAGTCAGTTTTTCTCAAAACACATTTACAAGAGCAAAGTAACGGACTGGAATCCTCTTCTATGGTACCAAACACAGCACGTGGTGCTGTGGTCCAACACACCGTTTTATTAAGTAGAATAGTATGTTTTGGATTACGATACGCAGAATCTCTCTCATTCCAGCAAACTAGGCGACTGGAGAAAATTACCAGCCGCCTGGTGGAGAAACAGGCCACTGGTTCAATGCCCACAAGCAGCCATGCACTATGTCCACTTGAAAATAAACGCTTGCTTAATTTACATCTCTTTTTATTTTTCGAATGCAGAAACTAAAAGATAAAATACTTTGAGAAGGAAAGCGTTAAATTTCTCATTGATCATATGAATGTATATATACATGTACAAGTGTAACTGAAGTTTGAATTTGAAACTATAACAGAAATTTAAAAATACATAAGATAAACAAAGTGATTAGGATAAGAAGATAACGATGGAAATATTCACAGAAACAATATAACCTAACCCTAGTATTTCTCTAATACGCCCCCTCAAGATGGGGAAGTGTCAACGACACCAATCTTGGACAAAAGGAACCGAAAACGAGGACCAGACATAGGCTTGGTAAGGAGATCAGCCAGTTGATGAGATGAAGGAACATGAGAGACATGAAGAGAACCACTGGAAACTAGGTCACGAACAAAGTGATAGTCGATGGATAAGTGTTTCATGCGGGAGTGAAATACAGGGTTAGCACATAGATATGTGTCACCAATGTTATCTGAGTATATAATGGGAGAGACTGGAAGGGTAAGACCAAGTTCTTGAAGAAGCTGTTGGAGCCAGAGAATCTCTGCAGAGGTAGATGCAATAGTACGGTATTCGGCCTCAGTAGATGAACGTGCAACAGTTTTCTGTTTCCTTGAGCTCTAGGAGATGGGATTGGTGCCAAGATAAGCAATATAGGCTCCTGTAGATTTTCGATCAATGGTGTCACCTGCCCAATCTGCATCACAATAGGCTGTGAGAGAAAATGTGGAGTTAGGAGTAAGCATGATGCCATAAGAGATTGTAGCCTTGAGGTAGCGAAGTAAACGCTTGAGAGCCTGAAAGTGATCAGCTGAAGGAGCTTGCATATATTGAGCTAAACGATTGACAAGATAAGCAACATCAGGTCGAGTGAGAGACAAGTATTGGAGAGAGCCGACCAAACGACAATATTCGGTGGCATTGGTAGGTGGGGATGTAGAAGAGATACTGCATGAAGTGGACATAGGAGTGTTTACGGGCTTAGCATCGGTCATGTTGGCTTTGTCCAGTAAGTCCCGAATATATTTGCTTTGATTCAAGAAGAGACCTTTGTAAGATGGAAGGAGCTCAATGCCAAGAAAGTAGTTAGGGAATCCAAGGTCCTTTAGAGAGAAAGTAGCAGCCAGAGAAGTCATGAATTGTTGGAGAAAGGAAGGAGTGTTTCCCGTGAGAAGAAGATCATCCACATAAACCAGAAAATAAGCAATCACAGAGTCACGATTATAGATAAAAAGAGATGCATCTTTTTTGGAGTTCACAAAGCCATAGGAGAGTAAAAATTGACGTAAAGCAGTGTACCATGCACGTGGAGCTTGTTTAAGGCCATAGAGTGCCTTCTTGAGACGACAAACATGATGAGGAAACTGGTTGTGGATGAAGCCCGGAGGTTGATGCATGTAAACAACATCAGAGAGAGGACTTTGAAGGAAGGCGTTGTTAACATCCATGTGGCGAAGACTCCAACCTTTTGAGAGAGCAAGAGAGAGCACGATCTTTATGGTCTGTGGCTTGATCACGAGACTAAAGGTATCAAAGAAATCAACCCTGAGGCGTTGATAGAAACCTTTGGCCACTAAACGGGCCTTATATCTGGAGATGGAGCCATTGGGATTCCGTTTGATGCGAAACACCCATTTGTTACCAATGACATTATAGTGAGGAAGAGGTGGAACGAGGTCCCACGTGCCATTGTTAAGAAGGGCTGTGAATTCTTCAGACATTGCATGCTTCCAGTGAGAGGACTTCAATGCTTGGGAGACACATGTTGGTGCAAGAGTTTCAGGAAGAGGATATTTGGAAACATAAAAGAGACGCTTGGGCTTGTGAATGTGATTTTTGGCACGAGTTATCATGGGGTGAGAATTGGTAGGTAGAGGTGGAGGGCAAGGAGGATCATGTCGAGGGGAGACCACTGTTGCAGAGGGCACGGGTATAGGAGTTGGGGAGGAAAGACAAACTAGAGATGTGGAAGAAGTAAGAAGTGGAGGAGATAGTGACACGGGTGGAGAAGGAGTAGAATGAGGGGAGGGTAACGAAGGGTTGGCTGAGTGAAAGGGAACAAGATCATGAGAGGATGAAGGAGATGAATGGGAAGGAAGAGAGGGATTGTCATCAGTGAGAGGGGACTGCGAAAAGGGAAAGGAAGTTTCTAAAAATTGAACATGACCTGAGGTATAAAATTTGTGGTGTTTGAAGTCAAAACAGATGAAGGCACTTTGAGTGGTAGAGTAGCCTAAGAAGATGCAAGATTGAGATCGAGGTTGAAGTTTAGAGGTGGTGTAGGGTTTCAACCAAGGAAAGCATAGACAACCAAATGTACGAAGTTTGAGGTAGTTAGGTTGGCGTTGAAAAAGAACATAAAAAGGAGATTTGGAGTGTAAAACTGGTGTAGGTAATCGGTTGATGAGGTAGGCAGCAGTTTTAAGAGCAAACGTCCAAAATTTAAGGGGAAGAGAAGCGTGATGTAGGAGGCAGCGAGCTGTTTCAAGAAGATGTCGGTGTTTGCGTTCAGAGAGACCATTATGTTCAGGTGTGTGAGGTGGTGAAGTTAAGTGAGAGATTCCATGAGTAGAAAGAAAAGTACGTAAGGCAATGTATTCACCTCCATTGTCCGTATATAAAGATTTTATTTGAGAGTTAAATTGCTTTTCAACTAAAGATTTAAAAGTAGAAAAAATAATGGAGACATCAAATTTATGCTTAAGAGGATAGAGCCACACGTAACGAGAGAAATGATCTATAAAAATAACATAGAAACGATAACCATCAATTGAAGTAAAATAGGTCGGTCCCCATACATCAGAATATAAAATATCAAGAGGTCTCTCACTAGTGAGACTAGATCTATCAAATGCTAACTTATGACTTTTATTGAGATGACAATCAGTGCAAGAAGAAAAATGAGACGAAGTGGAGATGTGCTGGGAGGCTAGAATTTGTCTGAGAATGGCTTTAGATGGATGTCCAAGTCTGTGATGCCATCGTAAAGAGGAGGATGGTGACATGTGGATGGAAGCTGCAGATGGTGTGGATTGTGGAGTGGTGGACATTGGAATGGTGTAGGTGTTATTTTTATTCTGCCCGTGCAACAGTGGATGACCCGTTGTTAATGACTTGACCTGGAAATAAGAAGGAAAAAATTCAACTGAGACATTGTTCTGTTTACACAATTGAGAGACAGAAATGAGATTTTCTTTAACTTGAGGGACATAGATAATATTAGAGAGCTGGAGAGAAGAGGGAAGAACCGTGGAACCTATGTGAGTGATAGGAAGAACATTACCATTTGCCATAGTGAGACCCTCAGGACCATCATACTCAGAAGCAAGATTAAAATTACCAAAATCATTGGTAATGTGATGGGTAGCACCAGAATCAACTAGCCAATGCTTAGGTGCAGGGGGGTTGGTAGCAGCAGCAACATGAGCACTAGATGAAATATTTGGATTGTTGGAGATCTTGAAGCAATATTTTGCAATATGACCACGCTTATTGCAGAACTGACACGTTAGAGGAGTGGAAGACTTCCGATAAGGAGAGTTGATGTTGTCAGGAGAAGGACCTGAAGGACGAGAATGATGAGGATAAGGAGAACGTCTGTGTGGAACTCTGGGAGAAAAGGGCATTTTTGTGGCATGATTCGCAGCAATAGGAGCTTCAACTAGTTTCTCAGATTTCAGAAGATGGGTTTCATGATCAGTGAGTAGTTCAAAGAGTTCATCATATGTGACAGGAGTTTCACGAATACGTAGAGCAGCTGAAAGTTCTTTATAATGTGGTCCCAAGCCATTCAAACAGTGCAGAATAAGGTCTATCTCATCTAGTGGATGACCAATCATTGCTAGTTCATCAGCAATGGTTTTGATAGTGCGAAGATAGTCAGACACAGAAGATGTACCCTTGATGTGGGTAGAGAGACGCTCCTTGCGATGCATTATGCGTGACCTGGAGCGATTTGCAAAAGCACGAGCCAAGTGATCCCAAGCTTCTTTAGCTGTTTCGACTTGAGAGATAACAGCACGAGCATCAGAGTCACAAGAAACCATGAGGGCTAGGAGCAAGAAGTGGTCTTGCCGTATCCAATGAGTGCATAACGGGTTTTCAACATGCTCTCCATTAAGTTCAATAAACGTGGAAGGACATGGTTTAGAACCTGTGACATGGCCAACAAGACCATAGCTGATGAGCATAGACTTAATTTGTTTCGCCCATGCAATGTAGTTATGAGGAGTAAGTTTGATAACAAGATTGGAAATGTTGATAGTGACAAGCTCAGGAAAGGCAGCAGAGGGATTAAAATGAAGAGATTGAGATGAAGATGATTCAGCCATGAAGAAAAATGACAAGGATCAATGGCTTGTGAAAGCACGAGGAGCTCTGATACCATAAAAGATAAAATACTTTGAGAAGGAAAGCGTTAAATTTCTCATTGATCATATGAATGTATATATACATGTACAAGTGTAACTGAAGTTTGAATTTGAAACTATAACAGAAATTTAAAAATACATAAGATAAACAAAGTGATTAGGATAAGAAGATAACGATGGAAATATTCACGGAAACAATATAACCTAACCCTAGTATTTCTCTAATAGAAACAAGCGCAAATATGGTGAGTTAGATGAGCTTTCAGCAATAGGCTCAGCGATGGAATGTGTTAAAATAATTCATGGATTGGAATGTAAAATGGCTTGCAAGTCATCCATGGTATGTTACTATTTTCAACGCAATTTGATCCACCTGTATATAAATTCTATGCTCCCATAGAATTTATTATGTTGGCATATAAAATATGCTCTGCTGTCTTTCTTATTTAGCCAGTCTCATCTGCAGATCTCCTATGTTCTGTACATAGAAGATCTCTTCTTTCGTCGCAGAAGGAACCGAAAAACATCATCGGGGATATCTTCCAAGTCGCCTGGTGGATTCAGGATTGCTTCATTTTAGCAGGAGCCACCCTTGCACCAATCGTCTGGCAGAGGCCCTCGAATGAAGAGTTTGAAGCTCGTTGGTTTCACAAAGTGATAAAAAGAATAAGAAACAAGTGAACGTGAATTAATCTTAATTTTTATAATTGAAATATCTCACACATTATACTGTTCCTCAGGGAAATGTATACCAGCGCCCAACCAACCATGAAAAAACATGGCCGTTGCTATCTTAATCCTCTTCTTTTTTTCTTTTCCTTTTTTTACATACATTATTGTGAGATTAATCTTTATTGTACTTTCCAACAATTATGATTTTAAACCCCCTTGACAGTGACGTCTCTTAAAATTTTAAACTTAAATCAACTAATCAATTATAGATAATCCTCTTGAATTTTTATAATAAACTTCCCTTGTAATTAATTGTAGTAAGTGATGTAGACTACTCCAAGTTGCTAACTTGGCACTTTTGGAAGATAAGCTCACGGCAATTACTTATTCAAGTAGTATGAAAAAAAAATCACGTCATAAAATTTAGGAACAATGAAATAAACTAAGCTTTATATTTATGCCAATGACTATTGTTAATAACATTAAGTCTATAAATGGAAAGTGCAAGAAAAATTTCTTTGATTTGTGGAAGAATGATTCCGTATTACAGATAAATCACTTGCCAGCAAGTTAATGACTTTTACAACCATAAAATTTGACCAATCATGAAGTGTGTAAAAACAGGTCATTGAGATGATTAATATTACGGCAAAATTAAAATTTTTGTGGATGAACATGGATAACTCTTTTATTATAATTAAATTTTGAATTCACTTTCTCTCGTATATGGATCATTTTAAATCCATTATAACACTACTAAGAACAAGAGAAATATCAGTGAATTAGCCAGTAGACTTATTTAAGAGAAAATAATATTAAGAAAGTCGTTCAATTAATCCCATAGGCAAAGAACTTTAAGCAAGGAACTTTAAGGTGAAAGTCAACAAATTTGAAAAAGGAAAAGAGCCTGTTAAAACCTCTCAAGTTGGAAAAGAAAGAACAAAAGGCAAGCAAGTACCACTTTTGTGAAAGTTGGCCATTATAAGAAACTACAAATATGCACATTTCGATATAACTTGGTAGAGATAGAATTATCCACGAAAAAGATAAAAGACAAAGGTCATTGAAGGGAAAAACATCAGTGTTAATACAAGTGAAGACCAACATGGATTTGGTATTCAAATTTCTACAAATATATTATGCAGCACACTATTTACAAGGGATTGGCTGAAATGCCACCCGTGAAACCCCATAAAAATGTAACTCGTCCCTTATCTACTCTCCACCACTTTCATGTGACGATTGCGAGGATAAAGAAAAAATGGCTGCCTAAGACATCTTATAAACATAGTTGTTTGGCTGCAAGTCTGTTCAACTGTTAAAAAGATGAAAGAGATCCACTCTACAACCTTGTAGTTACCCTCCCGAATACAAAATTTTAACTAGCCTGATAAAAATTTGCGGAATCTTTCAACTCTAGCCCTATTATGCTTGGAAGATATCCCCAATGATGTTTTTCAGTTCCTTCTGCGACGAAAGAAGAGATCTTCTATGTCCAGAACATAGGAGATCTGCAGATGAGACTGGCTAAATAAGAAAGACAGCAGAGCATATTTTATATGCCAACATAATAAATTCTATGGGAGCATAGAATTTATATACAGGTGGATCAAATTGCGTTGAAAATAGTAACATACCATGGATGACTTGCAAGCCATTTTACATTCCAATCCATTAATTATTTTAACACATTCCATCGCTGAGCATATTGCCGAAAGCTCATCTAAGTCACCATAGTTGCGCTTGTTTCTGCATACAAAAAATAAAAAAGAGATGTAAATTAGGCAAGCATTTATTTTCAAGTGGTCATAGTGCATGGCTGCCTGTGGGCATTGAACCAGTGGCTTGGTTCTCCACCAAGCAACTGGTAATTTTCTCCGGTCGCCTAATTTGCTGGAATGAAGGAGATTCTGCGTATCGTAATCCAAAACATACTATTCTACTTAATAAAACGGTGCGTTGGACCACAGCACCGCGTGCTGTGTTTGGTATCACAGCAGAGGATCCTAGTCCTAAAGTAACTAAAGAGAGTAAGAGAGAAAATAAGAGAACTTAAAGAATTTGAAGAATGTTAAAGAACTTCTATTAATGAGAACTTCTTGAATGCTTTACAAATGAGTGGGTGAATGGTTTATATAAGCTACCTCCTCTTGAATAAATAGTTTGACAAATCAATTTGATCCAACAGTTTATATTGTACAAAGTGTTTCTACTACATTTTAAAATATTATACTATATTTTGAACACTTTCAGAATATATATAAATTGTTTAGAAAATTTTAAAGCAAAATTTTTTAAATGTTTGCATGACAAAGTTTTTTATTGAACCTTAAATCATGTCCACGTGTGTCTGTGTGGTAGTGATATGTCAGGATGTGACATAAGACTAAAATGTTATGAAGCGAAATATTTATATGCTATGGGATATTTGTCAAGAAAGGATATGAATCCTCTGCTGTGCGTCCAAAATACAGTTTTTACTTCTTTTTATCTTTTTTATTTATTTATTTTAATAAAAATATATTTATTTTAATTAAATTAAATTACCAAAATTATTTTTCTTACTTAAAAAATTATTTTTAAATTTATTTTAATAAAATTACATTTTTTAAAACCTTACTTAAAGAATTATTTTTCTTTAAAAATATTTTCATCTTAATTTTATTAATAGAAACTTAAGAAATTTGTTTAATTAATCAAAATAAAAACTTAATTAAAGTATATTTTTATTCAAATTATATAAATTCTTAATTATAGTAGATAAGCAAATATGTTAAACACACTTGTTTGCTGCATTTTAGATTTTTTATCTATTTTAATTTATTTTAATAACAATAAATTTATTTCAATTTAATTAAATCACTAAAACTAAACTAAACTACATCTTCACTAATTAAAATAATTATTTAATTAAATTATATCTTCACATAAACTATATAATTATAACAGTTTCTCCAGTTTCTTTTGCAGCAGAGGAAGAAACCTTTAAGCGACCTTGTGGCCGACCTGCCAGCTCCAAAAACAAGCCAAAGCCACCCATTATTGTCACTAGAGATAGTGCTAACGCACTAAGGGCTCATGCACTGGAAGTGAGTTCTGAATGTGATATAAATGAGAGTTAACAGGATTTGTCTTTGACGAAGACATTATTGTTGGACCATTATGTTATCTCTCATTACAGGTCATGTTAAGTATTGGATTAATATTGTGATACATAGAAGGGATTGTGTCGAACTAATGGCATACAACTGCTATGATCCCTATTAATTTTATGCTTAATGATGATTTATGATGTGACCAATTTAAAGAAGGATTTAGCTAATAAATGCGCATTATGATCTATTTAAACCTATGAAGTTAAATAATGTTGCATGGGCAAGTGGGAGAATGTTAGATATTTTATTAGTGGCCCATGTGTTTTAGATATATATTTTATTATATTTATCCATTCAAATATAATCATAACTTAATGATAATAATGACTTTGTGATAATTATGAATTTAATGATAATTATCACTTAATGATAATTATGATCTAATAATGTTTAAATACTAAAATCCTATTGGTCAATAAGAGAGATATTCTCTATTGGATATACATGTTGATGGTACATGTGTATTAAAGACTCTATATAAGAAACCGGTCCTCTCTCTGCCTAGTATATGATAGTTTTCTCTCCATCAAGAAACGTGCGTCAAACTTAAAGGGGTGAAGAGAGAGAAATACGGTTTCTTTGAGATTTCTCATCTAATGTAAGTTTATTTGCAAGATAAATATCATGGATCAAGGTATGTCTTCATTCAATTATTGTTTTTGTGAAAATCATAAAGTTCTAAGATTATAGGGCATAATAAGTTATTCAAAATTAGGGTTTAAATTTGAATAAATTATTGAATAACTTACATTCAATTCCCAAATTTCATTATTTTTACTGTTGTTGCTATCTGCGACTACATTCCACAGAAACATATGTCGCAAGGGGAAGGATCTATTAATCTTCAAACAAGGCGTGGTATTAAAGTTGAAAATTCTGAAATGCAAGTTCTACGTAGTTTTTGGATGGCATATATTCATTATCATATATATAACGGATTGGAATTCTTGAAGAATTTTATGGGGTAAAGTTAGAAAGAAATAGACATAGTTTGTGAAATTTATATTTGAATCAATAAGTCTTATTTACTCATTAAATATTAATTTTATCAATCTGCGTTTTTCTTTTTCTTTTTCTTTTTTAACTTTACCGTATATAGTATCTTAGAGGATCCAAATCCATATCAAATAAATCTATTATATACCCTCGTAGACTGTCTCATATATATATTATAAAGGAAACATAAGAACTTATATTATATGACATGTAATTAAATGTTGACTCAATCTACAAGAGACACTTCTGCTGGTATTCTTGGCTTTGCCATGGCCATATGAAACTCAGCAAGTAAGAGATCACTCTCAGACTTAATAAGGTTGATGCTTGGTTGATTGGGCGGTGCACTTCAAGTGAAGCCATTGATCAACCTTGCAAAAAGAATCCCAATGATTGAGGTTCCAAGCATCACTTCTAAGCAGCTACGCTTTCCTGCAGTAGAAGTTATGAATCCTAAATTTGGCTCTATAAAAACATTTCAAACTCATCGCTCTTGTGGTGGTGTTCTGGTTTGAACTTGTGAGGCTCAATCCAAACTTTAGGGTTTTACCCAAGATCTTGTCTGCATAGTAAAATATAGCTACCCTTTAGAATGAAGTAATTAACAACCACTGTGTAAGCCATAGAGACATGGGGAACATTGAAAGGAGCAATGGGGTGAAGGCGAAAGGCTTCTATTGCGCAAGCCTTGACATAGTTGAGCTTAGCTAAATCTGATTCTTGGACAAGCCTCTCTTTTCCCACCACTTTGTCCAATTCTTGAGTAGCTCTTTGCAGCAACTCTGGCGATTGATCATTTCAGCAGGTTCCCATTCAAATGCATTTGATGGATTGTACACTATCGCAAACATCAATTCCCACAAATAGAATCTCTTGCACTCTTTAGGGATTATAAAATTCTCTAATAGAATCTCTTGATTTCTCCCATAATAAATTTCATGAGGAAAAACCTCAAAGCATTTCCAGTTTGTCTTTCTAACTGTTTTGAACCTGTCATACAACAATTTCAATGCACAAATCCCGCTGGGGACCCAGCTTCAAAGTTTTGATGCATGTAGTTACATTGGCAATCCTAGACTTTGTGGAGCTCCTCTTATAAACAACTGCACAAAACAAGAAAAACCAAACAAGCCAAAACTGGTTGAAGGAAATGAAGATGATAGTTTCTTGAAGTCATTGTATCTTGGAATGGGAGGTGGGTTTGCAGTGGGCTTCTGGGAAGTTTGTGGTTATCTCTTCCTCAACAGGCCGTGGAGGCACAGATTTTTCCGATTGTTTGATCGTGTGGTAGATGAACTTTATTTGGCTGTGGTCCTCAAGTTCTCCGTTGAATATTAATTGGGAACAAATTGCAGCTGAGGAAAAGGATAAGTCAATATTAGCTATCATTTACATTTAAATTCAGATTTTTTCCCCGTATAAGCATACTCAATTTGTTACTAATTTTCTATTATTGTTTATTGTTCATGGCTTTCTGAAGTTCAAATACCAAATTCACTAACATATAAAGAAAAGGGAGGTTTGATGGAGTTGCAGTTGGCAAGGGAAGAAACTACATCCCAGAGCTCTTATGTTTGCTTCTGAATGTTCTTCCTTTTATCTTAAATGTAGGGAATAACGACAAATGATTAAGGGTTGATAATACCTGTCATAGTTTTGATTTAAGTAATCTGATGTATGATGGTATGGTCAAACTTTATTGATTAGTTTCTCTTTCAATGGATTCCTTTATGTTTGTGTTTACTGACTTAATTGTACTTTTGTTTTTTTTTATTTTTAAGAATGTGTCACTTTAGTTTTTTTTATAATTTTAATATGAATTCAATCTGTCTAATTTTAATACATAAGTCAAGATAATCCTTCCGTTAAATTCGTCATCTAAATTTGGTTTGGTTGCTTCTAATTTAAGTTTTGCACCTGTCCCATCTTGCTCAAAATTTGTGCTTCTTCTTTTTCCTTTTTCTATCTTAAAGCACATATCTTAAGAGAAATCACACGGCAGAGCTTAAGTTCTCCATAGCAAAATCCTTCTAGTTTCAATTTTCATTGACAATTAGAAAAAGATTGAAAATATGTTTAGGAAGAAAATATTATCTGAAAACATTTATTAAAATAGGGTGAAAACAGGAAAAGTCTAAAATACATTTTTAATATTTTCAAAAAATAACTGGTGACATTTTTGTAATTTTAAAAGAAGTCTATCATGATTTTTCAAAAATAAAATAATATCATAATTATAAAAGATCAAACTCAAAAATCAAATCATATTTATAGCCATCTATATCAATTTGATTAGAAAATAATATGAGTAAATTTTTTAATTTCACAAAATAAATCTATTTTTTAAATAATAAAAAGATTATAAATAAAAATAAATTCTAAGAAATAAAATTAAAAGTATTTTCATAAACCACCTAAATCTCTCGTTTGTATAAAAAGAGTAAAAGACACATTTTTTTTTACCTGGTAGACTGTGCATCTTCAATTATTGACAGTTTTGAATGCCGAAGGATTAATAGATAAAAAGAAAATTGATAAAAGAGTGTCACAAAAACAATAAAACTAACAATAAACATTAATGATAATTACAAAATTTGTTACTAAATGTATCCGTAATTAATTGAGAGAAAGAATGAAGGAACTAGTCTCATTCGCTTCGTACGCAGCAATCAACAAGACAAAAAGTCTGTACAATTAAATCTCCTAGTTTGAGACCCTTCTCGATGATCACGTATGCATGCTTATGGTATTTTACATGCTTCGTTATCTGCTCAATGGCTCTATCAAAGTATGAGAAAGCTAGCTGTACTGTGGATTCTACATCACATATTCGCGGATACCATCACTATCAGAAAAAAGTTTAAATATTCGCGGATACCATCACTATTGGAAAAAATGTGGAAGGACTCTGAAAGCGATGACAAAGTTTAAATAAAGTGATATAAAAAAAACACAATATATTTAACATTATTCGACCTTTTACTTATGTACACGAACAAAAATGAAGATAAAATTTCGTTAAAATAAATAAATAAAAGTAAAAAGGTGATTAAACTAATCTTTTAAAATCACACTCTACTTACTTTACAATAATTTTCTCACTATATATAATCTCTGTATACAAAATACAATCTTCAAATGTCCAAGGAAGAATCATATTGGCACCATAAGGCTATGGCATTACCGCCATGCACTAGGACGGTGCCGACTTTCATCATTTGAAAGTTCAGTAAATGTTCCCTCCTTGTAATGATAAGATTAGGCACACAAAAAAAAGGAAAAAAATGTTGCTCAGTAATTTCAAGCGACCCAACAACATAAATAGCCACCAAATACAATATTGTCGGCATACTGAAGGGATGCATTCTATGAAAGTGTATGGAGAAATCTACTGTGCATTTTACACCACAGATCCACAGTACCATCACCATTTTGTGTGTGGTTAAACATTGCTCTAGCTAGCCATTTGAGCTACCTACCTTGTATAAAGAGTCACCAAAACTTCGAAATAGCTATTACCTAAAAAGGTTTAAAAAAACGTTAAAAGTGGCCTCTTAACGAGTCCCATCCAGTTGTTGATCGTGATCGTTCATGCATGCTTACATGCTCAATGGCTCTATCAAAGTGTGAGAAACGTGCACAGATGTCAAAGTGGGTTAAGTCTAGAATCGGCTACTAAACTCAAAAAAAAAAAAGTAAAAAGTTGAGTTGAGTTCAAGAAACGACATTCGATTTTTAGAAAATGACATTTTGTTCCAACCTTGTTTAGTCCTCGGTTTAACTAGAAATATGTCATCTCGTTTCATTAAAAAGCTCTATGGCATGTCTCTATTTAGTGATGGGGCTAATTATACTAGAACTAGACTAAGTTAACCCTAGAGAAAACTCTACGGTGATCATTACCCTAGCCATTTGAGCTACCTAACTAGTATAAATAGCCACCAAAACTTCAAAATAGTTAGGAGCCAGGATCAACCACTCCACAATCTTCCTTTCTAAACAGCAAAACCCTAACCCTTTTTCCAAGCCATGGATCATACTTCTGGTTCTATTTTCTCCCACCTTTCAAGCTTTTTTACTTCTAAGCTCTTCTTACTTGCTATCTTTATACTCATCGAAGTCTTTAAATATCACTTTGCTGCTAAATCAAGGAAACACAAACTCCTTCCAGGTCCCAAACCATGGCCTCTAGTTGGAAATCTCCCTGAAATGCTCGCAAACAAGCCTGTATTCCGATGGATACACAAGCTTATGAATGATCTCAACACCGAAATTGCATGCATCAAACTGGGGAACGTTCATGTTATCCCAGTGACTTGCCCCATTATTGCCCGTGAATTCTTGAAGAAACAAGATGATGTCTTTGCATCAAGACCAATAAGCATGTCCTCTCATCTTGTCTCTGCTGGGTATCAAACCGCAGTTCTCGTACCCTTCGGAGAACAATGGAAGAAGATGAAGAAAATGATAAGCAAGGACTTGCTTTCTCCCATGAAGCATCGATGGCTTCATAGTAAAAGAATAGAAGAAGCTGATAACCTTGTGAATTACGTGTTCAACGAATGCAGCAAGAGTAAGGACAATGAAGGTGGCCTTGTGAATGTGAGGATTGCGGCCCAGCATTTCGGTGGGAATGTGATTAGGAAACTGATCTTCAATAGAAGATACTTTGGAGAGGGTAGAAAAGATGGAGGGCCTGGTTTTGAGGAAAAGGAGCATGTAGATGCATTATTCACATTGCTTACTCACCTCTTTGCCTTCTGTGTTTCTGATTTTATGCCATGCTTGAGGGGACTTGACTTGGATGGCCATGAGAAGAAGGTGAAGGATGCTATGAGAATCGTGAACAAGTATCATGATTCCATCGTTGAAGGTAGAATCAATGAATGGAAGGATGGGATAAAGAGTGAAGCAGAGGACTTGCTTGATGTTATGATCTCTCTGACAGATGCCAATAATAACTCACTATTGACACCGGAGGAAATCAAAGCGCAAATTATAGTAATACTTTTCTACCCCTAATTCGATTTTTCTCGTGCATATGTATCAAACACTTGCACTGTTGCACATGCAAACACAAATCATATTGAACGTTGATAAATATGTTCCCCGTAGCAAACCTAGAAGTCTTACCTCATGTGACTACTTTCCGTCACAACTTTTGGAGTCATTGAAAAGCCACACTAAAAGGGTAACTTTTTTGTATTGTAAGCAAAAGCCATAATTTTTTTCTCATCAGAATTTTAAACCTTTGGCCCCACATGCAGTTTTATGTTTTTTCTCCACTCACAAGTCACTATTATACTCCACCTAATAATCCTCACTTATCACATGACATTCCCTTAAAGGAAAAGAGGACAAGCAATTAGATTCCACTTCTTCACACATATGAATGGCATCTTAATCTTCATCTATACACACTTTTGCATCATACCAATGGAAGAAGACTCTATGGAACCTAGAAAATTTCGGATCTCTTTTCTTTCTTACCTCCTCTCACTAGGTCTCCCTTCCAACAATTCTTAGAACGCCCCATTTTCCGGAAACATACTGAAAGTGTCGAATATTCTGGAGACAGAGTTAAGACTTCATTTGAACAGCTCAGATCATTTACATCTCACACTGCTCACTACTTCACGGAGATAGGGTCAAATTCGAGTTTTTAGGCTAGGTTTTAGCTTTTTTTTCATATATAAGTTAATCATACTAGAAAATTAAATTTTTTAAATTTTTTTATACCCTCAACAAGCCAAAGTTTTAATTATCTTCAGCTTTCATAAAATGGCTATTCTTTAAATTTATATAATTGATTTTCATACTTTGTACTGTTCACAACATGGGATCTATAGTGGTAGTACTGTTAAACAATGAGATGTACTTGTATCCTTTTTGTATCAAGTAATCATAATAAAATTTAATAGGTTGTCATGAAGATGATCTTAACGAAATATTTATTTGCATACACATCAATAAATATGTTTCAAATAAGCTACTTATACAATGAATTCCAATAATGTCAAGGTATGAAAAATCAAATTATCTGTAACACACACACACACATATATATACTCACGAAAAATTCAATAAAATCAAACTATGTTTGCAGGAATTGATGCTTGCAACAGTGGACAATCCATCAAATGCATTTGAATGGGCACTTGCAGAAATTATCAATCAGCCAGAATTGCTACAAAAAGCCACTGAAGAATTGGACAACGTGGTAGGGAAAGAGAGGCTTGTCCAAGAATCAGATTTGCCTAAGCTCAACTATGTGAAGGCCTGCG
Organism: Gleditsia sinensis; assembly: GCA_037074535.1. Lineage (NCBI taxonomy): Eukaryota > Viridiplantae > Streptophyta > Magnoliopsida > Fabales > Fabaceae > Gleditsia > Gleditsia sinensis. The sequence goes on along the minus strand of CM073470.1, from coordinate 15,626,843 downwards.
CAAGAGAAGCCTTTCGTCTTCACCCATTCGCTCCTTTTAATGTTCCCCATGTCTCTATGATTGACACAATGGTTGCCAATTACTTCATCCCAAAAGGTAGCCATGTGTTACTAAGCAGACAAGAACTTGGGAGAAACCCTAAAATTTGGAGTGAGCCTCACAAGTTCAAACCCGAACGCCACCTCAAGGACAATGTGTCCGAAGTGTCTTTGATAGAGCCAGATTTAAGATTCATAACTTTTAGTGCAGGAAAACGTAGCTGCCCAGGAGTGATGCTTGGAACCTCTATAACTGGGATGCTATTTGCAAGGTTGATCCATGGCTTCACTTGGAGTGCACCACCCAATCAACCACGCATCAACCTTGTTGAGGCTGAAAGTGATCTCTCACTTGCTGAGCCTCTTATGGCCTTAGCAAAGCCAAGATTACCAGCAGAAGTGTACCTCGTAGATTAAATCAACATTTAACAACGTGTCGTGTGAGATTATTAGAATCCAATTAAGGTGAGTTTGATGTTACCTTATCAATTTTTCACTCTTTGCTCCTAAAATCTTAGGTTTCCTTCATAATATATATTAAAAAAAACTCTCAATATGACTCTCAAATTAACTTGTTTAATGGTAGACGTAGAATCAAACAGCAACATTTTTCATTCAACTGAAACTTTTCAACTTTAGGGCAGGAAATATGTTTTATTTCAACAAAAAAATTAGGAAACTATTAAAAGAGAAACTGATCAATGTTTGAAATTAGTTGTACGACATAATAGCAGTCTTCAAGTACATCCTACTTGAATAAATGTAACTCCAGATACAGTGACTTTCAAAAATTGTCATCTTCATTTTCTTCAGCCAACTTCCTGCAGTTTCTTATAAGAGGAGCTCCATAAAGTTTAGGATTGCCAATGTAACTTTGTGCATCAAAACTCTGAAGTTGGGTCCCAATGAGATTTGTGTAATAGAGAAGATAAAGTTGCATAAAGAGTAGTCAGCTAGATCCAAAAACCCAACTTTCGTCTTTAGAAGCCCTCCTTTGAAATTAGTAAATGAAATCATAAGAGTAATAATCTCATGAACTTGATTTTACTATAAACTTTGATTGTTACACAATAATTGTTAAATATAGAACATGTCATGCATGACTCAAACCGAGAAAAGACACTATCAGCTATCAATATTTTTAAATACAGTTTTTTTCCTTCTTCTTGTTGGTACATACTCAATTTGTTACTGATTTTCTATCCTTGTTTACTGTTCAATGGCTTCCTCAAGTGCAAATATCAAATTCGCTACATACAGAAATAGAACTTTGCTGGACTTGCACTTGGCAAGGGAGAAAGCCACACCCCAGGGCTCTTATGTTTTATTCTTAAGGTCCTTCCTGTATCTTTAAATATAGTGAATAATGACAAAAGATGAAGGTTTGTAATAGCTGTCACAGTATCTGAGTTAAGTGCTCTATGTCAGTGTGTTGTTTTGGTGAATTATGTATAATCTGTTTGATTTATGATTGTATGTTTAAACATTTATCAGATTTTCTTTTCACTGGACTCCTTCCTTTCTTTAGATTTCTGCTATTAATTATACTACAAGTCTAGAACCATTATGGAGAGATTTTTCCCTAATAAATTGTTAAATATATTAGTAAGCTTTCCTTGCTTACTGCTCGATATTGCCCTTTCATGATTGAATTTGAACCATAGTTGTTGAAATCGTGCGATTCATGATTTAAATAGCATGATTCGACTCAATTCAAGCACCCAGTAATACTAATCGGTAGGTGAATCATAAAGGTGAAGGAATCGCCACCTAAATCGCTGGAATCATGCAATTCAGGCAAGGAGTTGTAAAATGCAATACTCAATTCATAACATGCTCTTATCGTATAGGGTTTTTTTTCCTATAAAAATCATAGATAATAGATAATTTGAATCCAAAATTCTTAGAATGCAAAAAGTTGGTACGATGAATTCTACGATGTAATTATCCATGGCTATAATGGTCACACTAAGCCTAGTTGTGGTGCGACCTTATCAGTATCCTGATTCAATCTCTTCCTCACTTCCTCTTGCAATTCAAAACAATGAAGCTCTCTATTCTCAACGAAGGCAATTATAAAAATATATAATGGAAGAAAAAGCATTCAAGGATGAATGTTGGAAACGTTTCAGAGATGAGCTCAAGCTTATAGGTAAAAATATTACCAGAAACATCAAAAAGAAGCTAAAGATTGATTAGCAAAAATGCATAGTAGAGTTTTTAGCTAAGCATCCACTTCATAGTTTCTAGTATGGGAACTTGGAAGTTCGCTACTGCCTCTTGGTAAAGTCGCTGTGAGAAAATAACTTTTATTGACAACTTTTTGGTGATAATCATTAAAGTTGTCACTGAAAGTGTAAATTGGTGACAACTTAGAAATATGTCATTGAAGATAATATTTATTATTCTTGTAGCTAGTGTTTCTATTATTCTTGGACATCCTCTTTTTTATTCTCCATTTTCTTCACTATATACTAGACATTAAATAAAAAATTACAAGGTAAAATTTATTATTGGTTTCTTTTAAACCTAATATTATAATTTGATACACTAATATCTTATATATATTTCACGTTATCTCAAATATCATGTGGTACGTAAATGTTCAAATAAACTTACAAAAAGATATAATATTTATTATTCTCATGTTAAGTATGACTTTAGGTTATCAAATAAATGATACAAACGATATCTTATAACTCAGATGTAATTTTCTCGTAGTTTTCAAAGTTATTTGGTATCTTACATTCTCTTATATCTCTAATGTCTTGAATCATAATAGTAATATATCAAGGTATAAAATACAATAACATCTAAAATTCTCATGTTTCCTATAACAAATTAAAGCTATCAAAGAAAAATAACAGTTGGGAAACTGAACAAGCTGCTTATCCCTAGCTCAAATTCTAAATTGACCGGAAAAAAAAAAAGAGAAAAATAACAGTTGGGAAAGAACAACAAGAAGCCAATGAAGGTGCATCAAATCCATTGTGAAAACGTTAACCATAATCAACGGAAAAGCTATTCTGCAGAAATTTTAGAGCGCACCAAAAATTAACACTCAAATTTTGTTATTAAACATGAATTTAAAATGGTTTCTAGAATCCAAATGAAAAATGAATTGGAAAAACAATAATTTACTCTGTTTCACCACTTTAAACTAACTTGATTTGCAAACCTTCCATATATTTTATAATGGTATACCTATATGAAATTATTAAAATATACTTATATTTTCTTGATATCTCATTTTATTATTTTCTTTATGAAAAAGGCATTTTGATAGTTTCACTTAGTTACTTTAAGAGTTAGCTTCTAATTTAGATGGTAGAGGGCTAAACGAAATAAAACAAATAGATTAAAAGATTAATTGTAAAAATTAATAAATTATGAAAAACTGCTATTAAAGACAAAGATCAGAGTAAAATTACAAATGTAACTTCCCCTAAATTATATATGTAACTATTAATAAAAAGATAAATAAAAATTTATTTTTCAGTTATACCTGTGGGTACTCTCATGTATATTTATTTTTCACACAACTAAAGATGTAATTATATAGTATAAAATATACATGCAATTGTTAATAAAATAAATAAATAAACTAAGGTTCCATTTAGTATGTTGTATAAGAATAAATAAAATAATATAAACTAATAAAATTTAGCTTCATAGCACGATGGATTGTAGCCTCCTCTCGTTCATTTTCTCTTCTTTTTTTCCACTGGAATCGATACCAATTTTCGCAAATCAGCTCAATATTTTATGTCGTCGCCCAATATACTCTCAATTGTCTTTTTTTTTACCCCAAATAAAGATATAATTACACTATAAAATATATATGTGATTGTTAATAAAATGTAAATAAAAAGGAAAACAGGTTTCATTTGTTGTATCGTCCAAGACTGCATAAGACAATATGAACTAAAATATTTTTCTTTGATTTTACTTCACGGGTGAATTTTTAATTTTCTTTTAAAATTAATTTTATATATTGATTGAATACTAAAATATTTTTTAATTAAAAATAATTTTCAAGTCAAAATAGACTATAAACCATTTGGAAGTAGTTATTTGTTTTCTTCACCAAACCTATATAATTGGCACTTAATGTAAAATATATTTTACATTTTTTTGTTAAATATATTTATTTTTTTTCTCATCCTTTTGAGAGATCAGTAAGCTATATTCTACATCAATATATAAAAAATACACATGTAGACGCTCACCGGGAAAACCTTGATCTAAATGAAATTTCGTGAATTGAAAGGTTCAAAATATGTCATGTATTATTATATGCACCGAAAGTTTTGAGGAGAAAGCATATCATAATATCAATTATTATTGGTTGAATTACTCGGTTTGTTAAGAATCATTTTAACTTAAAAGTTTAAACTGTTGAATGAAAGTTTATGAATAGTTTTATTATAATCTCTAATATTCTTCATCATGCAAATGCCCTTTGGTCTTAAAGTGTAGATTTCTACACTATACTTCGTGTTAAACTTGATCAAACCGTTGACCTTTTGGTCACAGACACTCTAACACTATATTAAGAGCCATTTCAACTCAAAAAAATTAAACTATTGAGTAAAAACCTATGAATAATTTTGTTATAATCTCTAACGTGATTAATCTCTTTAGTTTCAATTAATTTCTACATAGATTCTTAAAGTTTTAAATTTAAGAATTAAGTCATTATAGTTTTAATCTGTCTTAATCAAGCACGTGTCATTAGTCTACTATCAGCATATCTAGCATTATTAATGCATATATACCTGAATTCTAACCATTATAAGATCACACGTGACTTTCACCTACTCTACTAACTCAACATTAATTAATAGACACTTTACAACAGTCTAAGAAAAAAAGCCATAAATTAAAAAAATTGAAACTATAAAGTCTTAATTTCAAATTTTTAATCTATAAAGAGTTACTTAGAAATTGACTAAAACTAGTGGATTAAATGAGTAATTAAACCATTATTATAAAACTATTTCAAAAACTTGTAACTTATTGCAAATTGTCATCAAGCTTGGAAATGATGAAGAGTTTTTAACTTTTCAAAAAATATAACTTATTAAATTTTATTAAACTAAGATGAAATTCACTTCCAAGAAAGATCAAAATCTTATAAATACTAGTCTTTAAACAATTTTAAAGAACCAAATCCAAGGGGCTGGAAAAAGAAATGGACATGGGGAGGGGTTTTCTCATAACAATCATGTTGACAGCCCTTGCCATTTTGGTAATTCAAGCTCAGTACTGTTTAACCAAGTCATCACTTCCTACAAGTCTTTACGCTAATTCCTTTTCTTCTTCACATGCCAATGATAATGTCCCTGATGGTTCGATCCATGCAGAAAGTCACAGTACGTAATATTTTCAACTTTTCATTTTCTTGAATTAAATTTTATTCAAGAAATTTAGTTTTGAAATTGTTGTTAAGTATAGATAATTATGCAATGTGTAGATAAACTCATAGTGACTAATTCCACTATTAACTTTAGGAATTTTTGGTAGTAATTAAGATTTTAAGTAATATCTTCTAGTAAATTCCTAATCCTAGGATAATTAAACTTCTACTCTTGGATCAAATTAAGAAAGTAAAAATTGTAAAGCGAATTCAAATTTTTTAAAATTATAAATCAAACATGATTTTCTTTTTTTTTTCTAAACCCTACCAACCCAGTTAGCCTTTGATACTTCATCTCCTTTTATTTAATATTTTTGATAGTTTGTAAAAGTGCACTCTATAGCATCATGTCCAAGGCTCGTTGCAGAATGTTTTGACTTTTGCCTTTGATAATTACATATATATATATATATATATATATATATATATATATATATATATATATATATATATATATATATAAATTGATAGCATCCGTTTCTTTTAGGACCAAAATGATAGTTTAGTATATATTTCATAAGCACCTTATGCATTAATTAGTGGTAATTAATTAATTTGATCTGATCGCTTTTTGTTGTCATATACCAGGAAAGAATATTCAATTTCTTCGTCTTGTGGGAAGCAAAGCTGAGGATGCAGGCAAAGAAATCCATAAAACTTATCTTTCTATGGCGATTGTTATTAAGAAGAGAGGTAAGCTAGCCCTCTTTTGTTGAATATAAGGGGCACAAAGGAGTTGCAATGATATGGACCTCCAACTTTGGCAGAGTTAGGAAAATTAAAATATTTGAATAGGAATTTTTAAATGAAAATTTTCTCACAGTTTCTATACTAATAATAGCTATATTAATTTAAATTCAATTTATCCCTTTTGAATTTTATTTAGTTGGGATCAATTAAATTCAACTATTGTCACATGTTGTGATTGTGAGAAAATTATAACTGTGGTTTTAAAAGTAAATTAGCTAATAGTTGTTGTTGTTATTGAAAATGTATGTGATGTTGGGATATGTTTTTCTTGAATTATATTATGAATAAAGAAATTTAAACATATTTCATATTTAGTATGAACTATATATATATATATATATATATATATATATATATATATATATATATATATATATATATGTATGTATGTATGTCTGTGTGTGTGTGTGTGTGTGTGTGTGTATGTATATTAATTTAGGGATTTTAATCAATGGTCTTGTTGCAAAAAAAAAATAGTTTCTTGGTAGGATTTTATATTATACAGTTGTATTCATACAACTTTATGGAATAACATGAAGAATTTAAAGGAAAAGAATATTTTAGCAATTTGGAAATCAACATAAAATTAAAGATAATCCATGACTTCCAACTAGTAGCACTACAAGAAAATTAACAATTTGTGACGACTTTTTTGTGACGACTAAAAAAGTTGTCACTGAAAAAGATTTTTTGTGACGACTTAGAAGAGTTGTCACTGAAGGGTAAACTTTCAGTGACGACCTACAGAAATCGTCATTAAAAACTAAACTTTCAGTGACGATTTTTGAAAGTGGTCACAAAAACATAGTTTTTCTATGACGACTTTGATAGGTAGTCACAAATGGAATGTCTTTTTGTGACAACTTTTTAAATCGTCACTAAAAACTTACTTTTAGTGACGACTAGATTGTCACTAAAAATAAATTTTTGATAAAACCCTTTTAGTGACGACTAAGTCGTCACTAAAAGCCAATTTTTTTAAACCCTTTTAGTGACGGCTAAGTCGTCACTAAAAGTAAAAATGATACAGAAATTGTAATTTGGCTCCAAAAGATAAAAATTTATTTTAAATTAATTTTTACAGTTTAAATTGTTAATAAATTATTTTTCTTTTTTAATAATGAAAGAAAAATATATTTTAAAAATTTAAGAATTAGTTTAAAATAATTGTTTGTCTATGATATTTTTAATGAAAAGTTTTAAAATTTGTTGAAAAATTAAATATGGGATTAATTTTGAATAGGTAATAATTTTTTAAATAATTATCTAAAAAAATAAAATTAAAACATATAATAAAAAAAGTGAAGTCTACTTTTTTCGCACGCTGCAAAATGCTGATAAAAGAAAGTAGAAATTCACTCTAAACAAACCATTTGGAGGTTAAATTATGTTATATAAATATTATTAATTAATTTTTTAATGATATTAATACTTGAAATTAGTTAATATATTTAGTATTTTAATAATCATAAATTTTATTAATTAGAGTATTAGTTTAACAAATAGATCAGTTGATCGTATGAATTGAATCTTAAACTTATAACTTCTGTTGATTTTTAAAATATTCAATTAAAGCATTATAATAAATTTCTATGTAAAACAAATTAAGTTTGAAATCTAATCACAATTAGCATGAATTAAAAAGTCATGTCTTGCAACTTTAATTAAATAATCTTCTAATCTCAACCTTTCATATAAGATTTAACTGGTCTTGAAGAAGAAGAAGAAACAGACCTATAACAGTATAACTATTTAAAAAAAAAATATTATAACATCAATTTATTCTTATATATATATATATATATATATATATATATATATATATTTTATTTATCAAACGTTATAATGACTTTTAAAAAGTACATATTAATTAAAAAAATTTGTTTAATGATTGATAAAAGAAAAATGCAAGAGTATTATATTATTTGTTAATATGATACATCACTTAAAAAGTAATCTATATCAATATCTAAGATTAAACAAAACATATATGTGATATAAAATAAAATTAAAACATATAATAGAAAAAAGGAAAAGGGGACTCTTGATCACGCAGGGCACCAAAATCTCTCCCGCGCTCGTGCTTACCGGTGTTCTTCTTTCTCTCCCGTGCGCAAAGCCGAAATCAACTCTCAATCCTCGCCTCTCCTTCGCCTCGGTTCCAAGGGAGAAGTGCTCGAACATGTAGCGTGGCGGACATTACTGGAGAATCCATGCTTCAAGGTACTCTAATCCTCCTTCGATTTTGGGCATTCCGTTTAATTAGTTTGGGGGTTTTGATTTTCCAGTTGGGTTTGGTTTTTTTGGTTATAGTTTTCTACATTTGAGCTAATTTGGGGGGTTGAGTGAAATGCTAGGGCTGATGCATTTGAGCTTGGTTTCTCGGCCTCCCTCTCCTTCTCTGCTTCATTTCGTTGTTGATTTTAATCATGTCTTCCATATTGATTTACTCACTAAGTGCCTCTTGAAATTTGACAGATGACTCTTTGAAACCTGAGTCTGTACCTGTTCTGTGTGCCCGGATCCATTCTGTGTGCATTCAGCCATCAAAGGTAACAACTATATGCTCCCATTCTGTACGTTTTTACTTCATAATGATTCTGGGTCATTTGATTAGATTGCATTGACGATTATTTTGTTCATTTGATTAGATTATTTTGTTGCTATTTGATTCAGTAAGATAACTGATCTAAGATGCCTAGGACAATGTAAAATTTGGGAACATTTATCTCTGCTTTGGTAGCATTTAACCTTTGTGTTGTCAATATTTGAGGCTTGTCGTGTTATTTATGATTCTATATAGTGTTTTAAGAGGCTTGTCCTGTTACTTACAGGATGCTATTCATAGAAATCATAGAAAATACCTTCACTACTCCAAGATGCTGTTTATTTGACAAAGGTGCTCTCTCTCTCTCTCTCTCTCTCTCTCTCTCTCTCTCTCTCTCTCTCTCTCTCTCTCTCTCTCTCTCTCTCTCTCTCTCTCTCTCTCTCTCTCCATCTCAGTGCCCCCCCAGGTACTCACGCTCATGCATACATCAATTGTTGACCCTTCCTCTTTCATTTATGACATTGCCAGATCTTTTTATCTCATTGTCTCTTCTGCAAATATATAAAAGCCATGTACTTTTTTTCTGTTCTTTTAAAGAAATCTATCACAACACAGCAAGGCCCACATAGTGGCGTAGGTGTTATACATGGTAGGGGGAGTTATGTGCTGGATAGGGTCAAAGCATATGGCCACTGGCTCTAGACTCCTACCAGAGGCATCAATGGGAATTTCCATAATTGGCAAAAGCCTGTTCTTGACTCAAAATTTTTTTGTTTAACTTTCTTTGCTCTATTAATTTAGAATCCTCCCTTTGGCTAAATACGAAAATCTCCAGTTGCTGGAACTTATAATCTTATAGGTAATAAGCTATGACCTCCATTTTTCTTGGGGCTAATATAATGGCTAAGGAAGGGGATTTGAGATGAGATGTTCTTTATCCAACTGCCACAAGATTGAGGTACATCCTGTACAAGGTGTCGGTCTTACATCAATTTTTGAGCCATTGATCTTGTCTTCATCCAATGGCTCAAAAATATTCAATTTAATTAAGAATGTTGACATTAATTAGAAGAGAGACAGATCCACTTAAATGCTTTCTCTGATGTATTATGTCTCATGGTCCCAATTAATGCTCTCCCTCTCCTAAGAGTCTCACCTCTCATGCTCTTTCTTCTTTTCATTTGTGTTTATTTCCTTCTTCCTTCCCTCTCTCTCACAAATAAATTTAGATGTTTTGTCACCACTTGATTATAATAAAATCAATGGTTTTATTTATTTCATTTGTTCCCCTTGTGCTTTCTAATGAAATTTCTCAGAGATGGATAAATTTAGACATTACGAAGATCTTTAGGATATTTTTCTTCTGCTTCTCTTGATATGTTATATAAAAGACAGACAAAAAACCAGTGTTTTTATGTTATTTTTAATTTTTCAAATATCTAGGCTAACATAGTGTGCTATAACGAAGAAGGAATCAAGAAAATGAATGGTTCAGCTCACATATTTGCTGAGTCAGTAAGATCACAGCTGTTGGATACCTTTCCAAGGGATAATTCTGCCCATAAAATGCATAAATCTAGCAATTTGCGTCCTCCAAGTGCTGCTGCCAAGGATATAGAGATGCCCCTACCACCTTTGGCTCTTGCTCCACTGCAACATGGAATAAGGTGGGTTTCTGTGGTAGATTAATGCATATTTCTCTTTTGTTAAATTCTTTTTTTTTCCCCATTTATATCTTCCATGTATATTTTTATTCCATTATCAGTCAATTCTATGATAGTCCCCATGAGATGTAAACAAACTTTAAGGAGTTCACTTTTTGTTGCATGGCTATTTCATTTATTGATATATGTCATCAAGAATTTTTTTTTTTTTTAAATCAATTCAAAGGCGGATTTAATTTCTTGAAATTCCAGCCAAACTTCTTTACATCTCTCTGATGCTTGCTAATGTTCAAAACTTTTATATAATCAACCTAGTCATTGACCCATATTCGTCATTGGACATGCCACTTTGTTTTATTCATATCCTTACCTCCCTACTTATGCTGTTCTTCCATGCTGGCTTTTTTATAGAAAATATTTCACTGCTTAGTATATTAACTTTTCTATTAACTAATGCCACAGATGGACTTTGCCTTTCGCAGTTGTACCAACTGCTCTTGCAACAGCAATGGATGTTAACCTGAGCAATGCATCTCTTGTTTCCATCTCTGTCACATTTGCTACAATGGTTGGTGATATTTCTTTTTCTTTCATCTAGCATGAGAGAAATTTCAATTTGATCTTTATTTTCTTTGTAATTTTATTTTTACTTTGCATTTTTTATTTTATTTCCAATGGAAGTAACTTTGTCTACATTTACCTTACCTTTGTTCCTGCAGTGTAAATCTGGTGCTCCAATTTTTCTTCTTCTGTTTGCTTTTGCTTTCAGGTATTTTTTCCAATTGCTCTTTGTTAACATTCTTTCTAATTATGTGAGTGAATGACTGAGATAAATGTTGAACATTCTAAGATATAAGCTGTTGAATCACTAAGATGGTTGATGAACTGTGTAAGTGTTAACTGGAAGATATATTTTAGTTATGAAGTCTTGTGCCATCATCATTGTATGCCGAAGGTTATTGATTCTGTAAGCAAGGTAGAATTATACTATTGACAGCATCCAGTCAACAAGACCGAGAAGTATGTATAATGAGTTACTTGTAGAAATGAATGCTTTTAAGATATTAGTTGCCTATTATCTAGTAACCCTGTGAGACTCAAGATTGTAGGAACCTTCCATTAGCATTTAGGAATTCCACATTCTTTCTTGTCACGCTGGGGTTATCAAAATATCAAGTAAATGATCAATTCTTAGGTAAATTTGTACACTTTTATCAAAATTGTGTGTTTTATGTGGTTCTAGGTGGGAAACAGCGTTCTTACATTGTACTGCAGCCACTTTTGTTTGAATAAGTTGTTTGGAGTTTTTGTTGGATGTTGGGTGTGTGCTTTGAGTTTGGAGAAGTTCTTATTAATTAATAGATAATGTGGAAGGAGCAAGGAGGCAAAACTTGTTTTTGCAGTTTTTGGACATATCTGATTGGTGAATAATGCCATATTTTGCTGAGTGCCATATATATATATATATATATATAACTGTTAACCAGTGTTTCCTCTTGTTTGAACTCTCTTCCCTTTAGCTTTTTGTTAACCAGTGTTTAATTTCCAATTAGATTTTATTAGTGCTGTTATGTATTAGCAAAATTTGATGTTTCTTTAAATAATTTTAGCTTACCCTAATGAGCTATGTAACGCCAGTAATGGCAGTGGCAACTACTCTTCTTTCTCTTGTATTGGATCCATGGGATGAATTCCAAGAAAACAATTACTTCAATAGTTGATGGCATATCACTCGAAGTTGCTTGCTGATGCTTTTTGGTGGGACACTTGCCTTTTTTATGGTAGGAGTATATACTCACTTGCATATATATATTCTTCCCCCTCCCCTCACCCCCACGAAAAAAAAACCACCAACATACATACAAAAGGAGGAGAATAACATTGTTATACTTATTACTTAACTTGCTTCTTTGAAATTTTGGTCTGCCCCCTTATACATTTTGATCCTCTCCTTCCTGCAGGTATTAACTGAATACATTCTGGTCTCGGTAACTAGTGCAGTCACAGTCACAATAGCAGGGGTTGTTAAGGAGGCCGTCACCATATTGGTATTAAATTTTGTTTTATGATTTCCGTTCGTTGATATGGATATTCAGTCACTACTCCTCTGTATTTTCAATCTGTTATTTTACAGAGGATTGTAACTGTATTTTTTTTCTTGCATAGGAAAATAATTTTTTTTTTGGTTTGCTATAATGACATGACAAAAAATCTGTATATTGACCAACCTGCTGCTAATTTTAATTTCCCCATATTGCTGGCAACTTATCAATTTTCGGTTTGTGTCAAATATGGTCATGCCCCTTCTTTGTTCATTCTACTTTAAATTATCTTATGATATTTAATTTGGCTTTCTTGATTCCATAAAAATTCTGTTTTTCAAGCCTAGCATGCTGTATTTATTTTCAATTTATACTTTCATGTATTGAACTCTACTTTTCTGTTACCTGGCCCTACTCTATCTATTTGCTTCATATCTTCCGCATTCTCAAAACCTCTCCTTTGCTCTCTCTAACTCTCAGATTCTCTCTTTTATGTACCACCCATTGGTCCCATTCAAAGCACATCTTCTCTCCCCAAGCACCAGTGCTGACCAAAAAAACTTCAGCAGATTTATATGTTATCATCTTGTGGTTTGCCCTCTTTTATAGTTAGAAATTATTTAAAAGTATATATAATAATTGTTATTATTTAATTAACTTGTACTTTGTATTACTTGCTAATTATTAATTTGTTTTCATGTGTTGTAAATAGGGACAAATTGAAGTTCTGCCAACGGGGAGTGCCATACCAAATTCTACAACGAATGCAACACCAACAACTTCAAGAGAACCATAGACTTGATGCTTTTTATTTTGTTGATATTTTATTATTTATATTTTAATTTTATGTTAACGGATATATGATTGTTACTTATCAACAAATTTTTGTTGTAGCTGAAATTATTTTAATATATATCATTTTATCAAAACTTTTTATTTCGATTGATATCATAGTGTAGGTTTTATTTTTAAAGAAAATCAAATAGTTAAAAAAAATAATATAAAAGATTTAGTGACAATTATTTTTGTCACTGAATCCTTATTTACATAAAACTTTTAGTGACAACTAAAGTTAGTTGTCACTGAAAATATTTTTAGTGACAACTTTTATTGTCACTAAAAATAAAGAATGTGTATTGTATATAGTTCAAACACTTTTAGTGACAACTTTTATTGTCACTAAAAGCATACTTTCAGTGACAATTTATGTAAGTGGTCACTAAAAACACTTTTAGTGACGATATAAGTCGTCACTAAAACTCATTATGTCAAGACTTTCAGTGACGATTTTTACAAAGCATCACTCAAAATACTTTTAGTGATGACTTTTATCGTCACTAAAACTCAATATGTTCAAGGCTTTCAGTGACGATTTTTATAAATCATCACTAAAACTCCTTTTCAGTGACAACCTATATCGTCACTAAAGGATCAGATTCACAAAACTTTTAGTGACGACCACAAAAGTCGTCACTAAAGATACATTTAGTGACGACTAAAGTTGTCACAAAAGACCTTTATAATATCACTTTGTAATCTTTTTGTGACGACTTTTGCCTTTTAGTGACGAGTTGTATAGGGTTCAGTGACGATTTTAGTTGTCATTGAAAGTGTAGTTTTAGTGACGACTTCAAAAGTCGTCACAAAAAACCTTTAGCGACAACGCTTTTAGCGGCTAAGGAGTGACGACTAAAAGTCGTCACAAAATGTCTTTTGTAACGACTTTTAAGGTTTTCGTGACGACTTTAGTTGTCACAAAAACCCTTTTTTTTGTAGAGATGTTGGTTTTGTTTTTTATTTTCAGTGTTTTCCCCTTGTATAAAATTTAAAAAATTCTATAGAAAACATTTCTAATAAAACAAACAAACAAAAATTTATTATGAGACTATTTTTGAGAAAAAAAATTTATAAAAAAATTTCATTTTCCGTCAAAACAAACAGATCCTTAAGGTAAAAGAAGGTTCAAGCTGAACGGTCATCCAAAACCAAAAGAATAAGAAATATGTTTTTCTAACAAATTTTGCTTTATTTTTTTAACATCCCATTTAGAGGTCAGTAAGCTACATACATGCTAATAAAAAAGTATACATTTAGATGCTCAATGCTAATAAAAGGTTATCACGCCCGAGTATATTATATATGCACCTAAAACTTATTTTCTAATTATTAAAAATGATATATTTTTTAACGATTAACAATGCATGATATGCCCAGAAAAATATTTTAATAATAATATCATATACTGTAATATAATAATAGTAATTTATTTCGATAACTTGTAATTTATTGGATCTTATGAACAATTTGCTACTTTTCTAAAGAAATAACTTCTTAAAATTTCTCTGACTATGAAATCCGCTTCCAAAAGAGAATCAAGAACAAAGCATGTTAATTTTTTTTAGAGTAAATTACATTCCCCTTTTTTAAGCTTTATAAAAATTATGTTTGCATCCTTTTTAGTTTCAAATTGAGACAAAACTTCCTTTAAATTACACTCACATGCTCTCAAGTTTTAAAAAAATTATTTTAAATTTTTATAAGAATTAATTCTATGAGTTTTTAAAAAAAATGTAGAAAATATAAGTTTCATTAATAATTTTGTTAATAGAGTGAAGCTGGTTTTATAAATTAAAACCAGAGAGGATGAGTGTAGATTTCAAAAACTTTAGGAGGGGTGAATGTAATTTAGTGTTTTTCCTAATTTTCATTTTCCTGGAATAATTGTTTTCAAATTTTTCAGTTTTGAAATTGTTTTTAATTAGAGATGTAAGTATAAAACAAGATGGACACAAGATGACAAGACCATAATATAAAACAAAAATATGTTTGGTTATAGAATGAAAATGATTTTCTTTTTCTATGTGAAAACCTAATTATATCCTAATTAGCCATTGATTCTTCAATTTTTTTTATTTAATATACTTTTAGTTTGTAAAACTATCTTCCATATATAACCAACACAACTCATTAAAGCAAAAGAGCATTGGAAAAGAGCTTTGCAGTAGTTACCAATACTATTCACTTTCAAATCTTTTCAATTTCAAGAATTTGTGTTGATGGTTAACTTCTTGAGGAAATATCTTATCCTAATCTTCTTCAAAGTTGACAATTAGCCCAATCTTCCTAATGCCATTGAAAGTTGTTGATAACTAACTTTTAGTGACGACTTTTAAAAGTCATCACCAAAAAGTTGTCACTAAATATTCTGCTTCTTGTAGTGCTTGCCTCTTGGTTAGGCATTGCCCTAACACTGATGCCTATGCAAAGTGGTATAAATAAGTGTCACGGGTTTATCAGATACAGATATTTGAGGTTGCAAAGGGATCCCTTACTAGTAATTTAGATTTGGCCCTTGATTATTTACAATAAAAATGATGAAATTAACCTCATTTTGTTGTCATCTACCAGGCAAGAATCCATGGCATCACCTTATCGAACAGGGTTAAGGATGCAGTGAAAGAAATTCATACAAGGTATCATGATATATCAGTTGGTGTTAAGCAGAGGGTATAGAGAAACAATTGAAATTAGCATATAACGGTAAAATCTAATTTTAATATCTTAATTTTATAATAAAATTTGATTTAGTCCATAAAATTTTTTTATTCAAATACATCTATCTTTTCATAAACGTCTTTTTTAATCTTTAGGACTAATTGTCAAAAAACAATAAATAGAAAATACTAAGCTGGACACATGTAATATTTAACTTGTTGAACTGTCTGTTTAAATAATTAATTCAATCAAAAGCTTCTCTTTTTATATCTCAAAATGATAGCTTCTAATCATTCCACCTTTATTGATGTGTTTTGGTTGAGTCAAATTGATAGTGAAATTGTTTTGAGGACAAAAATTGTTGCCTGCACACAAAACATCTTATAATGAGGCCCCCTTTGATATGTTTTATAAGTTAAATTAAAGTTTGTAGCACTTAATATTAACATATAAAATTTTAGAACATAATATTATTATAATTTATTGATATATATATATATATATATATATATATATATATATATATAATAACTTCTCTCTTACATGTAAAGTGTTATACAATAATAATTGTATTAAATGTTCTTAAAATACATAAAATTTTACAATCACTTGTGCTCACTAAAATATTATTGTATGAGGACATATAAATTGTATTAACTTATACTTATTTTATTCAGTTTAATACGACGCACCAAAAGAGATTTAGCATCATATGTATGAATTAATTGTTGGAAATTCAGATTTTTTCCATTTAAATTACCAGCAAGATACTGATTACTGAATATTTGACCTCTTTTTGTTGTCATCTACCACTACCAGGCAAGAATCCATGGGCTAACCTTGTGGGACGAAAATTTGAGGAGGTCGTAAAGGAAATTTGAAAAATGAACCCTCGTATGAAGATTATTGTTCTTCAGGACAAGGAACAAACTTTAACATATTGTTTCAAAACGTCCTTATACTATACAGGTTGTTCCAAAACGATCCCTCCTACTATACCAGATTGTTCCCTCGCGATGATATTCGCCAGCAAAGAAGGCACAGTTTTCTATATGGGTTACTGCTGGGTATTTCATATTATACAATAATAATTAAATATAAAATAATATTTTATTTATGTTATTAAATGTCCCATGTGTAACTGATTAAAGTATTTATTAGATAAATAATAAGTTATTAAGTAAATTTTATTTTATAGTATCTTAATTAAAAATTCAAAAGAATTTGCATTAAAATTTTTAATAAATTAATTCTAGTCATTAAATTAATATTTTAATAACAAATAAAAAATTAAACATAATATATATGTGTAAAATGAATCAAACTTTATAATGATTAAAATTTTCTTATGCAAATAAAGTACAGCTAATTAATGATTTATTTATTTAAGAAAATAATAATAATTAGAGGAATTCTTTATTTTAATAAAAAAAGTAAAAGTTGAAAAATTTTATATGACTTAAAAAAAAATAAAACTCTTCATATTTGCAAGGATTTGGATCTTTGAGATTTTATAATGTTATCATACATATGATAAGCATTTAATAGGATGAATAAATTAAATATTATTCTATATTTAGCAATTATGTTTATGAGATTATTACTCTATAAATTCAGCGATAAGTGATTGTTATCATATTTATATACTTTTTTTATAAATTATTCAATTTATTTATTTTTTATAGACTAACTATACTTAAAACTTAATATTATATATTCATATTCAAGTGGGTCTCTGTTAAATTTTTAAATTATTACGCCATGTTGTATGTGATGATTGCGAGAACTTTTGGCTTAAGAAAAAGTATTAGAATTTTCGTTGTTATCATATCTTGATTCTCTTTGATTTGGACTGCGACAAGAAAGACACTGCGAGGCTTAACTACCCGCCTATATACATAACACCAAACCCCAACCCCCTCAATCCTCCATCGACAAACAATATTTCAAGTTCTTGGCTCTAGTCTCTACTATTCTTTAAGCAACATGGGCATTCCACCACTCTGCGCCAATGGCTGTGGCTTCTATGGCTCTTCTGCAAACGACAACCTCTGCTCCAAGTGTTACCGACATGCTCTCACCAAGAAGATGGCTCTGTTTTCATTACCTGAAGATTCAAAGGGTGAAGAAACCAAGATCGATGATCCTGTTAGTGTTGCTAATAAAGAATCTTGTGCTTCGGACATTTCGGAGAAGAAGAAGAGGTGCAAGAGTTGCAACAGGAAGGTTGGACTAACGGGGTTCGAGTGCCGTTGTGGCGACCTGTTCTGTGGAAGCCATAGATACCCAGAAGAGCATGCATGCACTGTGGACTTCAAGCACATTGGTCGCCAACTTTTGATCCAACAGAACCCTCTCTGCAGGGGTGATAAGTTGGAAGGGAAACTCTAGATTTCTCTTCAGGGTACCTCTTTGGATAATCCTTCACAACAATCACCCATTTTTCTGATTATTCTGCCATTCGGTTTATTATATTTCTGTTCTTTCTTTGTAACTCAGTGTTTTTTAACTCTCAATGTCCCTTTTTTCATTGATCCCATGAGTAGAATTAAACTACCTTTGTAAAAATAAATAAATAAATAATTCGTCTTCAATTATTATTATTTACCCTCTACCCCCTCCCCCCCCCCCCCAAATGTAAAAAAAAAAAACTGCATTTACCTTTCGTGATCTATTATATTATTTCAATTATATTTGAATCTTTAATATATTTTTTGGCTCAATTCTTCTTATTTCAATTATATTTGAATAATTATTATTTTCAAATAATATATATATATATATATATATATATATATATATATATATATATATATATATATATATATATATATATATATATAAGGTTGAACAGCTAAAATTAATGGAAAACGTAATCACATTAATTTTATTTTTTTAAGAAAAAAAAAATTTCTTGCATGCAGTGAGCCAAAACAGGCTATTAATTCTTTGTTTTCTTCACCAATTAAATTAACCAATATTAATATAACCATTGGCACCCGATTTGAAAAATATTTATGTTTTTCTGATTAATTTAGTTATTCGTTTTTCTTTGGTTTATATTCATGAAAAATTACACATTTAGATGCTCATTGGGAAAGGCTTAATTACGTAAAATGAAATTTCACGTAACAACATGTGTATTATATGCACCTAAATTTTTGAAGCACGAGAAAACATTATTTTTTCAATTAATAAAAAATAATATTATATGAGTTACATTACTATAATAAAATAATTTAATCATATGAATATATATATATATATATATATATATATATATATATATATAGAATCAGAAATATATTACTAATAATTATAATAATATAAAAATAATAATAAACATAATTTTGACTTGTAACTTAATTATTAGAAATTATAACCAACATTAGAAGATCATGAACAGTTTGTTCCTTTTCAAAAGAAATAAAATTCTTATACCTTCCTACTAAGATGAAAGGTCACTTCCATGAAGGATCAAGATGTTATAAATTTTGGTCTGACTTGACTTTTAAAGAACCAAATCCAATGGAAAAAAAGTTATGGATCTGGAGAGGTTTTTTCATTAAAATCATGTTCACTGCACTTGCCATTTTAGAAATTCAAGTTCGTTCTTTAACCAAGCCATCACTTCCTACGACTCTTTCTAATTCCTTCTCTTCTGGTGGGATGGATGCAGTAAATAGAGGAATGTAATTTTTTTTATTTTTTACTTTTCTAAAATAAATTTTTTTACATTTTTTAAAATTTATTGAGAAAAACCTTATTTTTATTCCTAACACAGATTAATTTTTTCAATATAATTGCTCGTAGATAAAAATGTTTGTAATTTTATCCCTTAGTTGAGCCATCATTTGAAGTTTGATATCAAACTTAACTCACTTTGACATTTAAATTTTTGCTATATTTATTTGACTTGACATATGAATTTATATTCAAGTGGCACATATAAGCAATTTTTTTTCAATCAAATTAACCCTATTTAGGAATTTTATTTCTGATGGACTAAATTAAAATTTTACCTATTTAACTTGACGTATGAATTGGTACTCACTTTCAATAATTCGAATCGAATTCTAAAGTTGTTGATACGTGACTCTTCACCTTTCCTTTTGGTTTAATGAAAATTGATAATGTGTAGAACTTCCTGCGGTTTATAGGAGCATGTTTAAGGGTGACATATGTTCACACAAAGACAAAAATTCTATTAAATGCATCGGGAGATTGAAGAGATATAGTTTGGATTGACGTAAAAATGGATCCGAAAATACTTTACCAATCCCAAAAAAACAAAAATTATATTTTAGTTCTTAAAAGATGATGATAAACTTGATATTTGATCTATATATTTGTATCACATTAATATCAGATTAAGATAGATTTTACCGACATTTAAAAGAAACTTTTATCTTGATAAATAAGATAAAAATTTTAACAAATGGTACTATTTAAAAAATAACTATTTTCTCCAAATCAGTTTTATATGTGAAACAAGCTCCAACCTTTTTGTTTCATCTACCAGGGAATAATCCATGGCCATCCTCCATTGGAGGCAAGGCAGTTTGCTCTTCCCATTTCTTGAATTATCAGGTAGTGTTTTTGGCCTGTGTTGCTCAGTAGAATGCAATGGGAATCTCGTCGTGGACCAGAAACCAAAGCTGGTTTTGTAGTTCGATGTGAGCTGAAGATCTTGAGGAGGCAGAGAGCCAATCGTTACACAGACACTTCGAAATCTCAGAAGCTCGATTATTCCTAAACTATTTGCAGTGGCTTATGCAAGATCAAAAGGCAGCTGTGACGACCGAAGTCTTGCCATTTAGAATTTTGCTCAATTGCCATGAGGTAGGAGAATAAGTAAATACGAGTTTCAATCTTTATATGGAGAAATAAGGTACTACTTGATTTGTAGAAATAAATTGTTGGAATATGAATTTATATTCTATTCCATCAATTTATTATGATTGGTTTATAAAAAAGTGTACCTTAGGGAATGCAGATTCTCTCTTATATAGGATATATGATTAACTCTAAAAAGTGATAGAAAAAAAAAGTGGAATGGAATAGGAATGAAAAAGACTAAAATATCTTTCATATATTTAAATTAATTTTTTCAATATTTTGTTAATATTATAAATATTTTTAATAAAATTTAGTTCAAATTTTTACATTATTAATTTTTTATTTTATTTTTATTTGTAATATTGTAATAAAATAATTCTTTAAGTTAAAATAATGTTATTTTAATAATTTTATTTTTCAAAGTATTTTTGTTTTTTTGTTTTTTTTATTCTATTTTTATATTATTTATGACATATTAAACATAAAAAAATAAATATTTTTTTATATCATATCAAACATAATTTTAATCATAACATTTTATTTTAATTCTTATTTTCATCTTCTTCTTTTTCTGCCAACAACTAAAAATGATCTAATATTTTAAATGTGGTTAAACAGAACTGAAGCATAAAGAATTTCTTATTAAGAAATCAGAATGAATAAAAGAAGAAAGAGAAGGAGAGGAAGCATGCATTTACCAGAGGGGATTTGTTAAACAGAGCTGAAGCAATAAAGATTTGCTTATTGAAATTAGAATGATAAAAGAAGAAAGGGAAGGAAAGGAAGCCAATCCTTACCAGAGGGCATTTGGTTAAACAGAATCGAAGCAACAAAGATCTGCTTATTGAAATTAGAATGATAAGAGAGGAAAGAGAAGGAGAGGAATCAAGTATTTACCAGAGGGTATGTGTGAAGGAAAAAGGAATCACGATGAACCGCATAAAACATCCAAATTTGTTTATGGGAGATATGGCTTCTTATACTAATAAGACTTCGTCTTGATGAGGGCTCTTTCTACCAAATAATTAATATATCTGAGCTTATTGTTTATTGTCACAGATATGTCAAGAAATGTTTCTAAACTCAGCCCCAAACAAAATGTTATAAAACATAGCAATGACTAATCAATTACCTAAATTCTAATGTTTTTGCTTAAATAATTATTAAAAAGCTCAGCCCCAATAAAACTTAATTATTTAAATTACTTATTTGTTTGAATTTGATATTTTAATTTTTCCCTTTCTCTCTCTCTCTCTCTGAGCCCCTCATTATTTCTCTTTTTTTTAGGTCACGTAAATGACAAGTTAATTAACTTCAGAAGTAATTCAATTTAGTATCATAATGATAGTAGAATATTTATGATGCTAATATGTGCATAAGAATTTCAAGGCTATTGTTATTAAATAAATAAAAAATAGATTTTAGAGTGAATTATTTTTTTATTTTAAAAAAATATTTTTTTAATTTGATCCCTTTTGAGTTCAATTTTATTTATTTATTTATTTAACTTCACCAAAAATAGTTTCATTTTTGAAAGTTTCATGTTTGCTTTAACCAACTGTTAAATGCTTGTCTAGTTCATTCGCAATGTTGCCACTATAGCCACTTGCGAGTTCATATCTTTCGTTAAAGAGAGATGAACGAAAACAAATGAGACCTGTAGCAACTAATGTCAAATAGAAAAATTCCATGCATCCACTTAATCACAAGTCGCTTTCTTTACTAATAATTTTGGAAACAAATTTTTCATATATGGTAAGCATATCTTTCATTTATTTTGAGTGTGTTTGATAAGTTCAAGAAGTTCGTTTATAGTTTATTTGACTAACTTATAAGTTTATATAATCAAATTAGAAGTGTTTTGTAAATGAATTTATTTGAATAATTTAAATTAACTGAAAATTTATAAATTACTTCAAGTAGCGTATAATTTATAAATCTTTATTTATAAAAGTATATATTTTGTGGAATAAAAAACAATATTTCAATTTTTTAATCAATATTGAATGTTTCTTTATAAATAACCTTAAAAAATAATTATTTAAATTTTTAAATAAAATTACATAAATAATTTTATTATAATTTTTTAACACACGTGATATTATGCATGGAAGGACTTCAAGAGAAGAGGAACGAAATAGTTAACGAAGAAAGACACATGCAGCTTAAAAAGAAGGTAGCGTTTAGAGAGATCAAGATATAGGCGGCAGTAAGTGTTCAACTGAACGAGAATGCTATATTCTGGGATAATGTAACCATTAATTGGCTCATTAGCTTCCTTTAATTTACAATTAATAAGAATATATTTACAAAGCCTTGAAACTTGAAGTCATATTCCCATTAGCCGTTATCTAGAAATCTAAGAACCACCAGTCCAAACAATAAAAGTTGGATAACTAATAGCATTCCTTCCATGCTGGTTCTCATAAAAAATATGCAAGGTTTTTGAAAAGAAAAATAGTTGATGGATAGAGAAAAAGCTAAAGCTACTTGTCATTAAATTCTCCTCGTATATATACAATATATGTTATAGTTATAATTTTTAAATTTATTGATCAAAATTTAAAAAATTAGAATACGACTTGTTAATAAATGACAATTTAACTTTAATAAAAACTAATTTATTATAAATTGAGATTTTCTGAAGTTTTTAAATAACTTTATAAGGTAAATTGAGAGAAAAATACACAGTTCGTAAAACTTATATATAAAATAGTCTCATTTATTTATTAAACTATAATTTTTCTCCCTCTTAAATTTATTCTGTAAAATTCTTTAAGAATTATAGAAAAATCAAATTTCATTATTTTTCTATTTTTTTTATGTCATGGGAATGGTGTGATCAATTTTTTTCTCACTTTATTCTGTAAAATTCTTTTAAAAGCTATAGATATAATACAAATTTCATTATTTCTCTATTTTTTTCATGTCAGATCATTTTCTTTCTCTCTCTCTTCCTCTATCTTCTTCTCCCTCCCGTTCTCCCTCAACGAATAGTCAAAGCTCTGCATAAATGAAAAATGCATGAAGTAGGGTATTCTTGTGATACAATAAATGCTCAGAACGTGTTCTTTTCATATATATATATATATATACTCAATAATAATGCATGCGGTTTTTCATTGGGTTCGATGAAAATAGATCATTTAATTATTTTACTATAAACATTGAGATATTGGAAGATATTAAACACTTTGTACTTTCATTATAGACTGAGACTACTGGGGATGGAGGAGTGGAGCTAGGAATAACGGAGATCTTGGAAGAGTATCGGAAGAATTTACGGATCAAGAAATCTATGCCCTGCTTGAAGAATGTAAGATGAATGCAGACGTTGCCGCGGAGAAGATTCGTTATACAGATAATGGAGCTACGGTGACAGTTTTATTACTTGCTGGATAGATATTTATTACAGTTTTATTACAACCTTATATACAAAATGTAAAGATAATTACATGCTGGATATAATTAATGATTCCAAGATTACTAGATTTTCCTCTTCCAATTTTATTGCCAGAGTTGATGAAGGAACTTTTCAAATAAGTCTAGGAGGGTCGTGTATCTGGTTAGAATAAGCATGCATAATTTAAATAATGGGGAAAATGAATTTTGAATTTGGTGTCAGATATTGTTTCCCAATTTAAGAGGACCGTTTTGAAAGGTTTTGTAATTTGAGCTGAAATTGTTAGCTTTGTGCAATGCTGATTATAATTCTTAAATTTTGTATATAAGGTTTAAAGAAAGTTGTCTAGTCCTAATTATGCAAAACCTATCGACGTAAAAGTCAATATTGAGATATTCTGCTGCTTTGTACATTCTTAATCTGGCTACTTCTAGTTTTATACAGGGTACGTATATACCCAGTACTAAATACGTATCATGTAATATTTTTTTTCTTTTTTGAATGTTTAGTTAAGAGGACACATTAACTAAATTGTAACTATAACTACAAAATTTTAATTCTAAATTTTTAAATATATGAAATTAAGTTTTACAAATTCAACAATAATTAAAAAAACTAATATACACAGTTACTTGCACAATTTTAATGTCATATATTACTCTTATTTACTTTTAATAAAATCATATGAACTTTCAAATTATATATATTAGAAAAAGTGTATTATCTATTTTGAAGAATTTTAATATATCTATATAAATAGATTTTAGCGTACTTATATATTTTTAAAAATTGCCGTTACGTCACCCGTACCATGCCTATGCCACAGTCCTTCATACGTGCAAAGATATAGTTCCGTATGTGTATGTCATACACTGTCTTTTCTCAGGTTTCTCTCACTCTGTTAGTCTCTCAAATGATAGATCTTTTCCAGCATTGTGTGTTTTCAGGAGCAGGTAGTAGCTCGCATTTATCCAATGCAAACGATTCAGATACATTAACTAGTGATGCCATCGTAGATGTGTCATCTGCTGCTTCAGATTTCCAGGAGTTAAGTATAAAAGACTCCAAACTGGAAGTTAATTACATCATCAGAAGATTATGTCACGGCGGAGGAGTGCTCACCCTTATGCATCTGACAGTTGCCAAAGTTCTGTATCTTCTGCGTTGCTTGTACCTAATCCTTCTACAAGTGACTTAGAAAATAAAGCTGCCACTTCAGTTGGCCCCTCCGCTCAGAACTTGAATGCCAGGCATTCCCTTATTAGAGAAATGCTTATTGCAACTTCAGATAAACTCATCTTTGTCTGTTGCAACTCATTTTCTTCCCCATTGTGCCTCTGCAGCAATTCTGTACGCTGTGCTGTTATTAGAGAAACAGAAAATTATAAAGATTATGACTTCCTTTCATCTCGTCAGCAATCCCTGAGGCAACTTCTCGACATGAATATACGACCCTGTCATCTGTTCCCAGTCGCTGTTATCACAATCCCCAGCCGTTGGCTCTTCCACAGCCGATTGGGAGGCCAAACTTGCAGAGTAAAAACGCTTCTACTTTTTCAAGAGAAATTGTAACACTTCAATCTATTGAACTGAGGTTCTTCTATTTGTGTTTTAATGATATTGTTGGGCTTCCTATGTATATGCATATTGCCTTTTTGTGTACTTGTAAATCTAATGGATGATCTGGATTCCTATGTTGATTCAAGATCTAATGAGGGTTTCATGTGTGCTTCTTGGTATTTAGGCTCAATTCTTCAAGCTTTCTTCCGTCGTTTCTTACTTCGCCAGCTGAAGAACACTGCTGTACTTTATTTTTCATTTTTCTTCTCTGGTCACCCGTCGGATGACTCTGGTCAATGCATTTGGTTTACAGTCTCAATACACACACACACACTCTAGATTTCTTTGTAAGCTGTGGCTGTACTTTATTTTACAGCCACAGCCTCCCTTTTAAGTTTTTCCAAGTAATGCTGTCTCTGCCCGGAATCTATTTTCAGGGCCGGATTAAAAATTAAGATTTTAGGCCTCCTAAAAAAAAAATATTACCTATTTTAATAATTTTAAAATAAATTAAGAGTTAATTGCATAAAAAAATAAGTCAATAGTTGTATAAAAAAAAGTTTGTTTTTCTCACTCACTACTCATGTCACGTATTTCTGTCTTACTCAAAAAATATTAAAAAAAAAACTTTAAATAAAAAAATAATAATTTTAATATAATTTTATTATTTACTTTAAAAAAACTCTTTAAAATTTGCTTTAAGCTTCCGTGTTGAACCGACTCTGTCTATCTTTATGTTACTGAATTGAAATCCAGTGAATGAATATCCCAGTTATATCTTCTGTTGACATGCCGGGCATTTACTATTTGCAAAAAAGCTTTCAAAAGGAGTTTATTGTGAAATTTATGCCAAGAATACAGGATTAAATTGTTTTCCGCTGTTCTGATTTGCAGGCTATAATTTGCATATAGTATTCTGCATGATTGGTTTCTGCAACTCATAGTTGTGTTGGGTGTGATGCATACACTTTTCAAATGAAACCTCTATAGTTTATTTTGTAACTTCTTGGATTTCAAGTTGGAGGGAATTCTTTTAGCCACCGAGATATAGCAATGCATCATCATCAATAAGCAATCCAGTCATCACCATGTTCTTCTCTGGTCACTTCCCCAGTAATTCTTTCTGCAATATGTCATGTTTTATAAGCTAAATTAGGACTTATTTTTTCTGGTTAGAACAGTCAACTGTGATAAGCTATCTAAAAGATTATGCAACTCATTATTTAGGCTTTTTGGAAAAACCGAAGTAGGCTTGTGTTGAGGAGAAAAGCTATTATATTTTAAATCTGATGCACTAACCGTCTTTTAACGTTTTTTGCAATCTTCAAACCATATATTACTTGTTCCATTACAGTGGTCAGAGATGGAGCTTTGAATTTGAGTGCTAATTGAATTCATGTTAAATATTGAAGAAAAGTTCATTGTTGCCATTTATTTGAGGCCTAAAAGAAGCCAAGGGATCAAATATACCTCTGCTAATGATATTGGTGAAGGGATCCTAATTGTTAATTTCCTAGATAATTTTAACAGTTGTTAAATCATGCAGGACATGGAACCCAGTGTCCTTGTTCCACCTCACAGATTTGCACCTCCCCAGCATCTTACAGAGCAATCCTTAGCCGCTGCAAGACAATATTATCCACACCATAACCATCGATATCCATCGACCATCGATTCACAACATGCATTGTCTCGCACTGCATCTAATCATTCTCTAGCAGACATGAACAACAACCTTCCACGAAAGAGAATGCTTCCTGCTGGAAATTCATTTTTTTCTAGCAATATTGGGTCTTCCTCATATAATCCTAGAAGTACCCCTCCTAATCCTTCTCTTGGCCTTATGATGCCTTCAAGTAATTTTGATGGGATTTTACCTGCTCAGTATAATGGTAATTTAAGCAATGATCAACGGGTTAAGTTCTACAATATGTCTGAGGAAGAATGAAATTTTCCTTGTCATACTTTACATTATTAAGCTTTATGTTTACAATTTTATCACTATGCTTATTAGACTTTATTGGCATTCTGTTAGACCAGCTTGTTGGCTTTGGTGTATGGAATTATGGAGCTGATTGGCCATCTTTATCTTTTCCAAATATCATACATAACTTGCGTAGACAACCAAGTCAATAACCCCACCAGATTCTAATCTTCGTCAATCTCAGGCCGGGGTTGGTGAAGAATTTCAGCAACAAGTTGTTTTTCAAGATTTGTCATCTGAGCAAGACATCAATTTGGGTAGCGCAAACATTAATTAATAATAGCTTACCGTCTACTCATTTTAATAAGGGATTATTGCATCAGGTTTAGAAGGTGAATCAGGGTGTTTTGATCACCCCCGTAATTGACTATTCATTAAAGAAAATTCAACAGGTCTTCTGCAGTTCTACCTTAATAATATCATATTGCCGCTCATGATCTTTCTTAGGGCATTTAATTGATATATACTCCCAAAGGAGCAAGAGTAATACTATTTATCAGCTAAATAGAATTTTTTTTTCTCAAATTACAAACATAAGATACTTTTTTAAGACATATTTATAAAAATGTTTTTTAAATTTTTTTTACCAAATTTATAAAATTTTAAATTTTTAGTTAGAATTTAATAAATGAAAATAACAAAAACTTATAATAAATATAAAAAAAATTATAAATTATGAAAATATAGAAAATAGTCCATTTGGTTTACTCTTCGAATTAAATCAATTTAAATTAATTTTTTATGGTTTGATTTAATTTAATTGAATTATAAATTTTCTACTTATAAGATGAGAAGGGTAGCGTAAGTAGTTAAATGTCACGGACTTACTCTTTTTTCTCTTAGTAATGACTATGCAACACTCAATTAAAATACTCCCTTTTATACTTAATTAAGTTTTTCTCAAGACACATTTACAAGAGACAAAGTAACTAAAGAGAGTAAGAGAAAAAATAAGAGAACTTAAAAGAATTTAAAGAATATTAGAAAACTTCTATTGACGAGAACTTCTTGAATGTTTTACAAATAAATGGGTGAGTGGTTTATATAAGCTATCTTCTCTTGAATAAATAGTTCAACAAATCAATTTGATCCAACAGTTTATGTTGTACAAAATATTTTCACTACATTTTAGATTAATATTATACTATATTCTGAATACTTTCAGAATATATAATAATTGTTTAAAAAGTTTTAAAATAAAATTTGTTAAATGTTTGCATGACAAGGTTGATTATTGAACGTTAAATCATATCTACGTTGTGTCTGTGTAATAGTGATATGTCAAGATGTAACATAAGATTAAAAAGTTATGAAGCGAAATATTTATATGCTATGGGATATTTGTTAGGAAAGGATATGGATTCTCTTCTGCACGTCCAAGTCCAAAACACAGTTTTTTACTTTTTTTTATCCTTTTTATTTATTTATTTTAATTAAATTAAATTACCAAAATTATTTTTCTTACTTAAAAAATTATTTTTAAATTTATTTTAATAAAATTATATTTTTTAAAATCTTACTTAAAGAATTATTTTTCTT
Organism: Gleditsia sinensis; assembly: GCA_037074535.1. Taxonomy (NCBI): domain Eukaryota; kingdom Viridiplantae; phylum Streptophyta; class Magnoliopsida; order Fabales; family Fabaceae; genus Gleditsia; species Gleditsia sinensis. Next base: position 15,597,562 of record CM073470.1, on the reverse strand, counting down.
TAAAAATATTTTCATCTTAATTTTATTAATAGAAACTTAAGAAATTTGTTTAATTAATCAAAATAAAAACTTAATTAAATTATATTTTTATTCAAATTATTTAAATTCTTAATTATAGTAGATAAGCAAATATGTTAAACACACTTGTTTGCTGCATTTTAGATTTTTTATCTATTTTAATATTTTTAATTTATTTTAATAACAATAAATTTATTTCAATTTAATTAAATCACTAAAACTAAACTAAACTACATCTTCACTAATTAAAATAATTATTTAAATAAATTATATCTTCACATAAACTATATAATTATAACAGATAAAAAATGTTTTAAATATTTATTAATAGAATAAATCTACAAACATTTTTTTAAAATAAGTTAATATTTAAAAAATTAAATTGATAAAATAAAATTTTAAAAATTAAATTAAAAATGTATAAGTGTTTAAGAAATCAAAAGAACTATTTATTTTAAAATAAAAAATCAAAAAAATTCATTTTTATTTTAAGTAAAATGTTTAAAAAAATAAAATTTTAAACATTTAAATTAAAACACATATTTTTCAAATATCAAAATAAAAATGGGCTTTTTATTTTTAAATTTTGAAAATTTTTGTTAATTTAATTTAATTAAAATAAATTTGAAAAAAAAAAGGATAAAAAACCAAAACGCGGATCCTTTTCCGTTGGGAAAGGCAATAGACATGACGCAAAGTTAGTCCGAGTTAGGCTGTAAGAGTAATGCATAAAACAATAATTCAGGGTGGGGTTGGTGTTACTTAACTCCATCCTAAACATGAATCATTCTTTTGGGGTCCTGTCAAATTTATTGTCACAAACCAAGTACTTAAGCTTCCATCAACAGGGCCATTTGGTCTTGGTGACTGCACATTTGCCACAGGCCATATACCAGCATAATACCTTGTGTTAGGTGAAAATGGATAGAGATCAAAAGCAAGATAAGGGGAACCAGAATAGCCCAGGCATTGATGTTCCACCTATGTCCCCCCGAGTCCCAAAAGCAGTTTCTCCAGTTTCTTTTGCAGCAGAGGAAGAAACCTTTAAGCGACCTCGTGGCCGACCTGCCGGCTCCAAAAACAAGCCAAAGCCACCCATTATTGTCACTAGAGATAGTGCTAACGCACTAAGGGCTCATGCACTGGAAGTGAGTTCTGGATGTGATATAAATGAGAGTTTGCTGAACTTTGCAAGAAGGAAGCAGCGTGGGATTTGCATACTTAGTGGAACTGGCTGTGTGGCCAATGTTACATTGCGCCAACCAGCTTCGTCTGGTGCAACATTGACCCTTCATGGTCGGTTTGAGATTCTCTCACTGCTAGGGTCAATCCTGCCTCCACCGGCACCACCGGGGATCACAGGCCTTACAATTTACTTAGCAGGTGCTCAAGGGCAGGTTGTGGGTGGTGCTGTAGTGGGTGCTCTGATTGCTTCAGGTCCTGTTGTGATAATGGCTGCTTCATTCATGAATGCTATTCTTGATCGTCTGCCATTGGAGGAGGATGAAGTTGCTCCAGCTATGCAGAATCAGCATTACCAAAATGGTCGCAGCCATCGTCATCATCTTGATATCTCAGATTTCTATGGAATGCCACAGAACTTGTTCACGAATGGTACAGTGCCCCCTGAGATATGCTCTTGGACGCCTGGGAGGAACTTGTCAAAAGCTTGAAACTTAGCCTACTATTTGTCACTAGTTTTCTCACATATACACAATATACTATTATAGTGTGGCTATTATGTCGCTAGGTTCTTACTAGCAGGGATCTTTGTAGGTTCACCTGGCCAAACAACAGGTTATGCTTATACCGATGTAGCAACAATTGATTTAACAAATGAATTTGTACTTTAATTTTAAAAATATTTAAGGCATATTTTTTGGAGCTCAATATCATATGCCGAAAAATTCTTAAAAGTATAATTTTAAATGAAATTTACTTTAGACATACTTTTATATTTATTTAAAATTTAATTAATTTACCTACGTTTTTAACATTAGTTTTACATAAGAATCTATCATATACCAAATGTTCACTAATTATATCGCCAAGTTGTCTGGAATATTTTATAAAGAGATTATATGACAAGTACATGATAAATTGAATTATTCCTTTCAATGGACTGGATGTTGCAGTTCAAAATCCAGGTATGGGGCTTATCGTTTATTTTTCTTAGTCTTCTTTTACACTGACCACTTTCTTTCTCTTAATAAACCTATAAATCTCAGTCAATTTGGATGCTGGAACTGAGCTGTCATAACAAACATACTGGATATTTGATTGCGCTTTGATGATTCTTATTTCGGTGCGATTCTTCTTCGATATACAAATCATTTGAAGTATCGAGAGTTTTATCATTTCAATAGTGATTCTTCATCTATATACAGATCCAGATTCATTCAATAGAGAGTAGCTCTCTGGAGTTCCTTAAAGAGAGTTGTCTCAAGCCTCTAGATATTCTCTACCTATCGACCTGTGTGTATAGGTGCCCTTTTGTTAAAGGTGGTTCGAGCTTTTACAGGAAGTACAGCATGTGTTATTTCAGTGCCATAGTGCCTAGTATACGAACATTGGCTCGAGGAGTTGTAGAATGCAGCCTCCCTCCAACTAGGAACTCGTGTGTTTCTCCATAAATGGTTATTGCACCACATCATTCAGTAGAGAGTAAATCTCTTGGGTCTTAGGATGCAGCCTCCCTCCAGCTAGAAACTCATGAGTTTCTCCATATACTTCAATCAGGCTGCATCCTGGTTCTTTCTCTGTCAAGCTTTCCTTCATCAACAGCCTTTCTTCCATTGCCTCTTCAAATTGGTTAGATGCAGAATGAACATTTGACATAAGTACATAACCACAGGAGTCACTCGGATTCAAGTCATAAATTTGTTTTGCAGCCCGTTTTGCCATCTCTACATTCCCATGCTTCCTGCAAGATGAGAGCAGAGATCCCCATATAATAGCATCTGGCTTTATAGACATACCCATTATCAGTTCTTCTGCCTCTTCCAAGAGTCCAGCTTGACCTAGCACTTCTACCATGCAAGTATAGTGTTGTACTGATGGTTTGATCTCATATTTATCCATCATTAGTAAAAAATGGTCCCTTGCTTCATCAATTGCCCCTAAATGTTTACAAGCCGTTAAAACACCAACAAAACTTATATAATCTGGCTTTAGATTTGAAGATTCAAGTTTAGAGAAGAACTCAATTGCTTCCCTTTCAAGACCATTCATGGCTAGCCCTAAAATAATGGAGTTCCAACATGATAATCCTTTCATGGGGGACTCCTCAAACACTTGGAAAGCATTTTCAATAGATCCACACTTGCAGTACATGTCAATTATTGCTGTTAAAACAATGACATTTAAATCAAAATCATTCTTTTTTATGTAGTCATGAATCCATTTCCCTTGTTGTAGTGCTCCCAAGTGAGCACAAGCGTTTAACAAGCTTACCATTGTAAACTCACTAGGCTCAATCCCTTCTTCCTGCATCCTGTGAAAAAGCTCTAATGCATCCTTCGGCTTCCCATTCCTTACATACCCACTAATCATAGAATTCCATGTAACTGAAGTTCTTGTAAGCATTTTATCAAACAGCTTCTGTGACTCATCAATTTCCCCACATTTAGCAAATCCCATAATCATTGAGTTCCAAGCTACAACATCAAATTCCATGAGCTTATCAAACACTCTCCTAGCTTCACTCAAAAGCCCACTATTTGCATACATGTATATGATAGTATTACGAATAAACTGATCATCCTCAAGACCCAATTTTACAACTCTCCCATGAAGCTGAGCTCCATCATGGCCAACACCCAGTTGAGCATAAGCTTTGAAAACCGAAGGGTAAGTTAATCGTTGGGGCTGAATTTCTGAACACAGCATGTCAATGAAAAGTGAGATCGCAATTTCTGGGGTTGAGCTTCTAGAGAAACCTCTGATAATGGTGTTCCATGAATACAGATTTGGGCCCGGAATTCGAGTAAAAACCAAGTAAGCGTAGTTGACGTCCCCAGCTGGGGAGGCGCAGAAGGTCAAAACACGGCTAGCAGCAATGGGGTCATTAGCTAGGCCAGTTTTAATCATCTGGGCATGAATCTTCTGGAGGTCTTTCATGGTGGAGCACTGTCTATCGAGCATGGAGAGGTATGGTTGGTCTGAGATGAACTTGGATATGGATGGTGATGATGGGGAGAGTGCGCAACAAAGTGTAGCCATTTTTTGCGGTACTTGGCTTCTCCAGCAGAGTCCCCATATTATCTTGTTTGGTGAAAAAAGAGTTGCAAAAGAAGGAAACTGATGAAGACAGGCACGACTCACGAGTGCTTTAATTTTATTTTTTTATAATTAAATTACATTCATCAAAAGTTGGATCAACTGCGCTCACTAGCTGCCCCATTAAGAGGCTCTCTTTAAGTTTATTATAAGAGGTCTTTTTCGAAGTGTAACGGAACTGTCCAAGAAAAAAAAAAAGGGTAACGGTGTGCCTGTTGCAACGGAGTTATTAACCCCTAATCATGTCAGGATAATGGTGTAACTATTCTCTAATTTAGCATGAAATTCGAAATTGTTTAACATGTGACTTTCTAACTTAATTAAAGGCAGATTAAAAATCACTATTAGAAGTTAAAAATTTATAAATTCATAATTTTATTTTTAATAATAAACTTAATCATTTGTCGTATATTTAAAACAAATTTAAAAATTAAAATATATAGTTTAAAATAATTAATTATTAAAGATATATAAAATTGAACAAAATTAACTAAATTAAACCGATTAATCCAAAAAAATTTTAAAAAATGACAATGAGCATTTCAAATTAATTTTTCATAATTAAAAACTAATCAAACTTCCCAATTAAATTAGATTGAATCAATCACTTAAAATGATATTTAGATTATATTTTATATATTTAATATTTTATTTTTTTATATTTTATTTGTTACATTCACCATTTAATCTTTTTTTATTTTTAAACATAGTAAAGCCTTTTCTTTCTCCCATCGAACTAAATTAATTCGATTTTCAAATTTAATTCGGTTCCCCTTATTTGAACTATATTAGTATATATATATTTTTTATATATATCTTATAATTGATTTGGTCAAATTAAACTTCAAAATTCGACCGATCATCAATTGCATCACCTTTCAACTTCCTAAAGAAATGCATATTCTATATTGGTGGGTGGCTTAGGGAGGCGAGAAAAGGTGTCCCCCGTTTTCAAAGATGAAGAAGATGCACATTTTTTTTCCCGATTAAAAATATAGGGTTTTTGTGGTTAGTTGAAGATTATTGGTTTTGAGGGAACAGAACATGACCTCCAATAACATGCTCGCAATTTAATTGGATCAAGAAAAGTCTTAGCTTCTCCAGAAACTATAAGGGGTCCACGACTATAATAATATATACTCCTAAGTGTTAGAATAAAGAATTTTCATGAATTTTAATTTAATTTTATAATAATTTGTACTAACATTGAATTAACTTATTTATAAATTTTTAAAATTAATTCAAAAAATATAAATTTTATTAAAAAAATCTAATAATAAATGAGAGATTTTTTTGTAAGTTAAAATAAATATAAAATACGAGCATATGTTTTAAAATTTTTAAAAGAGATTAATATAATTTATTTTTTATAATTTTTTAAAATCATATTTAATATAAGAGGTTGCATTTATTATTGACAAACAAAAATAAGATATTAAACTTAAAAAATTTTATGAAGACCCCAATTCAATAAAAACTGACAATTTTCTCCGATTTCATTTATAATATTCAAAATTGCAATATTGTTCTATTATTTTAAGAATATAATTTTTTTTTATTTTTTTTTATAATTTCTCAAAATATCGTTAAGCATAAGAGATTATAGCCATTATAAGTGCTATAAATAAAAATGTTAAAGCCAAAAATCTTAAAAGAGGACCGTGGGCCAAGAAAACCAAGAATTAGTATTTAGTATTATATTTCAAATGCAAATTGGTCTAAAAGGTGGAATGAAGGATAAAGTTTTGGCCGGTTAACTTTGAGGATATGAACTTTCACAAACTCAAATTCAATTTGCTTTAGAAACATATATTTCGATGGTGACTTGGTCCACCCACATGAGCAGCTATAATTCCCCAAAATTATTATGGTGATCAAAAAGCTAAACACAAGTGGGTTCTATTTGCTTTTTCGTGTTAAATGTGATCGATTTTGCAATAGGAGGTTCAAGACTTGGAGAAATGATGAGTAGGGAACCAAAAAGGGATAGATAGAAATTGAATTCAAAACATCAAGTTCTTAATCTTAAATCTAAAGTTAGTGTGAATGACCTACTAGTTTAGTGGCATTTAGAATAATCATTTCACTATTTTACATATAGATTTTATTTTGTGATGAGATTATATTTTAAAGAATAAATACAAGTAATTATTTTTATTAAAAAGAAGTTTAATTAACCCAAATCTAAATTTTATGGAGATAATATTTTAAGAAAGATAATTGTAAAATTCAAAACCTTATTAGGGTAAAACATAAAAATCCTCCTTCAATTTTAAAAATAAAAAAATTATTCTCTCAACTTCCATTGATGAATATTTAACATCTTCTATCTATTTGAGTAAAATTAAGATAATATAGAAGAGTGTGTTTTTAAAATTATTTTTTAAAAATAATTTAATTTCACATAAAATTCAAAAATATATAAATAAATACTTAAAATACTCTTTTGGTCTATATAGTTTGTAAATGTTTCAATTTTATTCTTCTAATTCAAAGCCAAACAATGTTACTTTTTAATTTTTTAAAAAAATATTGTAACTTAATCATTCCCTTTCAATTATATTATTATTTTAACAAAAAATATTTACATGGAATTTTTTTATCAAGTGGATTATCTAGATGACACTTCAATAATTAAAATAACGTTTTATTTATGTTATACTGATAGCCAACATTAATTTTCTCAATTTAAAATATATAATTTCAATTAATTGGATGTTATCGAGATAATTCGCATTAAAAAAAATTAAGTTAGTGCCACATTGATGAGTTAATATGCATGACAATATTTTTTTTTATTAAAATAATAAAGAAAATTTAAATTATTATTTTTTGAAAAAATAAAAAAAAAATACTACTTCATTTTAAGTCACAAAAACTAAATTAAAATATTTACAATGTTGAAAGAACATAAATAAATAAAGTTCTTGTTTTCTGGGTTTAAAATAAATAAAAAATATTTTATTAAAATAATAACGAAAATGTAAATGAAAATTTTATTTTAAATTATAAAAAATAAATTAAAATATTTACAATATTAAAAGAACATAAATAAATGAAGTGCTTGCTTTTTTTAGTAAATAAATAAAAGTGGAGTGGGAACACAATGACTGGACAGAATTTGGTCAAGTTCAAGAAAGTTTGACTTATCTGGTTTTTTGGGGGGACAAATTGTGACTTAATTTCATGAGGTGGATTACAATCTAATAATGGTCACTGTTGTTTACAACAAACAAGGGAATCAGATAAAGTGAAATTTTGAAAAAGATATATACACACACTTTTCCTCCTGCACATCACAAAGTTACAGTCAAATCACAGCCCAACCATCCCCAGACTTTGATTTTCTTTATAATAAAAAAAGTGTATATATATATCTCAATCACAGCACAAGGTTGAGACTGATTTATTCGTTAATTGATGCACATCCATACCCCTAACTACAATCAAATTTTTTATTTTATTTTATTTAACTTTGATTATGATATGGTTTTTTCGTGTTTTTAATTTTTATTTTTAAATAAAATTTCAAAAAAAAATATTTAACCAAATTATTTTTAGTGTTTGACCAATTAAAAACAAGACAAATTACTAAAAAAGACATTTTTAAAAATTATTTTATAAGTAATAATATCAATTTTTCCTATTTTATTTTTGTAATATTTTTTTTGTTAATCCAAAACATTTTTTGATTAAAAAGAGAACTATTATAATTTTAAAAATAAAAAATATATTTTTTATTATTTCTTATACATTCTTATTGTTTTTATTTCTTTTATTAAAAAGAAAAAAAAACTGAGTTTCTAAAATAAATTGGACAAAGTTATATAATAATAGTCAAAAGGAGGATGATAAACATATAAATTTGATGAGGATTTTCATGCTGACTGCCCACTAATAATGGTTTTAAATTTATATAAATTTTCAAAAATAAACATATACTAAAATTTATTAATATAAATTATAAATATATAATTAATAATAGAAATATCTGTATAATAAAATAATTAAATAAATTACTGATATTTAATAATTTCAATATAATATTATATTGAATTTTGAGAAATGATATGGCTTCACATTAAATTGAGTTCAATTTTTAAGAGATAATCTAAAAAATATATATTTTAATTTGCCAATTTTGGATGGCTATATTTTAGTTTTATAATCCGCCCAGAAAAAGAAGATGTTCCATGAGACTGTAGTAAAAACATAGAAGGGGAAGGCAAAAATGCAACATCACATCAGCGCCATCATTACAATCATCCATTGACACCCCACGCACCGAACCAGATTTCCAAACAGTTCTTCTTCCTTTACCCCCTTTTTTTTTTTTCTTTTTTCAACATTCTTCCCCTCACCTTTTCCCTCCTTTTTGCTCCTTCTTATACCCCCATCACATCCCCTTCCTCAACTTCTCTCCCTATTTCTCTCTCGAAACTTCCCAGACTCTCCAAATAGATCCGAGATTTTCCTTTCCCTTCCATTGTTTCTAAAGCGGAACTAGGATTTCTGGGAACCACATTGAAGAAAGAGGAGGAAAAACCAAAGAAGAAGAAGAAGAAGATTGAAGATGGGAAGGAGTGCAGATTACTGTGTGATATTTGTTCTCCTACTGGGTGAATTCCTCTGTTCTGGTAATTCCCTTTTTCTTGGTTGCTCTATCCTTCTTGTTGATTGATTTGGCTTACTCAGTTCAGATTCTGATCTGACTGGCTCAGTTGCTTCTCATATAGGATACTGTTTCTCTCCATCGTTTTTTCCCCCCTTTTCTTCACTTTGTGTTCTTTATTTTTTGCGTATATTCTCTGTTTTCTTTTTCTGGCTAAAAGATTCTTTGGAGCCCTGAACATGTTCTGATTTCTGAAATCACAAAATCAAAACGCATTTCCAGCTCTGAAGTTAGCGGTAATTGCAGTATTCCACTACCTTTCTCTTTCTCCCTTGCGCAGAAAATTTTACTACGAGATTTATATCCTGAATTTATAAATCAGTTGTTAATTCCCTTCAATACATAAGTTAATCCCAGACTAATAATTTTATAAATTAATTTATAGATTAAAATTTGATGAATTTACAAATTTAAAAAAGAATTTGTTAATTGACTCAAAATTTATATAAACTTCGAGTTCTCTAATTTCATGGGTTAGTTCTTAAAACAGGAGTCTTTCAAAAATTAATATCAGTGTTCAACTTGCATGGGTATAAATGTTGACCAATTGGGTGCAATTCCCTTTTTCAAATTGACTTTTCCATATCGGATTTGTTTTGTTGGAATATAGCTTTTGCTAATTGGGAATCTTTTCCCTGTCCATGAACGTGCTAATGGATAATAATTTGTCCTATTTCAAAATGTTGTCTCTTCTATAGCCTTAATTCATTATTTTACCCAGCCTGCCTGGCTCATTCTCAATGAGTCCTTCAAGCAATTATGGAGCTACACTGTAGAAGTTTGGATTTAAGTATTTTTCTTTGAGCAAAAATGTATTCCAATTTCCAACCCATCTTTAATTATATTTGAATGCAAAGTTCATCCCTTCCATTAGAGCTATAATTCTTTAGAGAAATTGCTTTTTTTAATCTCATATATAATCAGTTTAATAAAAAAATTTGAAGTAACTTATTTTTACTATCAATTATTACTTTAATGAAAAATTCAAATTTGATTTTAAATCCATTTCTCTCTCACACATGCTTTTAGACAAAGAAGAGAACGGCGAAAGGTGAAGCCTTTATTTCAATTACCATTTCAAATGCAGGTTCAAGCAGGACAGTAAAAAAGGAAGCACCTGGGGAACGCGAAGATACAAAACTAGAATTTACTGCGTCAATTTTCACTACCCAAAAGGACATTACCACTCCCCTCACTACAGTTCCAAACTTAGTCCCCACAATTCCCATCACTTCATCATCTCCAATTCTAAACCCTAATTCTAACCCAGACACATTTTCTCCAGCTTCCACACTCCCATTTACTACTCCCCCAACCACAACCACACCCACACCCACAAGCACAGCCACCAATTCCCCAGTTTCTTCTTCGGGTGCTAGTTGGTGCATTGCTAGCCCTACTGCTTCTCAAATTGCTCTGCAAGTTGCTTTGGACTATGCTTGTGGCTATGGTGGTGTTGATTGCTCTGCAATTCAACCCAGCGGAAGCTGTTTCAACCCAGGTGCTGTTAGATACCATGCTTCTTATGCCTTCAATAGCTATTACCAGAAGAATCCTGTCCCAAATAGCTGCAATTTTGGTGGATCTGCTGTGATCACTAGCACTAACCCAAGTAAGGAGTTTGTGATTGTAGCTGCAAAGTCATTATTCAGTATGAATGTGTGTTTTTTCTATGATTTTCCTTTTGTTTTCTGTGATTACAAATGAATTTTAAAGCAGATCCAAAAGGGGTAAAAGCCTAGAAAAGTGGTAGACCTCTGGTGGGCACTCAAGGAGAAACACATAAAATCAGCCATTGGGTGACAATTAGAGATTTTTAAATAGATTCGGTTTTTTAAAAATAAATAAATAAATGTAAATATTTCAATTATAATCATTATTTTTAGTAAAATTTATTTTTAATATATTGATATATTTATAATTAATTTTATTTATTTATTTATAATAAATTAGATCTATTAAAATTTTGCTTGATAGTGGCCCAAGCGGAGACATTGGAGGTCAGGCTACAAAAGAGCTACCTGAGGGATGCAGAAGTCAAACTTTTTTTTTTCCTTTTTTAACTTTTGTCGGTAGCCACAGCTTAAAGGCTTCCTAATCCTGTATTGTCTGCCATTTCTTTTTGCAGCTTTTATTAATTAATGTCTCTGTTCTTGCAGGCTTTGGGACGTGTCAATTTCCATCCACTAGGTGATCTCCTCTACCTAGATTTCCTTTGAAAATTTTAAGAATGAATAAGTTAGATCCAGAAAGATAATTTTTTCAAAAATAAATCTCTCAAAATTTTATTTTTTATTTTAATATTTCAAAATACCATGTCTTAAAAAATATTTTTATATTCATTTTATTAATAGATATTTAGTAAATGTGATTGTTTTATTAAATTAAAAGTTTATTTAAATTACTTAATCTTTTAATTAGGTCAAATAAATTAATTTATTAAATATTTATTAATAGTATTAATTGAGAGACTTTTTCAAAATATTAAATTAAAAAAATGTATGAACTTATTTAAAAGTGTTTTTAAATATTTTTGTTTTATTATTTTTAAAAATAATTTTTTAAAAACAATGTTAAGAACTATTTTTTTAAAATAAAAAATAAAAAAATTATTTAAATATAAATTTTGAAAACAGTATTTAAAAACGTAATAGTATAATTTGTGTCACGGTTAAAAATTAATTTAGAAAAATTATTAACAATTTTGTATAATTTTATGTTTTTTTAAAAAATTAAAAATAATTTTACACAAAAAAAATGGTGTTTTTAAAAAAAAAATTTTGAGTTATCTTTATTTATAATTAAATTAATTGAAATATTTTTTTAATAGACTAAAATTATATAAAATTTCTCTGTATCAGCTTTCATATATTCTCTTGCCACAAACTGAAACAGAAAAATCTCATACTGGGCGTTTGAAAATTGCAGCACTAGTTCAACAGTGTTGAACGCAACAAACTCAAGCGGGGCAAATGTTTTCGGTTCAGTACCCGTACCCATGACCCCGTTTCCCTCTGCTGCATCAGCCACTTCGTGTAGCTTTCTGCAAATTTGTGTCACTCTATGGCTAATAACTAATAGCATTTTTGGCAAAGATTTGTCTCCAGAAATTAGAATCAGATTTTGCATTTTTGCTTCTCTCAGCAAATTAAATTATTTTGGCCTTTTATATAGGAACAAGACCGGCAAAGAAGACACACTTCCTATACAAACCTTGTAGAGATTTACACAGTATATATATTTTTGCCCCTAAGTTTTTGTTATTTGTAGTTGTGGACTGAATTGCAAATAAATGGGAAAGGGAAACTTCACTATTTTGTTATAATCTAGAATTCCTAGACATTAATTAATTCAGGGAATATAAATATAGCAACCCAACAAAATCCCAAGTTTTTCTATTTAAATTTAAAATCTGTTGTAACACCTGTATTTAAAATAAAAATTTTATATAAAAAATTAATTTAAATGAACAAACATGCTTTAAAAAATAAAAGATATGTTTATTTTCTTGTTCTAAAAATAATTTTTTATTTTTAAAATAAAAAAATTCGTCTAATAATTAATGTTTGTTATTGTTTTAAAAATAAGATATTTTTAAAACAAAAAATTAAAAAGTATTTTTTATTTTATTTTTTATTTTTAGAATATAAAAAATAAAAATAAAGTATTTTAAAACAGTTTATTAAATAATTTTTTTATTTTATAAAATAATTTTTAAATTTAATTTTTAGAAATAGTGTTTAAAAATAAAAAAAAACAGAATTAAATAAGCCTAAAATTTCCAAACATGTTTTTTTTTAAAAAAAAAAACATAAAACAGTTTTCAAAAAGGTCATTATTCTCTTAAATGAACAAAATAGGAAAAAAAAACTGATTCTATAGTAATATTAGAATTTTTTTTCTTATATTCAAATTTCAGTAAAGTTAAAATATAAAAAAATAGAAAAATAGTATGTCATCAAAATTCTTCCACTGCTAAGTGGAACATTAATTTCTTAAAACATTTAAAAATGTATTTGTAAAAAAATTTAAGTTTCAAATATATAAAAAATTCTTAGTATTTTTATAATGTCTAACCTATGTACAATGCATAACTTTTAACTTATTATTTTGTAAATAAATATTTTAATACTTTAAAGAAATCAAAATACACTCTTCATCAGTGGCAATTTTGGATAGAAATGGACTTAATCTTCAGACCCAATCCATTCGATCTCAAAATATATATATATATATATATATATATATATATATATATATATATATATATATATATAAGTCCAAAATTTGAAAATAGTGTCTCATTTTTAAAAAGAGTTTTTTAGTTTGTCTTTACTTAGCCTTAAGACTAACAAAAGTTGAGTTAGGCTATTAGAGCTGAAAATTTTTTATTTTTTATTTATAAAAATTTATAATTTTAGTAAAAATAAAAAATAAATTTGAAAACATAATGAACTATTTTATTATAAAAAAATTTAGTGTGCTTTTTCAAACCCTATATTGATTTCTTATTTTTTAAATTTTTTTTTAAAAATTATCTATTGTTTCACTATAAAAAAATATAATTTTTTAAGTCTCGCTTTTAAAATTAAATCTTATATTGATTTCTTATATTAAATTTAGTGTGTTTTTTCAAACCCTATATTGATTTCTTATTTTTTAAATTTTTTTTAAAAAAATTATCTATTGTTTCACTATAAAAAAATATAATTTTTTTAAGTCTCGCTTTTAAAATTAAATCTAGTTCTTAGTGTTAAAGTAGCTAATAAAATTGTTTTTTTTTTAATAAAGAGATGATAAAAAGACGAGTTTTTTTGTTTCTTTCAAACTTCCTTTTATATAAAATATGTAAAAAAGAAGAAGAAGAAGAAGAAGCCACAGGTTCAAATCAATCAATATCGAATGAGTTACCTTAATACTCAGTTGGGGTACGTTGGCGGCTGATCCTAATCACGTTATCTGGCAGGAGAAAATGCCAAGTCCTTTCAACATTATCCTCTTTCTTGTCTTTATTTATATTGTAAAATTTTTAAAACATTTTATAATAGGTATTTTCAAAGAAAACAGATACAGTATATAATATTTATATATAAATCAATAATTTTTACTTATTTATTAAAATATTATTATTAATATTCTCTCTGAATTTACATTTTAAATTTTTTTAATAACTTTATGAAATATCTAAATATAAATATTTTAATACTTAAACAAGTAAAATACACCTTTCAGAATGTCACTTATGGTTAAGGATAATAAAGGGCTAGTCCTCTAGGCCCAATCCATTCAACTCTAACAAAATATCCAAGGACAAATCTATGAAATAACATCGTATGTTTTAAAAGAAATTTTTTGGTCTATTCTTATTTAATCAGGCTAACTAAGGTTGAGTATACAGTAAAAAATTTATATATTTATATGAGAATATTTTATTATTATGTTTGATTGTAATAAAAAAAATTTAAAAATTTTAATATTTTTTTAAAATATTTATTTATTTTAAGGTGAGAAAAAAAAATGAGTACTACGATAAAAGAAAAAATAATAAAAAAGAGAAAAAGATAATGTGAGAGAGGGATGAGAGAGAGATGTATGATAGAATTGGATAAAGATAAAACGATAGATTGAAAGATATTATTGTCTCTTCACATTTTAAAATAATTTTTATAATATAAAAAATTAGATTTTTACCCCTCACATAAATTTTTTTTTGGTGGAAATATTTGTAAAAAAATAATTTTAAAAAATTTACTTTTTTTTTAGAATCTTGTTTTAAAATTTAAAAATCAAATATAAAAATGTAATTTTTTTTTCAAGTTTGATTTTCTAAAAAAAAACAAATTCTTCTACCAAACATCCTTTTAGAGTTGAACAATTTTTATTTTTTATTTGTAAAAATTTATAATTTAAGTAAAAAAAAAAATTATTGTTTTTCTATAAAAAAATAAAAAATTTATTATATCTAATTTTTAAAATTAAGACTAGCTCTTACTATTAAAATCACGTTGAACTAGTAAAATAATATCTGTTTTTAAAAGCATCTTCTAAGTCAACCTTATTTAACCTCAGGATTTACTACAATAAAATTAAGTCAGGTAATGCCAAACTACCTGACTAACTTTAATTGATAGTTCTATTTTTGGCACTTCGAGAGTAGAGTTCCAGCCAGTTCAAAAAAAAAAAACAAAGAAAAAAAAATAGTAGAGTTCCAAGTCCCACTCAAAAAAACGTGTACGTGTGTGTGAGTATTTAAATAGAGATTTGTATTCTTTTGGTATCAGCTATATATATTATGTGATTTTTCCATCAGAGTTTCGGTATCACTTTCGGCGCAGTGATCCATCGCACTAGGAAAATCCATTTTAAGGGATGATATATATAAAGAAGGGTTTTTTTTCCCCCCTTCTTTTTATATAAAATACACAAAGAAGATGAAGTCACTAATTCTAATTCAGAAATTAGTCAATCATTATCGAACAAGTTACTTTTAAAAAATAATCCATTAAATCGTAATCAGACACTCGCTATGATTAAATTCAATTGGGATACGTTAGCGGCGGATCCTTATCGCGTTATGTGACGGGAGAAGAATGCGAAGTCCTTTCAATATTATTATCTTTCTTGTCTGTATTTGCTTGCAGCAGCTATTCTGATTACACAAGCTTCGTAGCGATGATTGAAGAATTCGTTTAAATTTAGTGAGAAAAAAAGTTATTTTAATTATATATATCGATAGATTCGTATAAATAATTTTAAATTAATTCAAGTGAATTGAATATAATTTTTTAAAATATATTTAAATCCGTCAACTAATTTAACTGTCCTAATTATTATTATTTTCATAATATTTTTTTGTTACATTATTTTAACCTAACTTAATCGGTTTGATATAATTTAAATCTTTTAGCTAATTCAAAATTTTTATTAATTATGGATGTCAATTTTTCAACTCATTATTTGATTCAATTGACTAACTTGACCAACATGAAACTTTAATTAATGTATAATATAAAAATAATTTATCTTCATTATATTTTTTTTATTACCAAAACAGCTGAATTAAATATCACAAAATTTTAAATTATATATTATTTTCAGGTCGTAATGTTCCATCGTTTAATTATTTTATTAATCTTAAAAATAACAAACCAATGTTTTAAAAATCGGCCTTTTGAGTATAACTCAAACAGAGACTGTCAATTTATGGATCAATCAATTTACCAAGTTGAACAGAATGATATTTAATTCACTTGATCACCTTTTATGAAGTCCCTTATCTCTGCAACTACTTATCTCTTCTCCATGGAAGACAAACATTCCCTCCGCCAACCATTCATCCCTATTTCCACCACCTTCAGCTGCTCCTCCTCCGCCTCCGCCTCCGCTGCCTCCTTCTCCTCTTCATTTCATCAAAACGACAAGCGTGCCAATGCTAAAGTTTCCTCCTCAGATGATCCTCTCATAATTAGGCTGATTTTAGTTCTCTTGGTTGCAGCTATCTCATTGTGGGCAAACTATGAGGCGTCCAAAACCTTTGAGATAACCCTAATAAACGACGCCAAGGATTCCCCGGCCGGCCACCGTTTTGCTCTCTTTTACGTCTCAAACGACAGAGCCACCCGCATAGTCCTCAACACGAGCTCCTTCGTCGAACGCCTTCTTTACTCTGATAATCTTCCCCACCCCAAGAAGCACATAGACCACGTCACTCTCCGCCTCGCTCGTCGGAATCTTAACGTCACCGTCACCGTCTCCCCCGACGGAGGAAAAAGATTCAACGGTTACGTCATTGATATTAGCCCATCGTTACTCGAAGAGGCGAACTACAAAGAAGCAATCGTGCCAGCCGTTCAACGAGCCATGGCACGAGTGTGGCTATGGGAGGGCGAGTCTAGGGCTCCAGTGGGGCTCATCGACGGCATGGTGGAGTACATATCGGAGATGGCTGGTTTTGGCAGCGAAAAATTTACCGGCGGCCGATCGTGGCGGTTGGAATGCGAGGACGACGCTTGGTGGGAGGATAAGGACCCAAGGGATGTGGCCCGTTTCTTGCGTTATTGTGAAAGATACAAGGAGGGGTTCATCGGACGGTTGAATCAAGCCATGAGAGACACGTGGCATCATGAGATGGTAGATGATGCGTTGGGCATGTCAGCCAAGAAGCTATGTGGTTCCTACAATGCTTCTGGGGTCCCACAAAAAAATATAATGCTTGTGGACTCCATCTGATATGATTTTTTTATTTTTGGCATAATTTTTCCCATTTGCTATATTTTTATTACTCTTAATTTTAAAAATATAACTCCTTTATCACTCCATCCATCATTTGTGTCTATAAAAAATGTATAATATTTGTGGGCTCCATTTGATATGAATTATTATTATTTTGGTTGGAAGTAGGATTTTCGATTTCTTAGGTGGCTTATAATTAATTATAGAAAGGGAAAGTGAAACCACAACAAATTATTGGAGATTCTGAGCTGGCAAATGTTGATAATTCGCGTATAATATTTGTAGAGTTGGTCACATGCAATATTAAAAGGCAACATGTGCAATTGTGGAGTCCGACGGCGGAATAATATGCTGTCATGGATCCCCAGTTTGTAGTTATGCTATAAAATAAATATACCTCGCTAATTATACAATGTTATATAAAAATATTCTAACATGTTTATATTATTAAAATGTAAAATTATGCAGATAAATTTGAAGCTTGGCCCAAGGTCCCCGCTCAATAGAAGCCCAGCGTGCAACGTTCTTACAATAATACTCTGACTTGGTTAATTTCGCAATGAAACAAAAATACAAAAAGGTTGAAAGGTTGGTGAGAAAAGAGAAGGCTATTCATAAACAGTGTCCATTTTGATGATCTCAATTTTTTTTAAATTAATCCCTTAATTATCAGTAAGATATCTTTGATACAAATAAAAAAATAGAGTGCAATGACGATCACAATGGGCTATTGGCAAAGAAAAGAAATAAAAAAAATATTATAATTAAAATTACGTTTAATACAAAATAAAAAAAAAATTAATTTTTTGTTACTTTTTTATATTTGATATATTATAAATAATATAAAAATAAAATAAAAAAGTAATAAAAAGATAAAGATATATTAAAGGATAAAATTATTAAATAGTATTATTATAAACAAAAAATAAAATAATTAATTAATAATATCAAAATTTAAACTAAATATAATTATGGTGACAAAATTTATTTTATTATATTTTTATGTTAACTTAAAAAATTAATAATTAATTAATTAATTAAATAATATTTTTATTTTTTATTATATTCTATTTCTTTTTTTTATTAATTTTTTAAAGTAATATCATCTCTCTCATAAAAGATAATTTACATTGTATAAAAATAAGAATTTTGCTCACCAAATACAATAAATTGATTGAATAAAATTTAAATTTTATTCTATCAACTTATTTTTACAAATCAAATAAGACCTTAGTAGTTGATTCAATCAATGTTAGGGTGGCACCTCATCAAGATATTGTGTGGTGTCATCCTATCATATGATTTTCTCCAAGTTTTTCACATATAATTTGTATACTCCATAGCGAAGCATTCTATTAATGTGATTTTTAAAAATTGGATGCCACATGTCTTGAGTGGTAATTATATTAGAGGTTAGTATCAATCAAATTTAATTGGATTAATTAGATCAGATTAAATTTTTTTAATATATATATATATATTTAAAATTATTTTAAAATTTTATTCATATAAATTTATCAATTTGATTTGATATGTTTAAAGTAATTTTTTATTAAATTAAATAAGTATAACTAGATTAAAAATAATACTGACTCCTAAATCCTATATAGTTTTGTTCGGAGGACTCAATGACATTGAAACCTAAATGATCCATCGTAAAAATTAACATGAGTTTTTTAAAATTAAAAATTCGGTCACGAATAAAATCGAGTTGCATGATGGGTCTGCTGAAAAACATATAAGCAAAGTCAGAACTTAAGTAGGGTCGCATGTAATAAATTTGAAAGTGTGAGAGTTTTCAATTATCTAAACAATACTTTTGTTATTTAAATATGGAAAATATATTTTTGTCGGTCAATAAAGTAGAAAAAAAATATGGATTTTGAGGACGTTTAACTGGGCCTTTTGAACAGACATTATGAAGAAATGGCCCATATAGCCATATGATGAATCCACAGCTAAATTTTTCTTTTGGTACAAATACAAAAAAATAAAATTTTATATTTATAATAGTTGAAATAAAGGTGGAAAAAAGAGAGAGTAAAGTAATAGAAAAGGTGTAATTTGAAATAAATTCCTCCTACAATAAATTTGACTGAGCGTTCATTTAAGATGTTCAGTTAAACATAAATTCCCTTCACACTATGATTCTGCACTGTTGTCAACTCTGACAATAGAAGAAACAAAACAACAAAACGGACAATTTGGATTTCTAAAATTTTTAGAAAATTTTACATATTAAATTTTACACAATTTAATAAAGTTAATATTTAATAAATAAATATTATTTATTTATTTAGATCTAATTTTCATAAATTATATTTTTTCATTTCAAATTTATTTATAATTTTTTTATTTTAAAAAATCTTGATCTACAAATAGAAGTAAAAAAAACAATTTTTAAATGAGTTGGTATTTGGTACACCGGCGGTGGACAATTTTTTATCCACCAGTGGTGTCCAGATCATAACACGTGATAAAAATAATTTTAAAAATTACTATTTTTGTTACATGTCACAATCTGGACATTGTTGGTGGACAAAAAATTGTCCATCGCCGGTGGACCAAATATTTTTTCTTTTTAAATTTATAAACTTATTTAATTTTAATTTTTAAATTTTTCAACATGAGAATTAATTTTTAAAAATATAAAATTTATTATATATTAGTGTCTAAAATAAATTTAATATTTTTAAAAGAATAACAAAATAATTATCCCATAACAAGTCGATAACTTTTAAAACTAAGTTGTGCACAGGTTTGCAAATTTTTTTGGGCTAAATTTTTATTTTAATATATATATATATATATATATATATATATATATATATATATATATATATATATATATATATATATATATATAAGGAACAAGGGTGGGGTGGGGATTGTCTTCCCCTCGATCTCTAGCAGTTTCTCCTCTTCTTTTCTTGAACTATCCCTTCATTCCCAGCCAGCATCAAGTACTTATCCTTCCTTGTCAGAGTGGTACATTCAAACCCCAAAGCATCACCTAACTGTCTCTGTATATAATTAGCCACTTCACAGCTAGATCTTCCCCCAGAGCATGTGAGATTCTTGGGCACCTTCTCAAGGATTTCAATGTGATAGCTTGGCCTAGGATTCATCAGGAAGAAAATGGGGTCCAAGCATTTCAACCCACTTGCTGTGGTCCCATAGAACATGCTCACTTCAGCATTCATAGCCACAGGAATAATCTCATCAGCCAACTCTGCAAATAGAGAGCTGAATCTCAATAAATATGGCTCCCTGCAAGTTGTTCCTTCTGGGCACACCACCAAATCCCCTTCCCCAAGCAGTATTTTCATGGTTTCCCCATCCTTTTCTCTGTCCCTTGTGAGTCTCACTGTTTTCATTGGGGCTATGAACTCAGACACTTTGCTTAAACTATATGTGACTGCTGTCACAGGCTTACCCAAGCATGTGCTGAGGAAAACAGGATCTAAGAGAGTTCTGTGGCTGCAAACATAAAGAACCCCTTTGTTTTGCACTGATTTTTGAGGTTCATGGCCTTTGAGATTGATATCTACACCACTCCATTCTCCTAAAGTTAATGCTAGTTTATAGGGAACGAAAATACCCAGAAGGATTCTGTAAATGGCTAGGAGTATCCCAATTGGAAGCCACAAGAACATGTAAAGAGTTGCTGAAGGTGTAGGCAAGAATGCTAGCCTTCCATCATGGAAAATCAGAGGCTTTGGGTATTTCTCCCTTGGCATAATTGAACTAGGATTTTTCTTGTCCTCTTCATTTTTCACCGCATATGCTTCCTGACAGTGTCAAGTAGCTGTAATTATACATTTATGGAAAGTTGGAAATCTACCAAAATAAAGGCTAAATTTATATTTAGCAATATACAGGATTTTTGTTCCTACCAATTTTAACATGTCAGAAGGTGAAATCATATATACACTTAATGGACTATCTCAGGTTTTATAGCAGTGCATGCTCTGTGTTTTTGTCTTTTTGTCTAAAAGGTCTCAATTTCTTTCTTCCTTTTTTTCCTGGCTTGTGAGGGCTTTCAGGTCCTTGGTGGGAGGCAGAAATAGGGAAGAAATGGTCCTCATGAAAAATTGACTTAGGAAATAGTACCAGATTTCACGCTTTGGTCTAAGAGTAGTTATCTGGGAGCTTAGGAAATAGTTATTAATTCTCTAGTCTTTAGAGCAGTCTTACCTTGCAGTGGGAGATGAAAAGATGATCATGGACGCTTTGACTTCCAAGTCCAATGTCAGGCTTGCTGTCTCCAAAGTACTCCTTGAGAGCTCCATGCTTCACAAGCAAACCAGACCCAGAGAGAAAACCAGTGAAGTAGCAGCCAACAGTGTGCAACTCTGTGCCTATAACGTCATCAACACTCAAATATTCCTTCAGAAACCCTTCCACCATAACTCTAGGCACACTTGTGAAGATAACTCTAGAGCCTACTGAAGCCAAAACCTCATAAGCCTGAAGGTTCAGATTCTCCAGATAAAACTTGGGTAAAACTCCCCTTGAAGTACTTTCCATGTCCTTTATTCTAAGCCCGCAGAAGGAAATGAAGATCATGACCCCGAGCTTTAGCTCATCGTCCAAAACCCACAATATAGGGCATGACAAGAGCAAGAGGAAAGCTCTGAAAATGCTGCCACCTTCAAAGGCAACCAGCATGAAGTAGGGAAAGAAGGAGTGGGACCTTAGCAGAACTCTGTGAATGTCACAAGCAAGGGTTTGTTTCCCTCTACCCTCCAGCTCACATTTGGTAATACTAGGAAAAGGAGGAGGTTGTTGCTGCTGTGATTGTTTAAATGGTACATCGCCTAAATGAAACCCATAACTGCTCATTTTTCTTGCAGCTCTATAACATGAGTTAGCTAGCTGTGGGTACAAGAACCAGTCTGCAAGCCTGAGAAGCACCATTATTCCCTCTCAAATTTCTCTTACTTGTAACGATGGTAATTGAGAAAGAGCTGGAAAGGTAAAGTTGAGAACAGAGACAGTAAATGGGGGGGAACTGTGAGAGGCTGTTGATTTGTGGGGAAAAGAAAGGGCTCAGAGAATAATTATAGTATCATTAAAAGGGTGCAGGGGAAGGTTGACCATAGCATTTGGTTAACGACACCGCAGCCATTAACTTCACCTTCCACATTTTCTTTTGTTTTCCTTTTAGATTTCCTTTTGGCATTGTTCCTAACATTTTCTTTCATGGAAGCGACAAACAGTTGGTATATAAAGATGTCGGTGACTAAAAGAATTTATCATTTTACTTGCCTGTATATACCTACCACTTTAGAACAATAAAATACCTTCCGTTGATATTTTTCTCTTGCAAATTTGTCGCTGTGAGTAAAACAACCTAACAGTGACTGTCTTGGAGAGCCTAAGTTTAATTTTTCGAAGTTGACCTCAATCTTCCACATAAATAAGAATAACTATGGACACTGCACCAACATATATCATATTGATACGCCTCTGCGACGCAATAAAATTTAAAATATTTATATATAATTTAAAAGTTATGTCATATTTAATATTAATATCTAATATATATAAATATAAATAAAACTCTCTTTTTTTTAGTGTCTCTATTTATTTGACCATAGCTTTGTGTAACTTTTTGAACATTTTCATTTTTCTGATTTTCCAACCCTCTCATATTCTCTAGCAAATCCATCATAAGTCAAATTGGTTAGCCGAATGTGAACTGTAATTGGGACATTTTTAAGATCCAATCTAAAATAAATTATTAGACTAAACTAATAATTAATAGATACTTAAACATATTAATATCTTGAGTAAATTATGTTTATCTCCTTTGCTCACATCTTTTTAGTCTTAAGTCATGACAAAAATCTCTTTTCAAGATTATAAAACTTACCATTACATTTTTTTTAAGTTTAAAAATTTATATTAATTTATCTTAGTTTAAATTTTTATAAGTATTAATTTGAAATTTCGATAATTTGTACTATATTTAATTAAGTTATTTATGAGTTTTTAAAATATAAATTTTATTAACAATTTTATAAATAGAGAGAATATTTTTGTATAAAACAAAAATTAGAAGTGCAGGTTTCAAAAATTTTAGGAGAGGTGAATCATTAATGTAATTTATTGTAATGTATTTTTTAATATGTTTACATATTTAATTATAATTAATTTAGTTTCTAAATATTTTTGTGTCTCTCTAAGAATTTTTATTTATTCAGTAATAAAAAATTGACTTTGCTCTTAATTGTTGATTTCCCACGGCAATGGACAGTTGAAGACAATTAATGTTTCTTGATTTTACTTTTGCGAATGATAAATTAGAAATAAAGTGATCTAATAAAAAAAAATTAATCAATTATGAATGGGGATAAATATTAGGAAATTTAAACTTAGATAGAATAATTGTGAAACTTTTAGGTAGATCCATTATATAATAATTGGATAAATCAAATTAATTATGAATGTACAAGTGAATTTCATTCAAAATTATATTAATATATTTATTACATATTTATTCATAATTAATTTAGTTTATTTATTTATTTGATTGAATTTTTCTAAATTTTTTAATAATAATATTTAAGTTATTAAAAAAAAATATTAGTCAAGTAGGGTAGTGCCTAGGTAATGCTATGGTTTTGAAAATTAAATCGAACTAACTAATTTAACTGAAGCTTGTCACCGATCTTGTTAAAGGCAACAAATTAAAAAAATTTAATGTTGATCGAAGCCCAGTTTAAACTGAGTAGTTTATTTACATAAATTGGACCGTTGGTGATGTTTCTATAATATCTCTATTTTATTATTTTATTTATAAGTTACTAGTTAATTTAATTAAATTTTTTTATCATATCTTTATTATATTCCTATGTTTTGAAATTTTTAGGATCAAATATTATAACATGTAACATTTAAAATTTTGTTTATGTCCGATCCAATTAAATTATTCAATAATATTTCAAATATTTTTATATTATATTTTTAATTTATATATAACATAAAAATAATTATATATATTTTATTACTGATTTAACTACGATTCAATCAAATTAAATAAATAAATCATAAACCGTAAACTAATTTTTTTCTTTAATTTTACCATGAATCCATCTTTTAAAATATTAGATAATGCTAACTATACTTTTTATTTTAGTAAAGAAGAATTGCATTTTGAATCTTTCAAACTACCCAAGCTCCTCACTATCAAATCACATTGAATGACTTTAACTTACTCAAATTTAAATTGCATGACATAACATGTAGTATGTTTAAAAATCTACAAAAATCTTAAGAAATTCCGTTATTTCTGTTTGTGTGGTGGTTAGGATACCAATTCATGTAATTCTCATTTAGTTATTTGGTGAGCCCTCAATCATTTGGAATGGCTGTTCCATGCACATAGTTTGCATGGAAACAGTAAGAAGATTCACATATCTTTGCACTCTCAATTTTGTTTTTCCCTTTTTCACTTGCATTTATTATTATTATTTTGGGTAACACAATGGGGCAGAAAATAGTCATTACAATATTATTCAATTACTCTCAACAATGTTAGCTAAGATGATATTACTGAGTTTAAAATAATTTTAAAAATAGTTAAAATGGTGACATTTTAATAATAAAAAATAAAAATAAAACCCTGTAAACTACTATGCTTCCTTAGTTTTTGACCTTTTCATTTTTTTCACATGTTCATCCATTTTCTAACTAATTTTTCATTAAAATATTTTAAAAACTAAACTAAACTGGTTTCTTCACTAATTCACTGATTTTTTTTTATTTGACCCGCTGATTCAATTCAACTTTTAATGACCAAAGATTAATGAAGATTGGAGAATGAGAAATTGAAGAATAGATTCACTTAAATTATTAAATAATAGATCTGATGTTGAAAGATGAATATTTAATTAGATTAATTTTTAATACATCTATATGTGTCTATTTATTATTAAATTGTATACATATACTGATATTATATTAAACTTTTGGGGTGTTATAAAAAGCTCAAAGATGAGTTTTTCACCCTTAAATTATTTTTTTTATATAAATATGTATGTTATTTTACCAACAAATAAAAATTTTTAAATGAAGATATTAATTCAATAATAATAAAAAGCTTCTCTTATGAAAAAGTAAGCCTTATTTAGTTTAGGTGTTTTTTTTTTCATTAAAAATTTACAAGTCATAAAAATATATTTAATTACTTTTTTATTTTCATTTTTAAAAAATATTTTTAAAAATTTTAGTATTGTAACAAATTATAACGGTAATATTTTTTTAATTATTTCAAATTTTATATATATATATATATATATATATATATATATATATATTATTTATATAATTTAAAAAAACATAATTATATAAAAATAATAATAAAAATAAAAATAAAAAATATTTTCACAAACTAAACAAAGTTTACCTAACAAAGTGCTTGGTAATATAGAATGAGTTTAACTCAATTTTATGGACGAATTAAATAGTTTAATAATTGACTTATCATTATGATCCAAAACCAAATTCGTGAATCGATCTCTAAAATTATAGATAAACATAACAAAAAATATTCGTCTTGAAATCATGCTAATTAATGATATATAAGCACGACATTCTCAGTGCAAATTATATTCGTAAAATGTAAAATCAATAAATTAATTATCATCTAATCATTTGCTATCATCCAAATGTCTCTGGACTTTCTCTATAAATAGCACTTATCACTCTATATTAATCTTTCCACTTACTCTCAATTTTGTTACGCACAAAAACACTCTAACTGAGTTCGGATCTAACAAGCACTTTTTGCCGAAGGAGAATCCATTGATGCTAAAATTTTCCTTCAAGAAGATGTGGGCCCATAAAGAGTTTCTCTTTCTAAATTATTCATAGCAAGACGACAAAATTTTGTTGGGAGAATGTGTCGTGGCTCCATCAATAAAATGCTCACTTGGACAGTTATAAAGAAGTCTTCTATTTAGGCCCGCTGGTGCATGACTTTCAGGCCTAAATTGTGGGCCATGGCATTAATTCGAAGCCCGACTATTGTATTAGCAGGCTAGCTAGGCCTAGGCTCCAGAATAAATGAACGCCCGTGAACTTAATAAAATTAGTTTGCAAACCAAAATGAAAAAGAAAAAACAGTTTTAAAAAAAATACTTTTTTAAAAATTTAAAAATTATTAGTTAGGCTTATAGTTTGTGAACAAAATGAATTTAAATTAATTAACAAATATTGAATGTAACATTAAAAGACACAGCGTAGTGTCATCTTTTAAACAAATACTTATTAATAAAAGTGAGATTAAATTGAGTCGGGTCAAATTATTAATTTAATTCACTAAAAATTAAATTAAAAATAATAATTTTTAAACTCAATTTAATTTTTTAATTATCCAAAAAATTTAAATTAATTCAGGTCAAATTATCATAAGTTAGTCAAGTTAGATTTAAAAAAATAATTACCTAACCTACTCATTTAAATTTAATTTTTTTTAAAAAAAATTCAACTCATACAAATTTTCATAACCCAACCCAACCTGACTTCAAAATTATTATTTTTAATCAAATTAGATTAAGTAAGCAGATTATGCTCATTTCTATTTGTTGAAAAGATCTTTTTATTACAAAAAACAGAACTTGCCAAAAAAAAAACTACTCTCAATCACCAGAAATGAATTAGTTGCAAAGCCAAAAAAAAAGAAAAAAGGGAGAACGAACTCCAGACTTACAAACTATGAACTACTAAAAACTTACTCCTCTCAAAATTAGCTTTGATACTGCATAAAAAATTAAATAGAATAACTGATTTACTTAGTCAAAATTGTATTTACTTATTTATAATTATATAATCAAGTACATATACAATACGTCTAGTACAAATCCAACTCACTAATAGTAATTAGCAAACTTCTTTTAATTTAATTGTCAATTTCATTCTAAAACTTCTAGAAAAACACTTTTATTAATGTCATTAGTATTCAGCCTATTTTTCACACAAAAAAATATTGATTATTGTCAATTAACTAAAAAAGACATTTTTAAAAAAATATTGAATAATAATAGTTATTTTTATTTTGAGTAAAGGTATAAAAAAATTAATTTTTTCTTTCTGATTCTATTTAAATAAGAAAAAAAAAACTCAATTTTTTATGCTTCTATCTCTGGAAAAAATTACTATAATTTAAAAATAATTTTATATATGTACCAAAAAAAAAAAAAATTTATATCATGACCAAACACACAAAAACTATATACATATAGAGAGAGAGAATAAAGAGGTTGTTTTTCTTCCACAATCAAGCCAAGGAATCAAAGACTTTCAGTAATAATATGCCGACAATATATATAATGTCATAGAACATCTGTACATTCATTCATCAATTGTTGGCTACAAAGACAACACTGACAAACAGGATAGTTCACTTCCTCGTTCCTCTCTACACAACTTTTTTACTGTACATTGGATCCATATACAAATAAGCCATATCTGCAAATGGGACTGAAGGACCAGAACCAAAGATGGAAAAAAATAAAGAACAAATCCCAGACGAAGTCATCCTGCACAATCTGGTAAGAATGCATATACCTTATTCTTTTCCTCTGGTAGAATAACAATCGTTGCTCTACACATCAACAAACTGCTCTGATCTTTGCCTTTGCTGATTATTATCAACTATAAAAATGTTGAGACTCCCTAGTCCTGCTTCTCCTTCACCTCTGTGTCTTTTTTTTTCATTTTTTATTTGTGTATAGATCAAAGTTTGTAGTGATGTACACCTTAACATTACCTATGCACTGCAGCAGTTAGCACTCCTAGATCCCATTTCTAGTGGCTAGGAACAAGATATCTAAACAAATAGTTAATTTGTCTCCAGCTTCTCATTTAAATTGTCCTTAGGGCGCTCCAACAAAGCACCTGAGTATGACCCATTGGGTTGGCGAACGAATAGATTTAAATTGCTGGACAGTAACGGTTCCTAGAAGATATGCAGAGAGAAACAGTCAGCTTAGTCCAAAAAGGAAGAATTGAACGGATACATTTACTAGATCTGCTGACAGTCCTGTGAAGTATAAATACTTCAAAGACAGATGTATTATGTCCGATACTCATATCAGAGACACTCATATTAGAGATGACACGAACCTTTAAATTACATGTAAATACTAAAAAATTTTGCCATGTCGCCGTATTCACATTGTGTTATATCTTGTATCCATATCAGTATCACTGTATCTGTGCTTGTTAGGCTAACACACAAATGTATCTAGAAGTGGACAGCTATTTGCCTTGTTTTGTCAGTATTACTAAAAAAAATCAAGATAAAGGAATATCCACATTTTTGTCTCAGTTAAATTTTGAAACACCAAAATCAACCTTACAAATGCTTCGTGCTATTCCAAGGGGAAAACTCAACTTTCTGCTAGCCAAGTTCAAGCCTCCAAAGAGACAGAAATTTAGCTTGAGTTTTGTTCAATTCATAGTTGAACCTTTATACCCTACTTTGAACTAGTCCAGTGTAGGTGTCATCTTAATCACTGTAAGTAATAGTTGAAGGGGGAAGATATAATCCTTATCTGATTCCAAACATACTTTTCATATTTACAATTTGCAAGACCTTAAACTCAAAGGAATTATGTGCTCGGCATTCTTGTAATTATAAGCAATTGTAACCAAAAGATACCTTGTCACCAGCCTCTTGGTCCTCTGAATGAAAGACAATTGGCCGGCATTGCTTGTCCTCATTCATTAGACTTGAATTCTGGAAGTGTGTCACCAGCGCAGCCTTTCCCTGGATTCGTGCATATGCCAGGGAGGCAACTTTTTCACTATTAAACTTCTCCCACTTCTTCCCATTAAATGCCTACATATATTTCATGATAAGACTTCTTAAAATAGTATAAATTCATTTTACTAAAAAAATGACATAACTGCTTCTTCAGACCAATACAAGTGTAAATGATGACAGATCACCATTAGTAATGGTAACAGAGAAATATGACTTAAGACTTCCAGGGGTAAAGAATTTAAACCTTGTAGAAGGGGATGATGTGTGAAGGAGACACCATATTGATGAAAGCATAACCCACATTACACTTGTTCTGCAAGCAAAAGGGACCTTAAGAAACAAGTCATCCTGAAGAAACACCTCATCACCATTTTAAAAGATTTTTAAGATATTTATACCTTAAAGTCAATTGGCAAGTAGAGAAAGTCATAAGTACCCTGGTGATTCTCATCAATTGCAGCCAGAAGCATCTTTGAAGTATACCTTAAAAGTGATCGCAATACACAGAAATCATCAAGATACTTATCACTTACCACCATACTCAAATTGCTACTGCAGTGACCAAAGCACTAGGGTAATTGTTCTTACTTGTTAGGAATGTTTTTAATCATTAACGTGGTCCTTGTATCTTCCCCACTGATAATTTTGTCCAGATCAAGCTGAAACTGCTTCGTGCTGTCTATCTGGTTCCCAGTATTTTCAAGTCGCCGACTTCTACTGTGTTCAGCTAATCCCTCATTGTTAGTTGCTCCTGGTCCTGAATAGGAACCATTTCCAAGGAAAAAGGAATTCTGTCTAGGCAATGGCATCATTCTGAAGCTGGGTGAAATAATTTCCTTTGTGTTTCCTGAAAGGCCAACACCAACTCCTACAGTAGCATGAGCACCCATGTTCATCATAAAACTGCCATCACTGTGATTTAAACTCCTAAATGCACCCCGATTCATGAAAGAAGCTTCTGGAGACTCTGGGAAGTGACTAACTTGCCTATCAAGAGGAAGGCCAGATGGAGCAGATCCTACATGATGGTGGGGTTGGGAACCAAAAAAAGAACTAGGCCGATTAGTAAATGGGAATCCCTGCCTCTGGCCACTAGTTTTATATGGGAGTCCCATGGAAGATGAAGACCAAGCAGATGTATTTGAATACTCTGCGTACGGAGTTGGACTTCCCCACAGAAATTGAGGCCCAGACAGTGTTCCAATGCTCGAAAAACTTGAATTTAGTTCTCCAAACGTAGATATTGGTCTCGAAATTGCATTTGCATTTTGCTCAGGAAAGGACAGAGAATGCTGAAAAGATGCTCCCAGTGTTGATCCAGAATTTGTAGATATCTGATTTGCATTATTAACCCTTCCAGGGTCCTTGCCAATCGGAGCAATCTTTGTAGAGGTTGATGCATGAGGTGAAAGAACTGCAGCCAATCCAGGCAATTGGTTACTATTCATAGGGTTGGAATGACCTATACCAGGTAACTTGTTAATGAAACCTAAAGGGGGCCTGCCAAAGTGAGCCCAGTTACCAGTGCAAATTTGCCACCTCATTTAGCTTGTGAAGAAAAATGCCTTTCAAAAATGACATAGCTAGAACTGAGGATCAGATAGAAGAATGGATTCAGAGAAATATACCAGGAGGAGAATTGGCCATTGGCGAACCCACTTGATATCTAAAAGTCCTAGCGTCATCTTGCTCCAGCTCTTGACTCAGCTGTTGCATTAAACTAAAAAGAAAAGGCACAGTTAATTTTTTCATGCTCTTTATGGATAATAGAACTGCAACTTAATTTTCTTATGTGATGTCATAATAGCACAACCCACAACCCATATAAAAGGAAACTAAAAGAAAATAAAACGTACACACACACATATATATGTTCCTTATAAAGCCAGTAAAAGACATAGGACGACAGTAATAATCAGCACGTGTCCTGTTACAGCCAGCCAGAGTGATCTTCCAAGATATCCATATAAAACCATCAATGGAGACACACCTTAAAATAGCAAAAGTTTTACTTTACACATATTTTCTTCTATAAAAGAATCCCGAATTATATTTATACATGCTTAGCTGCTTACAGATTGCCTACTTAGAGACTCAGAGTGACTAAAAAAATCCAATGTGACAACCAAAACCCAATATACATTAACTTTCCACCATGAAGACGAAATGGAAGTGGTAGGATAACAAAAAGAGTAGAAGTCATAACATGGCTGAACAAGATCCACACTCAAGGTGAATTACTTTTTCATATTTTCTGACATTTTCTAGATAGTTTACCGCCCAGAATTGCTTAAATTTGTCATTCCTGTAAGGAAGTAACTTCAATTAGCTATCCACTAACAAAGGACTAACTTATTATGATCTCAAGGAACGAAAATTTATAAAATATATATATACATGGGTCTCTATCTATTGATTTTGGTGTAAAACTAAACCTGTTTTAGCCCTTTTAAGTGACTTTTACGAGGTGTAGCTGTAACAAAATATACTATTACAACTTTTAAGCCCTCATCACATTTTTCACGCTCATAAAACTTCATATTAATTTACTCAAGATTAACACACAATATAGTTATTTTAAAAATCAATCAACTACTTAATAAAATGGTCACGGACGTCCAATTCATATTAAAGTGGGCAGGGAAGAACAATACTAAAAAGTAAAAGGTTTTTTTAAAGGTCACTGGCAGCATTTACCCAATTAGAAGAATTTTAGTTAAAATTATCACAGGAAACCTTATTAAGTAATCCACAATTTCACACTTCCAAGCAAGACAGCACTACTAAAGAAATCAGTTGAATGGTGAAATAATATGTTTACTGGAAAATTGTATAACATATCTAACCAATATGAAATCCAACTTACCTTCGACGTGCTCCTCCAGGGCGACTGGGTTCAAGTTTGATGCGTTTCCCAGCAATATCACATCGATTTAATGCTTTAAGAGCTGCCTCTGCCGCTCTAACATCATAATATTCAATAAATTTATGGTGTCTCTTATGTGGCGTTTCCCTTATCTGCAATAAATTACAACTAATCCATGCATCATACGAAATTAGGAAGAGATCCACTCAAAAAAATAGAGAGAACAACTAAAACATATATGTAATAACTAGACCTCTTTGACCTCTCCATAAGCACCAAATATTTGACGAAGGTCGTCATTTGATACTGATGGATCCAAATTGAACACTACAAGAGTTCCTTGGTTTATATCCTTTTCAGAAGGGTTATCCTGTAAGCAGCGGTGCAAAAGATGAATAACAACAAGACAACATCAATAATAGTAAGTTAAATCTTTAGTAAATCTACATTAATCAAACCTTAGGAATTGAAAAATGTATGTCAAGTTTTCTTCGTCTCAAGGGCTTGTTTTGTAAAGCACGCATTGCAATGCGAGCAGCTCTAATGTCATAGTAAGATATCATCACAAATCCCCTATGCTTGCATGCAGTATACAAAGTTCTGATATCACCATATTGCTAACAAAAGTGACAAAGTAAGAAAGAAAGAACAAACAAACAAAGGATCAGCATAAAGTTTAGCAAAATAAAGAAAAGACATTCATTGTTTATATCTTCTGCAAATAAAGGACAAGCATTCGTTCATGATGACAACTAGATCCCATTTAAGATTGTCACTAACTATCAATCTAAAAGCATAATTAATAATTCCATCCCTTAAAAGAAAAGGCCCAGGGAATCAAAAGGAAAGTGAACTTAGCACCCAACAAACCATCACCTTTATCAAACTAATTAACCATAAATTGTTTAACAAAAGTTTTAACCTTATCCTTTAATAAATTTTAAGATTAATGACACTAGAGGAAAATAATTATTTATTCTAAAAACCTAACAGAGTACAAGGTTAAATTGGAAAGTGACTTTTCATACCTTGCTAAAACCTAAACAGTTATCACCAAAACGAACATATAAGTTTTTGACATATGAACTTATTTTTAAAGCATAAGGTACAAACTTGTAAATAACCAAGTAAATAGCCTGAGTAAAGGAATTCAATTAGATAAGGCAAAAGCACGAATACCAAATACATTAAATATTGTGGTTAAAGTTGGACAAAGCTCTATTGCTTAATATAAATACCTCAAATAGTGATCTTAATTCAGAGTCCTCAACATTACTGTTGATGTTTCGAACAAATAATGTCCTTGATGGGTGCTCACCATAGGGATGCTCCCCAGCCACTGTTCCCACACCATTTGGAAGTACATAATGACCAATAGTCCCATTTGAAGCAACTCCATCAGATATGCTTATCTTTGAGATACCAAAATTAAGGCTCTCTTGGGGTTCAAAATCCATTTCAAGCCCTCCTCCACTACCAAACAGATCATTTTCATCCAGATCCTCCAGTTGGCTGGGCAACCTACTAAGGTCAAAGTCAGCCATTATCCCAGCTAATAAGTCTTCTTCATCATTAGGAAGCATGTTTCCAAATGCATTGGTTTCAACATCTTCAAGAGGATCACGTTCCTCATCTTCCTTGCGATTGTTCAATATTGGCAAGTTATCATCAATAGATTGACCGTAATGCTCTGAATCAGTAAAATTTACTGCATGTTGAGAATGAAAAAGAAAGTAGGTCTTAAATCTCAATACTAAATTTGGGTGATTCTAATCTCTGATGTCAGTAACAGCATCTCAAGCTTACACTTTTTATGTGAAAGAACCGGCAGTGAGCTAGAAAACAAGCTAACATCACTCAATGCATGATTTGCATCAATCCCATGTGGTATTTCACATGCTATGCTTTCCACTCTTTTAGCAACATTAAGTGAGGAAATCTCAGATGGACCTGCAAAATCAGCATGAATAACTGACTAAAAGAAATGACCTGTATGTCTATACAAGAATGGTTGCAGTACATATTAAGAGAAAGCACCTGCAGGTCCTGCAGCACCATTACTTAACATAGAATCCCTGGAATGTTTGTCCATTTAATCACTTTCTAATCATGCACTGAAATGAAATAAAATGGAGAGTTATATGTCTTAATCTCAATTACTCAAAGTAATCATAAAACTAAGGTGAAACAAATTTGCCGCAAATCAAAACAAAAAACTGCCACAATAAAGCAAGTCATGATAAAAAAGTTAGCCTCCTTAAAGATAGAGAAATATTTTCTCATAATTCTATCTCATTCAAGACTTCGTCTCTCATCTAATAAATGAAGTTCAAGGAACAAGACACAATCATTTGTATACCTAATGGGACAAAGGAGGCAACCTCCACCTAAATCTAACAAGTTGAATTAATTAACGATTATAGGCACAACAGTATGTTGATCAATACCACTTCTATAACTTTCTGGGTTGATGTTGAATAAAATGAAAATTATCATGAAGGAAGGAGTTATCTATGCAACACTTGGATGCATTATATTGAAAAGAAAAAAAACGAAACCCAATTCTTGGTAGATAAATTGTGGTTCTGACTTCTGAGTTTATTAGAATTCAAAGAGATTGCATGTGTTGAACGCATAAATGCAAAACTCTACATGTTAGAAAGGACAAATTAAGGAAAAACGAAAACAACAACAATAACGAGAGAAAATTTATCCGAGACAGACTATAAAGTCAACTTAAGTTCCAAGCCAAAAAGTACCAAGTAAATTCAATCAACTTGAACAAACCCCACAAGAGAAATTTATGATTATTATCTCACCAAGGCCAGAGCCAAGAACACCGACAACTAAAGTCTTATTGCCGATACAATAATACCCGTATGCTAGATAAGCCGATCACAAGCAGCAAAGGAAAATTGAGAAAGAAAAATCCCATAAACTTTGAGTTAACTCGAAGACTTGGGAAACATAGAAGGAGTGAGAGTAGAAAAAAGGGAGAGGAAGAGTAGTACCCCGGGAAGAGAAAGGAACAAGTAAGTGGAAGGCGTTAAAGGAAGGCCATGGAGAATAGCTATCTAG
The DNA here is from genome assembly GCA_037074535.1 of Gleditsia sinensis. Taxonomy (NCBI): domain Eukaryota; kingdom Viridiplantae; phylum Streptophyta; class Magnoliopsida; order Fabales; family Fabaceae; genus Gleditsia; species Gleditsia sinensis. The sequence goes on along the minus strand of CM073470.1, from coordinate 15,562,642 downwards.
CTACTGGTGCACAACAATAGTGTTCGCCACGGAAGTTGCATAGGGAGAGTTTCGTAGAAGCAGAGAAATTTCTTTCTTTCACTCTTCTACTTCCTTCTCTGTCGCCGGGAAACCAGAGTCAGAGAGAGGGGAAAATTCCCAGGAAAAAAAAAAAAAAAAAAAATTTGGAAAAAGCCGAAGTGGAAATAAAAATAAATGCAGGAAAACGATTGGAGGGAAGAAGTAGAAAATTAAATTTTCTTAATAAGATATTTATATACAAATTAAATAAATAAATATGGTGCTCTGCTAAGCTCTTTCTACCTGGGCTCACTACGCTCGGATTCTGCCATATTTGATTTCTATTTGGAGTCCGTTGACACGACGACTTGGGGGTTTGGATCTTCAAATTATTTTTTAAATAAAAAATGAAGCAAAATACATAAAACTATTTATATATTAAATATTTCTTTTTATTGTTTTTTTTTTCATGTAATTTAAAAAAAAAACAAAATTAGTTGAAAATTTACAAAGAAGAATGTCTTTTAAATTAATTTAAAATTTAAGCAATCATAATTGAGTACAAAAATTATAGCTTTATTATTGAAATATATTAAAATAATAATAAATTGTGAAAAAATTTAAATTTTCATGATTTCAAGAGTAGATTTATTAATTTGAATCAAAACTTAAAAATAATTTATTAAAAGAAACTATAAAAAACTAAAATAATGATATAGCAAAATAAATTATGCTTCAAGAAAAGCTCATATGAAGTAAATGTTTGCACCAATAAAATTATACTAATTGTCAATTACTCTATCTTAGATATATGTATAATCAAAATGAACTGCTTAAATAATTAGATTAAGACAACTAAAAAAATGGACTAAAAAAATAAATGTTTGATCATCTCTATAACAATATTTCAACAAATAAATTACCTTCTTTGGGAGCAAAAATTTTGTTTATTTGGCTTTGCTAATTAAAATTCGAACTCAAATCTTCAAGTCTAAAAGTGTGAGAGACAAAGAGAGATTCATTGAGTGATAGGTAGCTAAATTTGTGAGGTAGGAAAGCATTGCTATTGCTACTCGAGTATGAAAAACATGTACAATATAAAGAGATTAAGCATATTGAAAATATAATTAAAGACATAAATGATATTCTAATTTTGTAAAAAATTTAAAGAGGAGCATAATGATGAAAATTACAAAAAAAAAATAAAGAAAAAAGCAGGATTTATTTTTAAAGGGAATGTAATTATTATTTTAAAATTCAATGCCTTGTGTGAAAAAATAAAAGGAGAATATGATTTGATTAAAAATGTCAATGATAAATATTTTATATTTTAATTGAAATAAACGATCAAATAAAGAAAAGAGAGTAAATGAATGATATAAATGATTTATTAATTTTATGAAACTTTCAGAAAAATAATGACCATATTGAAAAGGAATTTAATAAATATTAAATTTGATGATTTAGGAAAAAAAATGGAAATAAAATTAAACGCATCTACATTATATGTATTATACGAATAATGATAGAGAGATGGAAATAAATATGATTTTATAGAATTTTTTGAGTAAATAAGTCCCATTGATCTATCTCATTCGTCATTCCACAACAATAAAGTATTAAATTTTATTTTGAGGTATCGTTTTGGTAACTTCAAAAATAAAAATATTTTAAAATATTTTAAAAATTTTGTGATAATAAAATATTTTTTAAGAAATATTTTAAATAATATCAAATAATATTTGTTTTAAATTTTAAAATATTTTAACGTAATATTAATAATATAAATATATAAAATTATGTTAAAATTAATTTAAATTAATGTCTATAATTAAATAATAAATAAACATGCTACTACAGTAAGAACTCTTACTCAAATCTAGCATCATTCAATAATAACCTCTCTCTTATATCAATCTTTTTATTTTCTTAATTTTTTCATGACTTTTATCTTTAAGTTTCTCTCTGTCAACTATGATTATGTCTCTATCTTCATATATCTATCTCAGGTATTTTCCTCTCTCTTTGTCTCTCAATTTATCTTTTCATCATTTTCGTAATTTATTTTTTAAAATGAAAACAATGAAAGAAAATAATATCATGATAACGAGATAGGAGAGTAAAAAGTTGACAAAAATGTTATGAATTGTAAGAAAAAATAATTTAATGTTGAATGTGATGTAATGTTACTTTTATTTATTTTCATATTGTCAATTTTTTTATTTTTCAAATTTGTTTGATACTTTTCCATCGAAACAAGTATTTTCATCGAAATAATTCGAAAATGAGAGTATTTCCATCAAAATAAGAGTATTTTCATTGCAATTCTGTCGAAACAACTCAAAATAAAAGTATTTCTATCGAAACAATTTGAAATATAAATATTTTCACGAAAATATTCTATAACATAATAATTTCAATCGAAATGACATAACCTTTTAATAAACACTTTGCTTCATTTCAATTCAATAATTTTGTTTCGTGTTGGTCACTTCAGAAATAAAAAGCAACAATATCTTGTGATTGTTTTTTTATTAGTTTCATTTGTTTTATTTAGAGATGCTTTTTGAATAATTAATTTTTTTAAAACTATCACGTTCAGAGTGATTATTTTATATTAAAATTAAAGTTAACAAAAATTGAGAACGTCAAGGTTCCACTAAAAAAAGGTAAGAACGTCATTCCAATTTTAATATAAATTTTTTAAATAAAAATTCAATAACGCAACATGATTATTAAAAATAAATAAATAAGACAGAAATAGTTGGTTTAATGAACATATAAAAACAACGCACTATTTGTTAAAAATAATAATAATATTTTAACAGTTAAACAGTGAAGAACATTGATTATATTTATAAAAAAAAAGGTGATGAGTCTAATTTTTTAAAGTAAAAAATGAAAAAAAAAAGAGTAACCATTATTAGATTTTTTTTTTTTTAGGGTTCGTTCTCGGGTTTAACCTTGTGGTTTGATTCGAATTACGGCAGTACCATGGGCCCAGAGCTCGTGTGGCTTCCCAAGACTTTGGAGTTTCGACGTAAAGCGAAGTGAGGCAAACCGAAATACTAAAGGCGGCGGAGAAAACTATGAAACGGTGAGTTTCATTTAAAACGTGGACTTGACTTGCTTTAAGGACCGAGATGAAAATCTATTGAATTGCATCATGAAACTTTAGAGAATTAATCTTTATCCCTCAAAATTATATATAAATATATTTTCGTAAGATATTAATTATATATTTAGTCTACAGAATTTTTTTTAAAAAAAATCATATATTTAAAAGACAATTATGATATCTTTGTCAACTAAAATAATAATTTTAATTGATTAATTTAATATAAAATTTTATTTATTTCCACAGCAGATAAGGTAAGTGATATGAGTGTACTAAAGAATTTAGGTAATTGATTTATTTATATAATCTTTAATTAAGGATTAGCAAAGATATTTAAACTTAAAATATATTACCATAAACTAGTATACCCAAGATATTGAAACCAAATCATACAACAGGTCAAAGGAGTTCTAAGAATATTTAAGAGTTAAAGATTTTTGAAACCTACTCTCATATTTTTCATGGTTTAATTTATACGAAATTTATTTATAAATTTATTGATTTTTTATGTATTTTTTCTAAAATCTCGTAAAAAACTTAATTTAATATGTTATAATAATTAAAATATCAAATTAATATTCATAAAAATTTTAAATAATGGAGGTTAGAGTACTTTTTAAAAATTTAAGAAAAGTTAGTGTAAATTTTATAAAAAAATTATTATCTCAATTAGAATTTACGATTTTAAATCTGCATCTAAATTCATCGTCACAAGGCAAAATAGCAGCTGTTCTAATTGAACGTAGAATAACGGTTGCTATTTTTAAATTAGCAGTTGTTAAATATATTTAACAAGTTAAATAAGTTAACTTATAGTGTATTTGATTAGTTTATAAATTTATTTGACTAAATTAAAAATATTTGATAAACAAACTTATTTGAATAGTCTATAACATATTATTATACGCTATTTTAAGTAGTGTATAACTTTTAACTGATAACTTTTATAATTTTTTTTATCCTTATTATTTTATTCAAATTCTAACACTATTCTACTCACAAGATATTACTGTTTTTACTATGTTCAAACAACATTCAAATTACATACCCTATGATAAACTTTCATATATTATTGATAGTGATACAAAAAATAAAAATTTAAAGACATCTACTAAAATAAAAGAGATTCGCAACAATATTACTAATTTATTGTGAAACACTATATAATATGTTTATTTTGTATTTTTTGAGATTACATAATGAAGTGTAATTACTAACAAAAAATGATAAATTTTATATAAATATATCTTTTTATGTCATTTTATATTTATCAGTTAATTCAATAGATAATTTTATCAAATACTTGTAATTCAATAAATTAATTTAACAGTTTTCAGCTTTCAACTTTTAACTAAAAATTAATTTTTCAGCTTTCAGATTGCTTTTAAATTTTCAACTAACTTATCAACTATTTTTGCCAAACATAGCCATAGGCTATGTTTGGTAAAAATAGCTGATAAGCTAGCTGAAAGCTGATAAGCTAGCTGAAAGCTGATAAGCTAATTTTTAGCTGAAAGCTGATAGCTGAAAGCTGAAAGCTGTTAAGCTAATTTATTGAATTAGAAGTGTTTGGTAAAAATAGCTGATAAATTAGCTGATAAATGTAAAATGACATAAAAGGGCATATATAAAATTTATTATTTTTTGTTAGTAATTATATTTCATTTTGTAATTCTAAAAAATACAAAATAAACATATCATCTAACGTTCCACAATAAATTAATAATATTGTTGCGAATCTCTTTCATTTCAGTAGATACCTCTAAATTTTTGTTAGTATTTGAGAAAAAAAAGTACCCAAAAGAAACCTGAAGATTAATAAATAGCGTAAAAAATTATGAGTATGATAATATTGAAATTTAAATAAAATAATAAGGATAAAAAAGGAATAAAATTATAAAAGCTATAAGCTAAAAGCTATACGCTACTCAAAGTAGCGTATGAAAATACGCTATAAGCTACTCAAATAAGCTTGTTTACCAAACACCTCAAATTTGGTCAAACAAGCTTATAAGCTAGTCAAATACGCTATAAGCTAGCTGAAATGACTTGCCAAACATACTCATAATCATTTCATTTACTGTGATTTAGCGGCGGTTCTGGATTTTTTTTTTTACACCAGAATTGTTTTTTATTTTCATGATTTAGCAGCGTTTTCAGACCACCGCTAAATTTCCAAATTTTTTTAAATATTATTTAAAAATAAAAAGATAAATATATGCAGAATTGAAATTTTATTTCTAAAACAAAGATGTAGTAAGATTAATGAATAAAAAAAAATATCCCATCCACAAAAATTTGTTTTGAGTAGTGTTCAGTACATTAAGATTTTAATTTTTTAAACACTTGAAATTCTATTCTTAAAATAATTAAATATGATAAACATAAAAGTTTTCATTTTTGTGTTGTAAATGACCTACATAATATGAAAAAAAAATTATAATATTTGAGGCTAAAAGTTTTTATATATAGATTTTCGTATATATGAAAAATTGATATACTCATATATCAAAAGTCATTTAACATAAATTAAAATTGATACCCTCTTGCATTTTGCGCCGATTGTTTTATGTTTCAAATGCAATAAGTACAAATGTGAGGCGCACAAAAGAGATTACATAGAGAAATGAACAAAAACATCTTTTTTATTAAATCACAGAGCAACATAAATTACTCTAATATTATTATTTAAAATGTTATTGATATTCTCAAAATTCCATTCCTGCCCTATATATACATATGTTAAATTTACTTAAGAAAAAATTTGTGACAACTGTTGCTTCACAATAATATTCATAACAAAACCTAATCTTTTTAGTTTGATGATTGAGTTTAAAAATCAGATTGAATTGACCAATCCAATTGAAAAATTGTTAACCTGCTCAAAGTCGGAGAGGGTTTGAATCAAACCTCAGTTTTGAATTTGCCAATATACTATGTTATGTATATAGATAATTAATTTCATATTAATATGTTTGATTGGTTAACATTATATTTTTAATAAACTATACAATATTAAATATTGATCTAACTACATAAATCACTGAATCGCTCTTTTCTTTGGTTCAATAAATGATCTAAATTTTGGAACATTTTGGATGTTTATGTGTTCTTAATCTTCCAATCTTCGACGCTTACCGAACCATTAATTTGCTTCAATGGCCCTTTTTTTCTCCCCTTCTAAGAGTGGCACTATATAAACCCACAAAAAGATTAAAATTTGATTGCATCATTTTAATGCAAAACAATATGGTCATCTTCACAAGGGAGAAATAATTGGACAATCCGAGCTTTCATACACACGCCAATTTAAGTAGTACTGGTTCATACCTTTTGGAGACAAGAAAAGAAATGAGATTCATCTCGACTTAAGAAAAAAAGTTAACTACCTGCAAAAATGACCTGTCAGTTAATCTTTATCACTCCTTGCACAATGAATCACTGCAGATTGAAGGGTACCTCGCAGAAAGAGTACTGTAATCTCCACTGCAGAATGCAAATTCAATAAATATATATAAGCTCTCAAATAGACAAGAACAAAATCTAAAGGTGAAACAGAAGGGAGAGCATCATAAGAAACCCTCGGGAACATAGATTGCAAAGAAAACCCTTTTCTATTCTTTTTTTTTTGGTTGACTGAGATTATTAAATTTTAGAGAGACATAAAACAAGCCTTCCGGTGTAAGTAACCACCACCATCACTGTACATCACAACTTTTTCTCTCCATTTTTTTCTATAACCAGTCTAGAGTTTTCTCTGTGCAGGTACTCACTCTCCCACCATCCGCAATGCTTAATACGAACTATTAAATTATGAAATTAGTTACAGGAAAAAAAAGAGGATTGACAAGCAATGGAGGAATGTCGAGACAAGTGTGTGTATTCAAATTATTCATTAAAAAGTTCATGGTAAAAAAAAAAAAGTGAGAGAGAGAGAAAGAAAGAAACTTAGATTGGTCAGAAATAGGCCTCTGCATCTCAACAAGGTAATGATATTTCTACTAAGAATAACTAATTTAAGAAATTCCATTTTGTAACTGTCACACGTAGAAAAAGAAAGATGGCAAATGCACCGTTTCATGAAGTCATTAAAAGTGGCAAATTCTAAACACATTATTCACTAAAGTATGAATAATGTGTTTAGAATTTTATATTTCAAAGCACAAAACAAAAATGCTGCAGTTCTTGTGGTGAATCTTAGGGTCCTAAAAAGATGAGGCTACACTGTAACATGACTTGCAGCGCAGCCCAACATGACTTCAAGCCTGGAGCATACCAAACCCAAGGCATAAGTACCGTATGACCGCAGCAATTCAACCACTCAACTATGCCATTCAACTGATCCCAAGAACCGGCGTGTCATTTTCAAATACCAGTCATAACCATCTGCTATCTGGCAGTAACAGATAAAAAGAATCAATAAAAGACAACCATCTGACTTATGTCTCAAAATCAATGTAAAAAGGTACCATTTTAATTGTAAGCACGCTCTATCATATGTTATAATAATTGAGCCAGGACAAGGGTCTCACCCAATAAGGACCTCAAATCTCAACTAGTCAAATAAAAGATGTCAATATGCACATTTCTTTTAAAAGTAAGAAGGTAGAATTATGCTAATTAGTTTCAGTTTCATAGGCTACAAATTCTTAAAACTCCCCAATCTACCAAATAAACATATAATCCTACTAATAGGCTATTGGTAGCAAATATGTCAGATAGATTTCACGATGTATCTCCCAAAATTAGCAAAGAAAATAAACTTTAATATCAAAGAGAGGGAATAAGATGTCACCTGAATCTCTTTCTTCATTGGAGCTAGAAAATTCCACCTAATCTGTTGTTAATTGAGTCAACTCATCACGCTCCTCATCAATCGGGGAAAAGATTTGGTTGAAATGATCTGGCCGGCCTGATTGTCCCCACTCTGCTTCATTCCATTTAAGTGCTTCCCACCACTCAATTTCTCCCCTGATAACCTTCAGATTTTTGCTTGACAATTCCAAAGAGGAAAGACTTTCAAGTTTTGGGCAATAATAGAATCCTATTTTTTCTAAACTTCTCCCAATATGCAATCCATGGGAAATGCTAAATAGTTTAGGTAGAAAGAGAAGCGATAACTTTCTTAAGCTTGGGAGGAAAGTGCCTGCTATTGGCTCTGATGATTGACGACTGATTATGCTACTTACTTTGGGGCAGTCTTCAACTATAAGTTCTTCCAAGTTGGAAAGATTATCAAGAAAATTCATGCTAAAGATGGCTGTTAACTCGGGGCAAGTGTGCAATGCTAAGAACCTCAATCGAGAAAAAGAGTGGGAAGGAGTTGGCCCTTCAACTATGCTTCTCAGATTCTTCATGTAGAACTTATTCAAGAACTCCAAATATAAGAAGCCATGCAAGTAGGACTCTCCTCTATCCACAAAGCTTTGCATTTCATTACATCCAGTTAAAATGCATAACCTTAATTCCTTTAGATTCTTCAATCCAAATTGGGAGAGATCTTTTATAGTCATGTGGCAGTCCAAGAAAAGTGCCTCGACAAATTGAAGAATTTTCTTCACTTCTTTTGGGACATCCACACCATATACAAATCTTAAACTTCGATTACTTTGTTTAAATTGTACTTCAACAGAAGATGGTGTACGTGATATGATCCGCGGCTTATGATTACCAACAATCAATCTAAAATTAGATAGACGGTTTGTTGGCACAAGCTTCAAAAGTTTAACTTCTGGGACATACAAGTCCAGTGTTTGCAACCTCTCTAATCCAGCAATTTCTGCAATAATTTGTTCTACATTGTTGTGCCACCACTCATTATCTGGGTTAACGTCAATCCTTAAATACTTCAAATGAGTGAGTTTTGATATGACCCCAAGAGGAATCATTGCAGAGCTGAAATCTGGCATGCATTTCTTGCCAAGGCCATGATCATATCCATAAAAAGACAAAGACAAAGTTTCCAAACTGGTCAACTCTTGGATCTCTTCCGGTAGATGCATAATAAGAGTGCCATCAAGATCAAGCTTCTTGAGATTTTTAAGTCGTCCAATCTCTGGAGAAAGTTCTATGAAAACGTCACAATCTCTAAGATAAAATTCTCTAAGCTCCTCCAAATAAAAAAATGAGGTTGGAAGATCCCGAATACTAGTGCGTGACAAGCATAGGATGCTGAGCAGAGGCATTTGGTCGAAAAATGAGGGTGGAATTTCCATCAAATCAAGGTTGCCATGCAACGATAGACTTCTCAGTTTGGAGAAGTTTGAAGACAGTGGAAGATCTGTGATTGGAGTTCCATCAAGATCAAGATTCTCAAATTGTACAATTTCTGGAGGCAGTTGATTAAGATGCTCGCATCCTCTCAAATACAATGACGTTGACATTTGAAGAAACCAAGCAGTAGTGATAAATTCACTGTGTCACAAAACTATGAGAAAAATAAATAAGAAAAGGGAAGTAATAAATTATCTGGAAGGTAAAAGCACAGAACCATATGTAACTTCCACAAGTAGCACCATTCCAAAGATAAATTTAAAAAATAAGAACAGAAAAATAGAATCCAGTAAAGATGAAAATTAATAACAAACCTGCTAGAAAAAAAAGTACAAAGAAGAAGAAATTTGGGCATGTTTCATCGCTTCAATGCAGTTGGTTTTATTTTTGAACAAATTGACAAATCTGAACTGAAGAGATCGGCTTTATGAGAAAGACCACCTATTGATTTAGTTCAGGGGTCCTGTACCCAACCAATGGTCTAATGATCTCTGATACAGATTTTTTATTAAAAAAAAGTAAGTTTAAGCCCCAATGGCCAATAGCAAGTCTGGAATCAGAAACATTTAGCCAAAAATTTTCGTCCAGTAAAACATATCACAATATCTTACCCTGATGTCAAACGAGATGAAGAAAAATTAAATGCAGAGCGTATAAAAGAATATACCAGAGGCACGTAATACTGAAAATTGCAAATGGGGAGAGAATTAAAATCATTACTACCATAAAGATCACTCCAAACAAATCCTGTCAAAGACTGCATTTAAATTGCAATACTTGTTTCAATCAACAAGAAGTTGGCAAATTTACAGAGACAGCTAAGTTGAAAAAACAGAATGAAACACTGAATCACAGAGCACGTTATATGAAGGAACAAACTGACATTACCAAATTCAATAGTTTTTATTACGAAAATTTAAATTATGATGGAAAATACCAATCTAAAACTGGAAAAAATACTCCTATCAGGAAGTCGAACTTTTCGTAACAACACCCTATTAATCAACGGAAGTCAGCATTCAATCGAACACCATGGAGACAAAAGAAGAGATGTTACATATTACAATGTAGAAAATAAAAACTCGAGAGAAAGCCTAACCAAAAGAGATCAGAGCAGTACGTATACAAGAAATTTGAAAAAAAAAAAAAGCAAAACAAAGGAAAATTTTGCATTCAATGAGACGAAAAGTTGTGTTATCTCTGATTCAGCATGAAAATCAAAGCTTATCGAAAGATAAAATTGAGAGCTCCGATGAACGATCAGCGAGAGATTACCAGGAAACGAAAGAGAGAGGGTTGCAGAGGAGAAAACTTACCGAAGAAGTTCAGGTTGAGGACAGCGAATGGTGAGTACTAAAACCCGAATACTGAACTGAAGCTGCACTCTGCAAGTGAGGCGGAGACAGAGCTGCTTAATGAAACGCCGACGGCGTAGCGGTTCTTCACTGCTGCTATGCTTTTGCTCGATGAGTGTGGGGTGAAGCCGGTAAGGTGCTACTCGTTTCAATCGCCTACTTAACGTTCTCGATGGGGCTTAGGGGCTACGGCGCTCGATGAGGTGGGGGAGGAATTTTGCATTTAGGTTGGATCCTCTAAAATATTTATAAGATATTGAAAAGAAAAAATATCCTACCCTGGCCGGTAAGCTACCGGATTCAACTTACTTAATTTTTTTTTAAATAAATAAATAAATAAAATATATATATATATATATATATATATATATATATATATATATATATATATATATATAAATTAATAATAAAATTGATATTAAATAAATAAATATATAATTTTTTTAAAAAAATTTATTAAATTTTTATACATTAAATTTTAAAATTATATTATTATATAATTTAATTTTTAAATTTATTAAATATTTTATTTTTTATCTTTAATTTGCTTACAAATAAAAATATGTTAATATAGCCTCTTAATTTCTTGTGTGATATGTTAACTTTAACCCAACATTTAACGTCAGCAAACTAACTCACTCAATCTTTTATTAAAAAATTTGCCAAAATGTCACATTTTGAGACTCTACAGAACACTTATGCCTCATCCCTTTCCCCTTTTCACAAAATATTTCTGTTTTTTTTCCTTAAAAATAGTTTTTATTTTTTAATTTTTATATTTTAAAAAATACATTTAGTTTATATTTTTATTTTTATTATTTTTTAATTATATAAACATTAAAATATTATATATATATATATATATATATAATTTAAAATAATTATAAAAATATTACTGTTATTGAAAATTATAAAAACGTTTTTTGATATTTTAAAAATTCAAAAAATATTTTTAAAAAATAAAAATAATATATAAATACGTTTTTATAACTATTTTTAATAAAAATAAAAATTAAAAATTAAAAAAAATAGTTTAAATTTTTAAATTAAAATGGTTCTTCCAAAATCTAGTAAAACAACGAGAAGGAAAAAAAAAAAAAAAAAAAAAAACCAAGCCAATTCCATTAAGGCAAACTCAGCAGCACCAAAACATTACCAAATACCATGTTATTGAACTCACCTCCACAAACAAATAAAACAAAGCCAGATTGAATAAATTTGAGTCTTATTACGCACCTCCTAAACTCTCATTACAAACAAATGAGTCATATGCCACAGTTCGGAATCAGTTCTTCTAACTATCACTGCTGCAGCACTGCACAACTGCCTGCAGCCTTTGCTAATGCCTTCTACCTAGCTTCGACTAGAAAGCTGCCGTTGCTGCCCTATGCTGGTGATTCCTTTTTGTTCACCTTGGGACAAGTTTGATGCACATACACCACGTATTGGGGCCAAAATATCTAGAGAGCTAATTAAAATAGAGTTTTAAGTTAAAAGTTTAGTTCATGATGGTGCCTCTTATTTATACATATATATCCTACACAAGAATTCCTTTTTTTCCTGTTGGAGTTTTCTGAGATGCATGTGCAGTGGTTGGACAGCAAAAGCTTAAAGAATAACTTGCACACATCTATAAGAAAAATTAAACAAGAAAGATGAAAGAACAGTAATTTATGTCTTTTTTATAGGGGGTGAAATTGCTGATCATAGATTTCATATCACTTCGCTATCAGGACGCAAGCCCAGCAACAACATAAAGCACAGGTTCAACCTCCAAAAGGAAAAGGCATGGGAGTGTATCCTCAATATTGGAGTAAATGAGCAAACTCAGGTGGCACTTGTCCCTCTAACTTTTGGACACATAAACCATGGCCGCTTGCAAACTTTGGACTCGTGACTGCAACTCAACTATTCGTGACAGCAACTCAATGACTTCACCTTGTGATATTTGTGTCCAAAGAGCTGAACAGTTGTGTGTCAGAGTTCCAAACAATTGGGACGGGCAAGGACCCAATCTCAAACCTTGGACTCTATCCTAATGCTCCTGTTCTAAAGCCTTTGTGAGTGAATCTTCTATCGGAATTTCTTGTGAAGAAGAGGTGTCACCCTCAAATTCAGCAATCTTATCCTGCATGTAATCCAATACATATTATGCACAATATAAGTATGTAATATAACTTGAGAATTCTAATACTTGCGTCTATAGATCAGACAACCTCATTAACAAAGGATTCATCTTTCTTTTTGTTTGTAGCAATCCACACTTCCCCTTTGCTAACGGGGTGCGCCTTCTCAGTCTCCTATATTTTGCAAGACATGTCATATATCTCAAGTTAATGCATAAGCAATATTAAAGTGATTGTACCATCTCAGCCCTTTTGTAGGCTAAACTCTTGGATCCACCTACTAGTGAATTGTCTACTTCTTCTGCTTTACCCATGATGAACCCAATAAGCGTACCTTACTGAAAATGATTTAACAATCAAGTGATCTTACACAACTTTTCTATTATGTCATTTTTTAAATTTGCGTGCAGGACCTGCGTATATATATTATTTTACCCTTAGAAGATTTGCAAATGCAAAATCTAAGAATCCATTAAGTGCTTATAAATATTCACGGGTATATATTTTGAGGCTTAGTTATCCATGATTTATCCATTGTAAAAAATAAATATCGTAGTTGAAATAAGAATGTTACGTCTCAAGGATTAAACCAAAAAATTAAATGATTTGAAGGATAAAAAAAGATTAATGCATCGATCTATCATTACTGTTAGTTAAATTGACAGAATTTGTCAAAGGTTAAAAAAGGATAAACCTTAAGTCTAGCTTGCCTTAGACGTAAATTCTTCCTTCTTCCCTCTTGACTTAAATTAATCCCCAAGACATCAAAGAGAAGAAAAGTTCTAATATATCTCAAACACAAAACCTACTAAATCAAGAATGGGAAAGGACGAAAAGTTCTTAATTTTTTCCTTCATCACTAATCACTTTTGTTGATAGCTCTAAAAACTTTCTCAACACTAAATTTATGGCAAAGGCGTAACGAGATCAAAATTGAAATAAATTCTTTAAATGTGACACTTGCCAAATCATTTCAAAATAGAACACTAACCTCTAGCTAGTACCCTATATTCTTCAAATATCTCAAGCTTCCTATTTTTTCACAAAAATTAACAAAGAAAAATTTCCACTTTTTTTATTGCATGATGTAGATCAATCAACTTGAATTCACCTTAAAGCCTGTATAAACAAAAAACAATTTTTTATTCGCAATTTAACCAACTGGGTGACATCTCTTTCATGTTTACGAACGTTTGAGTTAGAACAATACTTGTTATTCATCGAACGAAGTTCTGTTTCCGAATACCCAGAAGATAGCAGCATAAGATAAGGGTTCACATCAATACCAGAAACCCTATAAACTAAAAAGAAATACCTCAGTTAGAAGCAGAAGCACTTGCCTCGCAAAGCTTTGTGCTGTTAAGAAATGCTAATTTTTTTTTTTTTTAAAGACCTAGTTGAAAAGGTGGTGACAATTCTGCAATCACAAAATTTGTATTAGCTCGAGAAATGCATTAGCAATTCATGCGGAGAGAAAAGTAGGACAATTAACAAAACGGGAAGCAAGAACCAACATTGAAGCAATCTGATTCGTTAAAGTGAGATATGCATTTCCCACAATGAGATAAAGAGAAGCTTGATTCGTTAGGGGAAAAAACTTGCTTCGTTTCAACTTCAACTCTGAATATGATCATAAAGCTAGCTACCATTTTCTGTTTCTTTAAGCAAAGGAAAAGTAATTTTAGTGGAAAGGATCAAAGCCAATCTGTAGTAGAAACGGGTACTCAGCAAACAGCGTGCAAACATTTAAAAGGTGCAGAAAATTCGAAATTTTTTTATTAATTTGAAAAAATATTTGGTCCACGGGTTTAGGATAATTTTTTGTCTACCAAATTGCGATACATGATAAGAATAATAATTTTTAAAATTATTTTTATCACATGTCATAATTTGAACACCGTTAGTAGACAAAAATTTGTTCACTGTCGGTGTACCAAATCCTAACTCAATTAATTTTTTATTAACCAATTACATGGTACAATTATGATGTTCTTGTCCCTTGCGTTAGAATTATTGAGCCTAATTTATTTGAGTGTTTTAGTTTAATAAAAAGACTTAAATATCTAATAATATAAATTGAGTATTTGTTAATAAATATTCAATTGAATAAATTTCACTTTGTTGAACTTTAATCCAATACAAATATAATAAATCAGTATGGAGTTAAAAGATGATTAATTATGATAAATAGATAACTATCAATCTACAACTGCAAATAAATATAAAAAGAATATATGGCTCCTTTTTAATACATTGACTTACTTATTTTTTCAACCTAAAGAGTTACTATCTAGAAAATAAGAAAAAGAGAACTCATTCTAAACATGAACAATTGAATACAGTAAAAAAAAATTAAATCAATATAATTCACCGCTCTTTATAATTTAAGTTCAATACAAATTATACAGAAAATATGTCATTTTTGCCAATACATTTTACGAGTTTCGTGCTTATTCAATTACAGTGCCTGACACCACCTACTGCCTGACTCAATAGCCCCACTTCTTTATTAATGATAAATAGGCATTTCTCAAAACTCATTCCCATCCAAATCTTAAGCTATCAATCTTTCGTTATCTAACTTTGCGTTAAGTGATAAAAAAAACCTTTCAGAATGAGTTATAAAGGGAGATTGTTAATTACAAACTCAGTTCGACTCCCAATTCCTATGTTATTAGAATGAATTAAAATGTTAAAAAGAAATTGTCAGACAAATCATACAGCATTATGCCAACCAGTTTTGACAAACAGCTACGATAAGAGGTCGAAGCTAATAATCCATCATTCTCTAGACGAAGTGGAAAGCACATAATAGAAGCACATACTTGGGTCATAAACAGCAAAGGCAAAGCAGAGTAAGAGACGCAAGAGCTAACATTGAAGCAAACTCTCATAACCCAACATTGATGTATCGATTAACACTTGAAAGAGAGAGAGAGAGCGCTTCTACATACAAATAGAGACGGCCCTCGACGGTGGCTGGGTGGTAACAAATGGCTCTTGATGGTAGAATGCGGGTGAGCATAATCAAGAATCCACTTAAACTCACCCAAACCAAGTTAAAAAAATCATTTTGAATGGATACGATCGAGTTCATAGGTTTATAAAATATTTTTTTTTTTTACTTCTTCATGAAATTTTTCTTTTACTCTTACTTTTGCATATTAATTTGATCAATCTGTCATAATCTAAAAATTTTAAATAATTTGAACGTTGTTTAATCAAGGTAAATAACTTGAAGAATCCTCGTTTCTAAATTCTCATAGCGAAGGGGAGGTGTTTTGAATGGCTTGATTCTGAGAGAGGGAAAGGTTATGTTGGAGTATCGGGCTTCCATGGGGTTTAGTTCAGTTTTTGCAATTTTGAAATTGTAGTGGCTTTTGCAAGACCGCTACGGTTTTTTAAAATAGCGGCGGAAAAACGCTGCCAGAAAGCATTTTTCTATCAATTTATAACTGTTTTGAAAAAAGATGACAGATGCCAATTGAAAAAATTATTATTAATACTTTAGGTGCTGTTTGGTTACTTAGTTTTCTATTTTCATTTTCAATGAAAACAGAAAATAGAGTAAAAAACCTATTTGGTTAGAATTTTTAAAAATTATTTCTTAAAAATAGAGCTTAAAATATCTGAAAAACTGAAAACATCTTTTTTACGTTTCCAGTTTTTCCTTTTCATAATATAAGAATTTGAAAATGTAAAGTGAAAACGCGGTGGCATTTTTGAAATTTTGATAAAAATTTAGTGAAAACGCGGTGGCACTTTCGTAATATTAACAAAGGTCTGACTTTTGTATTTTTATATAGTTTTTTGAATGCTTTTAAGTTTCTTTGTCTGATTTTCCTTTCATCTCATTTCTCTTCGTCTAGGTTAACAAAGACAGCAGCAAAGCATTTTTACTTGCAGCAAGTATTTTACATCTTATTTTTTTTTTAGCAAATATATTTTCCATGTTGGGTATCTTGTTTGTATTTTGTTTCAACATTGTTTGCTGTTTTTTGTCTATATATTTGGCAAATAAATATTTTATGAATTACATTGACATTTTTTTTCTCATATAATTTTAGCACTCTAGTTTTAAAATATAGTTAATCACAATGACAAAAATTGTTATAGTTGTAAAGACTTTCTTAATCATGGAGAACCAAAAAACCATCTCAAAATTCTATAGCATGTGAAATCAAAAAAAAAATCAAAGAAAAAATTAAAGAGAAAAATGTGAAAAAATTGAAAGATGAACTCTCATTTTTTTTTTCACTATTACTCTGAAAACTCAACTATAAAAACCTACAAACAATCAGTTTTATAGATTAGCTGTAGAGTAGAGCAGGAAACAAAAGAAAATGCAGCTTTTTCCTTTTCAAACAACAGTGACTTAAGGATAAAATGAGCATAAAAGTGGAAATGAATGGACTTTATTAGTATGGAGTTTAAAATAATAATAAAAATGAGCATAAAAGTGGATTGCAAAAGAGGCCCCGTGAAATCAAAATGAAAAGTAGAATTAACCATTAGGTGGACATAAAATAGAAAAGATTCTCCTTTTGTAGCTACTTCTATAAGTAGCCAAAAAAAATTAGATATGTTTTAAATTGTGAGAAAATGGGACACAATATTTTGATGGGGTCTCAACTCATGTCTTTTTTTAATGTCAAATATTATTAGTTTGCATGTATGACTTTTCTTCATTTATATATATATATATATATATATATATATATATATATATATATATATATATTTCATGAGTATTTTAGTATATTATATATACAATTGACAAATATTGTTGTTACTAGCATAAGATGGGAGGAAAAAGTGAAAAGGGAGAAATTCAAATGGGATGGTCAATCCAAAATACAAAATTATTTATTGACATAATTTATGATCGAGTGAAGAAGAAACAGATGCAGACATCAACCTTTAAGCAAGCAATTTGGGAAGAGATAAATACTGAATTTGCAATGATTGTGGAACAAAATTATGGTGTGGATAGATTAAAAGGAAAATTTAATCGTCTACGCACTCAATATCGTGAGTTTTCAACATTATTAGCTCGCACAGGAATTACATGGGATTCAACATCTAATAAAGTTAATGCACCAGAAGACGTGTGGCAAGATTTGTATATGGTATGCATATGCAAATAAATTTGATTACCATTGTTATACTTTATATTATTATTTAAAGCATGCCATATATATACATGATGCTAAATGGATTTATTAATTAATTTGTTGCATAAGGGAAGATACTATAGGCAATTTAAGAAGTATGGATTTGAATATGACTATAACATCTTAGGTGAAATATTCAATACTAGCATAGCTACAGGTAAATTAAGTCACGCTTCCACACAAGAGCCACCAACCTCAGATGAGGAGCAAGTATTAGAAGAGGATTTTCTTTCAAACGGTGTACATGTTGGTTCACAGTTTATTGATCTTGAGGGTGAAAATTCAAAGGAAGGTGATAAGAGAAAAAAAAACAATTGAATCTATTGACCGTCGTTGTAAAGACAAAAAAAAGTCAAGGCAAGATAAATTAGAAGCTTGCTTGGAACAATGGAGTGAAACAATGAGGTATATGATTTTGATCTGTTGGTTCACAGTTTAGAAGCTTGCTTGGGCTCCTACAGCAAAACAAACTGCTTTTCGAGGAAGAAAAGTATTGATAACGCAAAATGTTATGGCAGTATGTGATTTTGATATGTTGTTTACATTTGTTTATACGGGATGGGAAGGAACAACAAATGATTCACGAGTATTTTTAAATGCATTAAAAAGAGAAAATAACTTTCTAATTCCTCAAGGAGGTATATTTTGAGATTTGATAATAAAATTTTATTTTTTTATTTTTTACTACTGTTTAAATTACTTATTGAAATTTTTATTTTTTATTTAATATTACATATCACTTTTATCTTGTTGACTCTGGTTATTTCAACATGTCTGGGTATCTTGCTCCATATCGTGGTCAAAGATATCATCTACGAGATTATCGCGGGCAAGGACGACCAAGAGGCAAGCATGAGCTATTCAATTATAGACACTCTTCATTGAGAAATGTCATTGAAAGGTGTTTTGGAGTATTAAAAGCAAGATTTCCTATTTTGAAGTTGATGCCAAATTATCCAATTAGAAGGCAAAGACAAATTCCCATAGCTTGTTGCACAATACATAATTTCATTAAGATGCAAAATAGTAGAGATAGACTTTTTGAAGATTATTCTAGAGAAGACATGATAGTACAAGGAGAGCAAGGTTTAGGAGTGGATCAACAAGGTTTCAACTTTGATGCTACTCAAACACAGATGGCTGACATTAGAGAAACCATTGCTACTCAAATGTGGGACAACTATAATAGAGTCTATTAGTTGTAACTTATAAAAAAGAGTTGGATCTTATGTTATGTTTAATTTAGTTTAATTCTTATTATTTTGAATTTAATTAAATATATTTGAAACATATTGATAAAAAATATCAAATTTAACATAAAATGCATTGTTTGATATAACAAATGAAAACAAATAACCAAACATGTTTTCATAATTTTTAGTTTTTTAAAAATTCAAAACCAAACATGTTTTCATTATTTTTATTTTTAAAAATACGTTTTCACTTTGTAAACCAAACATGTGTTTCTACTTTCTGAAAATTTAAAAATGAAAACTGTTTTTAAAAAATAAAAACTAAAAATGAAAACAAACAATATTTTCTTAAACCAAACAGCCCCTTATTTTTTCTTTATTCAGTCACGGATATTTGTTTTTCTCTCATCAGCCCTATTAAATAGTTCATGTGGGTAAAAACATAATTTTAAAACTTTATTATGACACATTTCAAACTTAGTTTAAACACGTAGCAACAACCTTATTGAGAAATCAATATATGAATCCCATTCAGCAATCCATTGCATATATAATATGCTAAGTGCTTCCGTTATTCTTCACCAAGCACAACATTAATTAGATTATATGTCTATATCATGTTTTGTGATTTATCATAAACACCTTTTGTTACTTCTATTTTTCAAACGTAAACATTAAGATAAACACAAAATATGACACTGGTGAAAACACTGCAATATCATAAATTTCTTTTCTCACTACTTTTTTTTCTAACAAAATGTAAGGCTGTTTTTTAATGTTTCATCCCAGAATGTAATACCGTATTATCACAAAACACGATTGGACTTGAAAGAGAAATTCATAGTTCACTTTGAAATGATTTGATCCAAGCAATGTCGGCCACTACATTGGTCAAACTTCTGTGCTTAGTTTCAATATTATTACACTCAAAAATTGCACTTTGCTTCTTTGAAACCCAAGAAATTATGTTTGCACCGAGGAAATGTACATTTTAGGTCGACAATGGCATTTGCTGCTCTGTCTTAATTGCACACACATGTTAGAAAAAAAAAAGTAAAATATAGGCATAAATATCATAAGGGGTGGACTGATTTGGAAACTCCATCTGCATGTGACCTAGATATGATCGTGTGCCTATCATCTGGCTCCCCTTCCTGTATTCTCTCTTATCAAAATTTTCATGCTATTTTTAATTGTTCACATTCATAACTCCTCTTTCCAATCCCTCTGGATATAGAGAAATTCTTAAGTAGGTATTATTTACTATATGATTATACAATAAATTAATTAAAATTTATTAAAATAGATATGTATTTATTAATGAATCTCACCACTTGAGATATTTATTTTAGTAAATTTCTAGTGATTCTTTGCACTATTTGACTACACATTCTCAAAAATCTATCCTCAATATATATAAGATAAATTATTCCTTTGGTTAGTTTTAAATTTCAAGTGTAATTATTACCATAAATATTTATATAGGTATAACAGTATAGTTATTGAATATATGAAACTTTAATATTTGCTATAATAACTGGTATGCCCCCGCAGCCAATCACAAAATTCATTCGACATCAACCCTCGAAAAATATAAAATAGATAAACTAATAATTTAATTTTTAGATTTACAAATTTATTTTTTTAAATGCACAAATTAATTTTTAAAATTATTAACTTATAATATATTAATTTTTTAAAATATTTAAAATCATTGCATATTAGTCTTTAAATAGACTAATATGTAACAAATTTAATATTTTTAAGATTTAATTTGTATATTTAAAAAAATTAAATTAAAACTATATAAATCAATAAATTCAAAGATAATGTAAAATTAATAATGGTTAATTCTCCATTGGAATGAAAACACAAATTTTATTAATGCCAAATGCCAAAAAAAGTTTAACCAAATTTGTAAATTCACAGGGCCTATTTATGTTTTAGTGTTCAAAGCAAATAAATTATTTATTAATGAGTTAAATGAATTCAATAGTATTAAAATTATATTCAAAGTTTAGAAATTTGAATTTCAATTAAAATTAAATCAACCAAAAAACACAAATTAATTATTTGATGCGATTGCTGAAGATCCTGATGCTTGTGTGTCTGCTTAACCGTGGACCACCATTGAGAGGTCACTTTCCAATGAGAGAATCAAGAAAAAAGAAAGAAAGCTAAGCATTGTTGATAGATTCACTGGCCAAGAATTGTATGGTAACGTACACTTACTCTGGGATGATAATTTTCTGACCTGCCAGCCAGCTTACTTCATGGGAGGGAAAAAGATAGAAAAATAATCTTGGCTCTTGGGAATTGGGAGCTCAGCCAGTTGCTTCGTCTTCAATAATTGGAATGATAATTTGAGGTACTTTTTGAAATATATATATATTTTTTTCATTTTTCTAGCTAAGCTTTGCTTTGTTTAATTATCCCTTCTCTTAAATATTTTCACATATGGAAAACATACCCCCATTTGGTGATATTTAAACTTGTTTATGCAAAATGAATTTAGACTCGAATTTCAACTCAAACAAGAATTAATTGTGGTCATAGTTAAATGATTTCAATTTGAGGTATTTATGAATTATATATAGTGTTTTTTGTGTATGCATACAAAAAAATATTTATACTTAAAAGTTAGTTGATTATAATAGTAAGTGATTATTTAAATTTTAAGATACGAACAAAATTTTAAATTTCAATATTTTAAAAAGTATTATAATTCATAGATTCAAAAATAGTTGGAGATTAGTTTTTAAAGATCCTTAGTAAATTATACAAAAAAAATGAAAATAAGTAAGAGAATATATGCTTTAATGTTTTCATGCATGATGCATAGATTATTATGTTTATTTGTAATTTTTAATAAAATAATAAATAAGTAAAAATAATTAATAATAATAATATTTTATTAATTACCAAACAATTTAAGAGCTCAACAAATCAAGCATTAAATTTCAAGTTGAAAAAGCACCTGCTACTGTAAATTTTTGCTGACATTTTATGATATATGTTGATTTGAAAATAAAATAATCTCTTTTCATTTTAAGCTTTTATTTACAGAAAAAATATATATATTTTTTGATAGAACCTAAGTCTTCTTTAAGTAATTTTTTTATTTTTAATTACTAGTATAATTTCTGAAAATAAATATATAAACATTATCTTTGAAAAGTAAAAGAATGCTAAATTTCATCCTCTCTCCCCTCCCTTGCAATCCCTATTATTATTTATATTAATTTTTTCTATTTTATTTTTTAAAACTTATTTTTTAATAAAATAAATAGAAATACTATTTGTATAAAAAAAATTACTTTTCATTTTGAAACACAACAACCTTTTTCTTGTTAAAATTTTTTTTAGTAAACAAAAAATAATAGTATATTACAAAAAAATTAATATTACTTATAAAATCATTTCACACCAATTCTATTTTAAATATTTTTTAAGAAATTGATTAAACATTAATGACATAAATAAAAGTACTTACCATATGCTTTGACCAAATATTATTTACTTCTTTATTATAGCATTTTTTTTTGAAAAACTATTTAAAAAATTAAAAATTAAACACACAACTAAATAGATCCTAAAATTAAAAATGGATTACGTGGGCGAGTGAAAAAAGTTGAAGATTCAATTCAAAATTTCAATAAAAAACAAATGAAACCAAAAAAAATCTACACCTTCCACAAACTTATATAAATATATCAAATACTTAAAATATCTTTTTAAAAATATCATCACTAAAATATATATTTTCTTACAAATAATTTTTTATTTCTTGATTTTTAAAAATATTCTCAACATTTATCTATTTAAAATATCGAACTTTTTATCTTGAAAGCCTAGTTCGTCTGTCACTAAGTCCAACTTTTATTGATTTTTTTTTATTTGTTTTTAAAAATAAATATTTCACTCATTACAAACCTTATATTTATTTATTAATTTATATATGTTTGACTTAAGAAAGGGCGACAGAAGTTGAAATAAAAATGGTGCCCAAAGAGGATTTATACTTTATATGTTACGTATTAATATTAAATGTTCAAATATATTATATCTTGAACTTTTATTCAATGATTTTCTTATGCTATATATATAATAGATTATATCTCATTCAACTTTAATTTAAATCTTTATACTATTTTTCTTTAATTAAATCTTTTCCATTTTTTTTGTCTGTATAGACATCTTCGTATCATTAGAATATAAAATTTTTATTTCAATTATATAAATTATTTTTTATAAATATTTTTATATAAATTTAAACTCTTAATATTATATATATTGAAGTTAATTTTATAAAATTTTAAATTTGTGGGAAAAATCTTATTCTCTTACAGTTTTAAATATAAATTTAAATATACTGTAAGTCTTTATAGTTTTGACCAACTTTAAGTTAGGTCCTTATAAATGTTTTTTTTTATTGCCATCCTTACAGTTTTTAAATTTTTTAATTGAGTTCCTGCCGTCAAACTCCGTTATAATCCCGTTAGTTTAATGCTGATCTGATAAATAAAATAATTACGTAGCATTATAAAAAATTATCGTGAATTTAAAAAATTGTTAAAATTTTATAATTTTATTGTATTTAAACTTACGCTAATCAAACATAACAGTAATTTTTTCTTTGCTTATAAGCTCAAATTATAAAAATTACCCTTTGATATTTTCTTTCAACCAATTTTTATTAATCTTCGTAAAATCCACATATTCATGTTAAATTTGTAAGTAGAATAACAAATCATCATAATTTCAATCCTTCAGCTTTTTCACTTTCTATGTAAAATTCTCATTATGTCACATAGATATTCTATTTGTCACATCACTACTAAATTAACGAGATTATAATAAAAGTTGATAATAATGACTCAATTAAAAAAAAATTAAACTGTGAGGATGGCGAACCAAAAAAGAATATAAGAATTTAATTTAAAATTGATCAAAATTATAAATATTTACAATATATTTAAACCTTAAATCTATTACAAATCTGTTAGAAAATTAAAGATTCGAATTTGATCGAGAAAAAACAGAATATCTTAATCATTGTAATTCTGTCTGTTTGGTACATGCGCAGCTATTAGACATCATATTTCATCTTACAATAATTTTACGTGCAGTCTCTCTCTCTCTCTCTCTCTCTCCAAGTATCAGATCTGACGAAATTTTCGTTAAATATCTCACATTTTATTTATTTGATTATTGATGTCTCAAGAGGTGGAAATTTTGTTTTTGATTGACGTAATATTAATAATCTATATTTATAAAAATAAAATGAATAATATCAAATACACAACTTTTTAATTAAGTATACTTGACTATTTTCTTGTTTCAAAAAGTACATCAAATAATATGCTTCTAAGAGGATAAAAAAAAAACTTGATTTTTAAAAAATTAATATAATTTCAAATTTTAAAAAATAAATTATTTTTTTAAAATAAAAAAACGGTGTATAATTTTTAAATAAAAATCTTAGCACTTGGCAGGCAAAGAAAGGAGTTATGCAAATGCGGGAAAGGGCCTGTGGTTGTCCAGCTATCTCCAATTCTCAAATCCAAATGGGGCAGCGCAACGACATTACGTGACCCTTCCTATTTTGTCGGGTAGGTCCAACCGAAGACAATCAAGGGCCCCACTGTCCACCCGTGGGGCCCTCATCTCTGTAGGTCACCTGTCCATAGGAAGGTTCACGTGGCCACGGGATATACTGCCTTCCTTGCCATGAAGGCTAAGCATATGCCCCTTTTTCTCTCTCTTCGACCTAATCGTATATTCAACCATTCATATACCAAACGGTGTATTTAACACCGTATGTACGGATAAATATCCGCTTCGAGGTGTATACTTGTATGATGCGAACAAGGGCAAAGATGTAAATATACAAGTGCATCCGAATCCACGTGGATCATGAAACTTACGGATCCGTGCATGCAGGCACGTGAGGAAAGAAGTACGACCATTCTGCCAAAGTCTCAGGGTTTTGGCAGCTTATGAGTTCTAGTTAATTTTTGTCTACCTTTCGTGACAAAATTTAACTGCTCTTTTCGCTTCTAAAAGTATAATAATTTAATAATACAAAAAGACAAAAATATAAATATGATTTTTTTTTAATTTTATCTACATCCTAATTTTAATTTCTCATATAAAAAGAAAAATTGGTAAATAAAATTACTTTAAAAAAAACAAAGTGCATCCAGACTCGTTTTCAGATTTTTTTTAAGTGAGAATTGTACTTGTTAGATTATATATATATTATTTTACAATTTATAGTTGATCTATATACTCATAATATCTATATTAATAAGGGTAATAAATTTTAAAAAATGAATCAAACAAATTTGTGTATTAAATTAGTAGTAGAGATTAAAAATGTATTTATTATAACTAACAATTAATAGAAAATTTAATATAGATATAATAATAAATATATTATATAAATAATAAAATATCATGTTTAGTACGAATGAGGAATGAGGGGACTTGACCAGGGAATCACAAGGTTGACCTTAATTATTAGTTGCAGGTACATTACGAATTTTCTAATGATAATATAATTAATGAACATAACATCTAATAATTATAATATTTATTATTTAGGTTTATAGAATTTCAAACAGTTTAATATTTTTTAAATAATTTTATTTCTAATTTTTTTAGTCCCTTTTGGTATTAATTTATATACTTAAAAAAGAGAAAGAGACATACAAATATCCAACAGAGGAAGAGAGATATTGTAGTTGGAAACGCCTCACCAATACACTTCAAGGTTTGATAAAATGTCGACGTTGGAGGTTGTGGACGACTTTTCATGTACCCACACTCTATATTAATAATATATATACACATAGAGAGAGAGAGAATCATAGATATTTTTAATAAATATTGATGTGAATATAATTTGTTTGAAAAATTATAATTTTTAGTATTCTCACAATAATATTTTAAAAATTATTAATCTTCTGTTAAAGTCGTAAATTATTTATTATTTCAACTAAATAGTTATATTATAAAATTTAATTTTATTTACAATATCATTGTTAAATTATAATATTTTAGTATTAATTGTTTCACATACAATAATTTATATAAATAACTTTTAAATGGGTATCCTAAATTCAAATGCAACTACATCTTAAATTTAAATGTTTATATATAAAAATTACAGAATAATATTTTTTTTCCGCAGTAAATTAAAATATTTCTTGGGACAATTTTCACTTAGCAGTTTTAAGATAATTTGTTTACATTTATGTTTTTCACTTCACCCTGCCGACATAATAGATTTTATGTTTCTATTATGACATTGTTTTCTTGTGCCTAAATCAATCAAATTTTTTTTAAAAAAAAGACACAAAATTATATAAAAATCTATGGCCGGTTTGCTTCTTCAAGGAATTAAGAAATAAATAAATATGGACAACGACTTTGATAATTAATAAATGGTGTCGGTTCAACGGGCCAGATAGGTAGATAGTTTAAAAGGCACGCATTGCACGTGTCTGAGTGAGAAATGGTAATACTATTCCTCTGGCATGCTAGGATACTCCAAGATCCAGATTCCATTCTGAGTTGTCCACGTCATTTAACCTTATCTATTTTAAAAACAATTTGATATATCATAGAATTAACAGTATTTAAATCTTAATATATAATAAAAATATTTTTTTAAAAATAAATTTATAATTTAAATTTTATTATTTATTTTTAATAATAAAGTATTTATAAATTTTATGAAAATGCTTTTGTGTTTAAAGACTTATAAAACATGAAGGTAATTTTTATAAATTAATATAATTAATTCTTAACAAAAGGAATAAACACGTAAATTTGATTATAAAATAAAAGTTTGTACCTTAAAAAATAATTTTTGGTGAATTAAATATAAAAATTCATTGTGAAAATGATGAAATCCAATAAATGGTGGGATATAATTGTACGTAAAAGGCAACAAATTGATGGAATTTCTATGGATGAAATCCAAAACGGTGTGCTCCACTCAGACGTACCATTCATCCTGTCAAATCGACCATTCAATGCGCATGATGTGCTTTTATTAATTATTAAATCTCTTTGTAATATCTGTATGCCACATACTTTATAACTTTTAAAAATATGAACGTTAGGACTCAACTCTTTATTTGAAACTTCCCTTTCGTCTAATAAAGTATATCAATTCCGCTTTAAGCCGAGGTGCTTAGTTTGGTGGCGTCCTAAGTTGCCGCCCACTATGGTCAATTGAAGATTAAAAACAAAAATTATAACATAATCAAATAAAATACGCCCTTACTAAGATATGCTCGTATTTAAAATAATAAATAAATTTAAATTCAATAATTAAATTTTTTTGACAATATTTAATGTTTGAACATATAAAATTTTATAACTTCAAACAAGATTAATTTTATATATAAAAAATACGAAGATATTTGTCTGAATAAAAAAATGCTTTAAGATAATTAAAAGGGATAAAAATTTAACTAATAATAATAATAGTAAATTATAATTTATCTTTTTATTGTTCCATTCAAAATCAATTTGTCTACCTATTACTTGTTTTCCTAATATTTAACCATTTTACGATAATTCAGTCGTGATTTTGACAAAAATAATAAGATGAGTTTTAAAATGACAAAAAAAATTATTTTAAAAATATATATTTCTTTTATATCTTGAATAAGCTATAATATTATGAGATTATTATTAAAGTTAATCTAGCATTTAAAAATATAAATTATTGGTTTGATCTTAGAAAAGTCTTATAATACTGTAAAAAAATTTAATAAATAAGCTAAGTAGATTTTTTAATTAATAATTTATTTATTATTTTTATTACAGTTTAGATGAAAATATCATAAGTGGTTAATAATTGAAGAAATATGCCTAAACCATAAAAAATCAAATTGATTTGAGGTCAAATCATAAAAAATAGACAAACTCTATTTTAGTCTTCATAAAAATATTGCAAATATCAATTTAATACTCTAAACATTTTCTGACTCACTTTAAAAGATATACTCTTAATACTTTAAACTATGTTAATCTTATATTAAAAAAATATAAAAATATCCGTACACATATAAAGTGGTAATCTAGGAATTGCATCTCTTATGATAGGTTGCCATCAACATCTTTGGGTACAGTGACTCTCAAGATATGGAGGGTTGAGAGTGGGTAATAAAGCACAAATGGAATCCAAAAGACTAGCATTATTAAAATTGGCTGCATGAACTTTGTTTGTTTGAGCTTATCAAAATGTAATGTGTATGGTGACTTCACTTGTCACATGCCACTTTTGCATTATAAAATTATCTATTTCTCAATAATTAAAAGTTAGCTAGTTTTATATAACTATCAAATTCAATATTTGTGGGTCCATTTTCCCCTTTAAATTATGTGCCCTGCTTTAAACTATTTTCTTTTACATTTTTCTTTCTGTAGGCCTAAACACTTCCATTAACCAATATACAAATGTGCTTATTAATTAGATTTAAATTATCCATAAGTTAGATACAAATGATAATCAAATTCAATATTTATGGCTCTTGTTTTCCCTTTATATCTGTTGCCTTTTAAACTCTTTTATTTTAATTTTTTTGACCATTAAATGTGCTTAGATTTAAATTATCTACAAAGTACAAAGTTAGCTACAAGTAACTCACACACCCATATATAGGGAACGAGGAATGTGTTTGAATGAAAATTTTTAAAAATTCATAGAATATGAAATTTAAAGACAATTAAATTAATGCAATTTAATTTTTATTATTTGAAAAATCTCTCAAATAATTAATGATTATAAAAAAAATTTATATTTTTTTTATAGTTGTCCAATTTGAGTTGCCAGTGATTAAGTGCCAAATCTTGAGTTTGAATCCAAGTTTGGTCTAATTCAACTATCAATTTTAAGATTTAAGATATAAGATACATTGGGGACGGATTAGATTTAGTTTGGTCTTTTTTGAATTCAACGAACAAGAAAAATTTGAATGAAGAGTTTGAAATTCTTTATTTTTTGATCCAAAAAATTCCATGATTAAATTATTTTAAAGAGTTTTAATTAGTTATTCAAATAAAGTATTTTATTTTAGAGAATTTTAAACACTCTATAAAATTACCTTGCCATTTAAATTACTTATCCAAACACAAAACAAAAATGAAATATAATGAATTAGTAAAATATGCTTAACCACACATGAGATTAAGATTATTAGGAGAAATTGAATTGAAAACCTTTTGGTTGTTATAACTTGATTCTATAAATTGAGTCAATATTTAATTACTCGCTGCTAGAATTATTTATTTATTTATTTTTGTTAACAAAAAAACTTTAAATATAGAAATAGAGATCATATATTGTTCTTGAGCTGCATAAGATTAACTTAAATAATTAAAATTAGAAAAAATTACACTTTTTTTTAAATTTTCCTTCTAATTTATTAAATTTGATAATTAACATTCTAATTTATTTACTTCATCACATTTTATCCCTTACAATATAAATTAGATATTAATTTTAATTATAATTATGTAAAATTGCTAAAATACCCTTCTTATGTATAAAAGTACAAAATAAAATATCAATAAAAATAAATAATATTTTAATATTTTTATATGATTATTGTTAAATTTAATTTATTTAGATAGTAACAAATAAAATAAAATAAAATAATTTGAGATAAAAATTGTAATTAAATATAAAAATTAGAGTAAAAAAAATAAATTCTCTCCTGAAAATACGAAAATTTAGACAAAGACTCTGATTCTCCTCTGGACCAAAAGAGAGTCTTAATTAGAGTGATAAGCACAAATATAAATGGAAAATCTAGTGGTACCGCATCCTCCTACGGACAAAGCAGATAATATGAAGATGATAAACCCCTACAACTAAAAAATTTATACTGTGCACTGCCACGTGGGCCCCCAACCCCCACTACTTACCTATTGAAACTTGCCACGTGTACAGCATATTCCTTGCCTCACATGACATCTGTAATTGAAAGAGGGGACAGGTAATTCTGGAAAAAGAAACCCTCCCAGCTCAGAAGAGAATCTGCCTTCTCACTTTGCCAACCCATACCCAACTTACGAAATTACCCTCATATCTTTTGAAAATTACAATATAGCCATTTTCGTATAAGAATCTCGTAATCCGTATTCATACGTTTCGGGTAATAGCCCCATCATCTTTTCTTTTCTCCCCCTAGATTTAAGCCTCAAAGCTCTCAAAATTTTCACGTAGCTTTCTTCATTTTCTTTCTCTCTCTCTCTCTGTCGCTTCATCCCCCTGGGTGTCGGTGTACAGATCTTGAGGACTCTACGCTTTTTCTCTCTCTACTGTGCTTTCAGCTACTCCTTCAGCTGCACCTAATCGTGGGTGTCTCGTGTGTTTTTGGTGGAGGCTGGGTATTGGGTTTTCAGAACGCAGATCTTGGGGGGTGAAAATGAGAGAGTTATCGTTTCTGGGTTGGAGCCTGGTCGCTTTATGATTGTGGTTGGTGGCTGCTTTTGCTGGTGGGTGCGTCTGGTATTGGAATTGGAGGAGAAGTGCATGTGGGATTTCATTTGGATTCTATGTTTTGTGAAGGATTTCGGGAAGAGAATACGCTGGGATTGTGGGCTTGTGATCCGCAGCAGGGGTAGGTGGGGCAAATGTGGCTGAGTGTTGGGGCAAATTGAGACCTGGGTTTTATGCGTTTGTGTCTGATCTTAACTCCATAGGACGTTTTTGGAGACTGTTTTGGTGTCGGCAGAAAATGCAGCAAGATCACAGAAAAAAGGTGGATTGTTCCCCTGCTTGATATAATTTTGAACCTCTTTGAAATTCTGTGATTACTTGAAAAAATATCATGGCTTTTTAAGTTTTGTGTGAATAATGAAGCTCCTTGTTGTGACAAACTGAATCAGCAGCGATAAAATCATGTCTATGTTCGTTGGTACTGAGAAATTTCAATCCTCTGAATTTAAGCGTTTGGATAAGCCTCAGCCAAGTTGGTTCAATGGAGTCATTTTAGCCGAAACTTTAACATCACCGGTTCTGTTGATTTCCTGAATTTTGATCCATAACGTGCTATAGTTTCTTCTTCAACCCCTTCCTCCTGCTTCCCTTTCTCTACCTCTCTGAGATGTGCTTTTAGTGCTTTGTCTTAATACAAGAGAGAGAGCATTCCTTTATGAGATGCTTACAGGTCTTTTCCCGTATACGATCGGATTTTGTCAGCCACTATTTGTTTTCTTTTTTTGGGAAAATATTATTGAATATATTTTATTCTTCTTCCCCCCCCCCCCTTCCTTCTGCTTTTTCTTTCTCTACCTCTGCCTAAATTCCTGTTCCGTACCCTTTCTCTCTATTTCCTTTGACACTTCCCTCTGAATGTGATTCCTTCTTTCCACAAATGGGAACGGGTTTTACTGATCATGAATTAGGTATGATTAACTGCATCTGGCTACCAAAATGCTATGAAGTTATAGAAATACGAAATTTAGGTACATTATTCGTCACATTGACCCTCAAAAATCATTTTGTGTATTGCTTCTGTGTCAAAAAGAAATTAGAAAATGCCAGTTTGTTTAATTGAAATCTTTAGTATGAGTGGAATTAGAAGAGATAATATGTCGGATAAGAGAGATATGTTTTGGTCTTGCAGTAGAGATTGGTGTTTCATAACAATTGTGATCTATGTAATGGCTTAAATGCTATATTTTCAACTTCATGTAGTGGTGCCCTATTACTATTGGGGAGCGAGGCTGTCGCATAGGGTCAATGCGTTTCTTTAGGCTTATTACTTGTTAGTTTATCCCACTCTAGTGTGAATCGCTTATATTCCTAATATAATCAAATTCTCTATCTTTGAGTTAGTGAATCCTTGGTAAGAAGCATGGACATTGGCCTGGACATGGGACATGACTTAACTATGATAAAATCTAAGTGTCCAGTTGCTATTTGAAGTATCTCATGAGTTTACAGTACAACATATGTCAAACACGGATACTGTTTCTTTTTCGAAGTGTTTGTACTTCATATGTGGTATTTATATTATGTATTTTCTAAACATACAAATTTGTGTAATGCCTACTAATTTTATCAATGAATTCTGAAATATCTTCAATCTAAATTAATTTCTCCATTTGAGACAGTAAAAAAATTTACATTTTATTGTAATTGTATAGACAAAATGTGCTTCTCCTCTGTTGCTTTAGCTTGATTTATAATAGTTTGCAGACTATAAAGTTTGGGCTTGCCTGAGTTTGCTTTGTGAATTAACTTTATATTGCTGATACAGAGCTCCACAGAGATGGAATTTTTCTCCGAATATGGTGATGCTAACCGGTACAAAATTCAAGAAGTCATCGGGAAGGGAAGTTATGGCATTGTTTGTTCGGCAATTGACACTCATACCGGTGAAAAAGTGGCAATAAAGAAGATACATGACATATTTGAGCACATATCTGATGCTGCACGTATTCTTCGCGAAATAAAGCTTCTCAGGCTTCTGCGACATCCCGATATAGTTGAAATTAAACATATTATGCTGCCTCCTTCTAGTAAGGACTTTAAAGATATTTATGTTGTTTTTGAGCTCATGGAGTCCGATCTTCACCAGGTCATCAAAGCCAATGATGACTTAACTAAAGAGCACTATCAGTTTTTTCTCTACCAGCTTCTTCGAGCACTGAAG
Source organism: Gleditsia sinensis (assembly GCA_037074535.1). Lineage (NCBI taxonomy): Eukaryota > Viridiplantae > Streptophyta > Magnoliopsida > Fabales > Fabaceae > Gleditsia > Gleditsia sinensis. Next base: position 15,529,718 of record CM073470.1, on the reverse strand, counting down.
TATATTCACACTGGTATTTTTTTATGTCTAATATGTACTTGTTTGCGAATCTCTTACCCTAATGCATGTCATGTTACTCATGGGTATAATGTGTTTTTCACATTCATGAGTCATTATTATTTTATTAAATCTCTTTCATAAGTCATATGCGAAACAGAACCATTGTTCATAATATGTTATCTATCTCTATGAAAGATGTTGGGATAGTGCATATCATCTTGTCTAAATTTCTGAATGTTTTCCGTTTCCTCTATGTAGGTCTTTCTTTATGTTGTCCTGAAATTTCATACTACTTTTTTTGCACCTTTTTATATTAATTCGTTCGCCCTTTCTGTACTTTATCTTGTTTGTTTCTCAATTTTATTTGCAGTGTTAATTTCAATATTGCTTATCTAATACTTGGCTTCGTGCTGCAGCAAATGTCTATCATCGAGACCTGAAACCAAAGAATATACTGGCCAATGCAAATTGTAAACTCAAAATCTGTGATTTTGGGTTAGCCAGAGTGGCCTTCAGTGACACACCAACAACTATATTTTGGACGGTATGCTATTCAAGCCTTTTGTCTGTTTGTTTCCTTTGTGCATTTTTCTTTGCTTTACTTGATATGCATTTTTAATTTTTAATATCTTTAGGAATGTGTGGACTAATGTTTCCTTCTCATTCAATATGCATATGTAGGATTATGTTGCTACAAGATGGTATAGAGCTCCGGAGCTTTGTGGATCATTTTACTCGAAGGTACGGCTTTGTCCAGATTCTTTTGGACAATGAGAGACAACATATGCACAGTCTTGACTCACTCTACCTTAATTCAAGCTCATTAGATGTGGATGTAGAAATTGCATATACATGCTCTTTATTCTTTTCTATCAATCAGTCAACTGTAAGACCTAAGATCTATGTGTTATTCCTTTTCAATCTACTAGTTATATATGTGTTTATAACTATCTTCTATGCTGATTATCTAAAACCTGCTCTTACTACAAGATCATTGTCTTAGTGTTTCATAGTGAAATATCAAATCTTATGTAAAGTTTATTCATGTATGCTTATATTTTTTTATTTAACTGCATCACTGTTCTTTCATGTTATCAGTCAAGCTGTTCATATTTAGTAGCTGTACAAGTTTTGTTTCTATGTTCATGGTTGTGCGTATGATGGAAAATTGAAGTCATATAAAGAGGAAGTAGTAGAAGGCACATAATCTCACGAACACTTTCTAAGATTTGGTCTTGATGCAGTATACTCCAGCAATTGATATTTGGAGTATAGGTTGCATCTTTGCTGAAGTGTTAACAGGAAAACCACTTTTTCCTGGAAAAAATGTTGTCCATCAATTGGATCTGATGACTGATCTGCTTGGGACTCCCTCACTAGATACGATATCCCGGGTAAACTTTTTCCCCTCTAATGGTTGTGGAAAAGCTCTTTGTATTTTTTTAACTCATCCCTACTTTAGTGTTGTACTAAAACCATGGTTCCATGTGTGACATTCTTCCATATTGCATGTAGGTGCGTAATGATAAGGCAAGAAGATACCTAACTAGCATGAGGAAAAAGCAACCCGTACAATTTGCACAAAAATTTCCAAATGCAGATCCTTTAGCACTACGATTACTGGAAAGATTGCTCGCTTTTGATCCAAAAGACCGACCAACTGCTGAAGAGGTTTGTTACATTGTGCTTTATTGCTTATGTATGGGCTTTGAGAAGTATTGTAGGTTAATATTGAACTGTATCTTTAGATAGTTGTTTCCCCTTGGACAAACAAAGGCGTAATAAATTATAGAGCACGTACATCAATCTGGAAAATGTCATATTGAGTTTCTTGCTCCAGATATTTTAAAGGTTTTGGTGTCTTCAGGCATTGGCTGATCCTTACTTCAAGGGACTGTCCAGAGTTGAGAGGGAACCATCCTGCCAGCCTATTACAAAAATGGAGTTTGAATTTGAAAGGCGAAGAGTCACCAAGGAAGAAGTACGGGAGCTAATCTTCCGTGAGATTCTAGAGTATCATCCGCAACTATTGAAAGACCACATAAATGGAACAGAGAGAACTAATTTTCTATATCCAAGGTTCTTAATTTCTTCGTTGTTTTTCACTTTTCATGTCATATTATCTCCTTTTTGTAAATTCCAACTCGGATTTTCATTATTTTCTCCTTAATACATTTTGGGTGCGTATTCTTTACAGTGCTGTTGATCACTTCAGGAAGCAATTTGCTCATCTTGAGGAAAATAATGGTAAAAATGGCCCAGTTATGCCACTTGAAAGAAAGCATGTTTCTCTTCCAAGGTAATTCATAATAGCAGTCACTCATTGCATTTCCCTAGTCATTTGTTGATACTGTAGTTTCATTGCTGAGAAAGATTACTTTTGACTTAATTATACTTATTTTAAGATAGGTATGAATATTCTACTGTCAATAATAAAAAATTTCATGAATTCTTTAGAAAAAAACATGGGATGTATATGTATAATGAAACTGGTACTGAGGAACTTACTCTGGTCTGAATTAGCAACTACAATTAAGCACATCAGCCCGAACTTAATTTATTGAACCTTATTGCAAAGTAAGTCAATAGAGAAAATTCATATTTTTGTCCGTGACTGATAAGTGAACTTTTAATTTAGTTATTCTTAGATTAATTTTTTTCAATTTAGTCCCTCACATATAAAAGTGTTTGCAGTGTCATCCATCATTTAAAACCAGTGTCCAAATTTGTTGCCATGCCTAACTCACGGCTGAAATTGAAATTTTTTGCTACACGGACTAAATTTAAAATAATAATTTATGAGGAACTAAATTGAAAGTTCACTTCTTTGTCAGGATGAAAAAAAAATGATTTTCTTCATATCAAAAGTAGGTTTTATTGTCAATGGTGTGATTGTATATAGAGGCATATGAATTTTCTAAGATTAATCTACTCTGATGTAAATGAGTATTAAGCAAGAGTTAAATATCCTTCAGTCCAGACCTGTTAATACATGTCTGAGAAGCCAGAGTTTATATATAGTAAATTAGTCACGAGTGATCAATGGAAATTACAGAGAACTTAGTATGTTGAACTAAATTTTGTGAGTTATTTGTAGGTCAACAATTGTACATTCAAATATGGTACCACCAAAAGAGCAATTAAATATTGCTTCCTGCAAAAGCCGGCATACAGCGGAGGAGTATAATAAGAATCCCAGAGATACAGAAATTCCTGTGCCAAGGTCACTCCAGGGGCAGCAAAGAATTCCACTAGGTATGGAAATGTTATCATAGGAGTCTGTTCAGTTCCTGTACATTTGTCAATAACCAATACACTAATGTTATTTTTCTTTTCAGCAAAACCTGGCAAAGTTGTTGGGCCGGTCGTTCCATATGAGTATGCAAGTGTTGTCAAGGATTCTTATGATCCAAGGACATTTATTAGAGGCTCTGTGCCGCCTCCTTCTCAAGCTGTTCCCCCTGCATATTATTACCAAAGATCTAGTCCAGGAAATCAAGAAAGGTCAGCAACAGAAGCTGACAAGGGTGTGCTTTTGCAAGCCAAGCATACCCATTCTGGAGTTCGATCCAAAATGGCACCAGATATAGCCATTAATATTGATACGAACCCTTTTTTTATGACACGGGCAGGAGTGAATGGGATAGAACCAGATGATCGAATAGCTATCGACACGAACTTACTGCAGCCAAAGGCTCAATATGGTGGTATTGGTGCTGCTGCTGCTGGAGCCACTGCTCATAGAAAGGTTGGACCTGTTCAGTATGGTATGACTAGGATGTTCTAAAAGTTATTTCATGAATCTCTAGGTCAAGTGGAGAAATCCTTGTGGAGACAAAAGGCTCCCTGTGTAGTAGACATTGCAGTCTCCTGTGGATTGTGTATAAGGAAAAAGCTTTAGGTCCAGTTTTTCAGTGTTGGTTATCAGGTTCTTCCAATGAAATTATGACATGTGAAGAATTTTTTTTTTTTTTTTTACATAATCAATAATGCGGTGCTGAGTTGTAAAAAATTGTTCACATGTTATAGTTTTATTAAGGAACTTAATAGCAAACATCTAAAAAACTTGTTTGATGGAAAATGAGGGTGGGCGGTGGCCCATGAGACAGTGATTCCCTTCAAAGAGCCAGCTTTCTCTGGGCACATGCTGTAAACTTTGGTTACCTGCTATCAAGAAACTGAATAATTGAATCATAGTCCTGTACATACCCTCCTTCCCCCCTTCTCTCTCTCTTTCTAAGTCAATCTTGATTTAATAACAAGCAAAAATTGACGAGCTTTTCAGCCAAAGAGGGGAGATTTGATTAAGATTTGGGAGGTGGGGCAGCCGAAATTCTGACATAACTGATGAGCAACCTGGGATGTTGACTTTTGCAGTTGATAAGATTAAGGAGCGTGGAGATATTTTATATTTAGTGTATATGATTTTGAGACTTCTTGGTTTTTGGTATGAAAGTCTTAAAAAATAGTAAACAATTTTTGAAAAAATAGATAATTGGCCGTTAATATTTAATCGAAAGATAATAGCTAATTTTAAAAACAAATATTGGTTGGTTACTCAAATATTCAAAAATAAATATTGGTTGCTGATGGTACTTCAAAACAAAAAAAATAGGGTTCCTGCAATTGAAGACTTGTTCTATGGCTGAGCTATGACCGAAGTTCTTCCAAACCTGCTGTCCCAAGATTCTACCCTGCAGGGGTGATAAATAGCTAATTATTATAAAGATTTAATTGCAATTTTTTTAAAGTATGTTAATTTAATTTCTTTAATATTAATAAATAAATTAAAATAATTAGTCTATTAAATTTATTATATATTGTATCGTTAATCTATTATGTGTATATTTTAAATTTGTTATTAATATATTTTTTTGAGTAATGTATATTATTTTACAATACATTTAGATTAATAATAAATTTAATAAAAAATAATTTTAATTTATTTGTTAAAATTAAAAAAATAAATTTATATTATAAATTATAATAAGACTAACTTGACTTATTTTTAAAAATAATGCGACGAAAACAACAATTAAACCAAACTAAAAATATTACATTATGTCATATGAATTATCAATTCTAATGGTCCTTTGATTTAACGCTCGAACTAACATCCTATTTGGGATTAGTATCTGGTTGGTATCAATTCACCTACTCTTTGGCTGCTGAAAAAAGCCATGTCTAGCCTCCATCCAGTATTGCAGCTTTTATGTTGTTTGCCTTCCTATCTTGTCTTATCAATTGGACGTGATGATCTCTGTTAAGACTCTGTGTTTTCCCTTTAGTCACCTCCATCACTTCGCCTGTTTTCTGAATATGCCGTTCCACCATTTGAACATATATTTATGATGAAATTTAATTTAGTTTTTAAAATTATTATTATTTGAATATATATTTAATATTTTATTTTAATATTTAAAACTAACTTGATCAAAAAATTACTAACTTAACATTTAATTTACTAAATTATTCATTTAAATAATAACTTAATCAAAAGTTTTGAAACCTATCTTAAAGATTTTAATTATATTTGTGTAATTAGAATGATCAAATATTATTATTTTAAGATGGTGAAAATTTTTTAGATGAATAATTCAACAGATTAAATATTATGTGTATTTAAATTAATATTTTTTATTAATTTTTTAATAACGTTAATTTTAGAAATTAAAAAAAAGGAAATTTATTAAATATTTAAGAATGTATTCAAATTAAAAAAAAAGTTAGAGATTAAAATAATTTTTTTGTAAATTTAAAAATTAAAATAAACTTTTATTTTTATTTTGAATAATAAAGATGCGTTTTTACTTTAAAAAAAGAAGTGAAAATATGAGAAAAAGTAAAAGATTCTATTATGTAATATTTAAATTAATATCAATGAATTAAAAAATAAAAAATAATAATAAATTTTCTGACTCGGTGGGAATGGGAATTAAGAAGGAAGCAGGGGTGTAGGTGTAGTGTGACAACGTGACAAGAAAGAAAGGGATCCAAGCGATTGAGAGCAAGTGGAGTCCCATATGCCCAACAAAACCATATCTCGCGCCCAATCCCAATGACCTTATCTGCCTCTTGGTTTCCTTCTTGGGAACACCACCACCCCGCGTCCTCCCTTTTCCTTCTCATCTTTCAGTACTCCATCATCAGTGGAGACAGAGATGTTAACTGGCTAGCGCGCCTACGTGATTGATTGAAGGGTGAAGAATTCATAGAATTATAGACAAATACTAAAAAATATTATGGCCATTGACTCTGTAATATAATTTGGTTAATTTAATTAAATTGTTTAAATTTTAACAAAATTATTTTAAATAAATTAAATTAAATTGATAAATTCATATAAATAAATTTTAAAAATAATTTTAAATTAATTTGAATGATTGATTATAATTTTTTAAATTTTAACTCAATTAACTCGATTTGATGTAAGTTAATTGAGTTTAAATATTAATTTTTTGACACAAATATTATACTAATCAAAATGATGCTCACTTGATATAATTATTAATTGGTTTTGTAGTCTTTGACACATACATCGTTATTTCAAATTTTAGGACAATAGAAAATGTGATGTTGAATATGATTTGATTTGATTTAATTAAGATCAACACATACTCCAATGTCAATAATTTTTTTTTTTTTGAATTTTTAAGTGAGTTAATTTAAGTCGATTTAAATATTTAAAAAAAAATAAATATTTAAACAAATTTAAAATATCTTTAATCAATTCAAATAGAACTTTGTTTTGGAAGAAATTAAATTTTTGAATATATCTTCATAAAATTATTCTATTTTGATTTAATTTGTGTTTGTATAAACTATAGAATTAACTTGTTAATTAAGGTACCAAAGATAGGAAAGGTGGGGAGGGGGGAGGGGGGAGAGGGAGTTTAGTTGCGTGGGTCTCAAGGTAGGAAAATGCCACGTGGCAGTCATGCGAAGATAGTGACGCAGATCGTAGGAAAGAGAAGAAGGGGGGGATGGAGGCACATGGGAGGGGTGTTAGGTTCAAGAAATTCATGTGAGCACATGTGCATGTGCTCTCTCCCTTTTTGTGGGGCCCAACCTTATGCCCTTTTTGTGGGGCTAACGTTTTGTGGTTCCCAAAAGGGTCTCATTTTTGACACCTTAAAGTTTCATGCTTTCACTTTTACCCCCAATGTACCCCCCCGCGCGTGTGCCTCTCTGTTTTACCCCAAAGGCCAAAACACATTTTTTTTAATCAAAGATATTGTATGAGATGGAGAACATAGAATCACTTGAGGTCTTGAACTTCAAACATGATTTCTATGTAGTTTGATTTGAATAAAGTAATAATTTAATTATTAAATTTACGAACTCGTTTTATTTTAATTTTTAAAATTATTTTAAGTGCATAAATATTAGTATTTTAAATTATTAACTTTATCACTTTTGCACTCCCTAAAAATTTTTGAATACTAATCCCTAAAAGGTCTTTAAATAAAATGAATTAAATATTTTTAGAAACTAATTTACTATTTTAAAAAATTAAAAATTAAAAATAAGTGGAATTATAAATTTACCAATAAAATTGTTAGTTTATTAGTTACATGTTGAAGTAAAATAAGTGAGTAATTATTTAATTTTTTTAATAATTTTTTAAGAGCATATGTTTAGATTTGGAATAGCATATCTAATAATAATTTTTGTTGTTGAATAATTTAATAAATATTTATGAATATACAAAAATTAATTTTATTAGTTTTCCATTAACATTTATTCACTTATACTTTTATATTTTAAAGTGCAGCATGGCCTTTTTTACATCAGTCAAGTCTTCTTACAGAAATCACTTGATGTGCATTGTTGAAAGTGTTAAATGAATGAATGATTAGTGTTATAATAAAAAGTGAGTCAAAACTTAACACATTCACCCATAGCCATATAATCCTATAAGATATGTAGAGCTCTAAATTCAGGCCCTACATTTTTTTATTTTTAAAAATAAATTAAAATTTTAATCTTTAAATTAATAAATTAAATTAATTTTACTTTAAATTTTGCTCACTACACAAATTAATCTTTAAAAATATCAAATTTGTTGTATATTAATATCTAAAAAAATGTATATAATGATTTTAATATTTTAAAAATTAGTAAAATAATTAACTTGTAAAGAGTTGATAATTTTAGAGAATAATTTATGTATTCAATAATATTAAGAGATTAAAAATAAATTAATTGATAAATTAAAATAAACAAATTTTTATCTTTAAATATTATTATGAAATGATAAGAAAGTCCTAAAATGAATTTTGTCTAATTGGTGACTCATTGTGATTGCCATTCATTATTACAAAGTTATGGCCTTACGGACTTATTTCCTTTTATTGTTTCACATTGCATACTTATTTTCCTTTAAATATGTAATAATTCTAGTGGAAAAAAAATCACATTAAGTAAAGCGAAACATTTTGAATTAGAGATAAGGAGTGTTATATATTATTATAAAAAATAAATAATATTCACTTTTTTTAAACTTCTTAAAATCTATATTTACATTTTCAAGTTTTGATATGATATATACAAAAATTTTCTCTCAATTAACGTAACTAATGAAATTTATATTATCTGTATTTTTAATTAAATAATTCACTTATTCAATGCAACATAAATCATTTCAAAGTTAAATTTATATTTATAAAAACTTAAAATAAAATATATTAATGTTTTTAATATTACAACTCAAAAAAGCATGCGTGTAAATTTATAAATATTTTTTTTATAAACTAAAATTAAAAAGAATGAATATAATTTTAAAATTTTTGGCTAAAATATAATGTACTCCTTCAACTTAAATCTATATGTAATTTAATTCCGTGCTTTAAAAATTGACCATCCACCCCTTTGAACTCACTACTTTCTAAATTGCACGAAATGATGAGTTTGGAGTTCCATGGTTACATTTTAAAGCACATGGATAAATTACAGAGGTTGAATTTGAAGGAGATAAGTTAGCATTTTAGTAAGAAATTTTTAATAAGATGAAATTAATTTATTTAAAAATAAATAAATAAAATTTAAAAATATAAATTTTATGTGACAAAAATAATTTATAAATTAATTTAAAATTTATAAATTAATTGAAAATTTATAATTTCGTTTATAAATTTATAAATTATATATTATTTTAAGTAATATATAATTTATAAATTTTTAATTAATTTAAATTATTTAAATAAATTTATTTATTAAATATTTTTAATTTAATTAAATAAATTTATAAATTAATTAAATAAATAAATTATATCTTAATTTATTAAATTTATCAAACGTACTCATAAAGTTTAGAATATAGACCACGCTCATGTAGTGGAGCGTGAAGTCACCATAGCCATCCAATATCCAAAACTTGGGGGCAAATTGCGAGGCCAAAACAAGTGGGACCAGCTTCGTTGGCATTGACATTTCTTGAGCTCAACAATAATTTAACGTCTTTCGCTCCCTCCTTTCCCTCCCTCGTTGCCCCTTCCCATCACTCACTCTCTCTCTCCATTTTATATCTATGGAAGCAGCAGACACAGAAACCCAGAGGACCATACCCACATTTCAGAGAAAACCAGAGCAAACCCGCCAGACATCTGAGATGGGTAGTGTTGGAGTTCACAAATCTTTTCACGTTATTAGAAAAAGAGGGAGAGAGATCAGAAGAAGCAAAGAGCTAAAGATGAAGAAGTCAAAGGATGAAGTGACTGTGAAAGATGAGATTAAGGAAGAAGACGATGATGACGAGGACGGCGAAGAAAGGGAGGAAGAGATAGAGAGGAAGGTTCATGCATTGCAGAGGGTTGTGCCTGGTGGGGTGTCATTTGGCGTGGACAAGCTATTTGATGAAACTGCTGGGTATATACTGGCTTTGCAGTACCAAATCAAAACCTTGAGAGCTCTAACAACCTTCTTTGAGAGGTTAGAGAAGGAGAAGTCCAAGTTTGGAGGTTGATGATGAAGATGATGAAGGCCCTTAGGTGGGTTTTTTTTAAAAAACTTTTGTTACTTTTATTCTCACAGATCCATCACTTCATTAGAAACTGATTTTGATATTTTTTCTATAGTTTATTTTGGCTTTCTTTTACCTTTTGGTTGGGATGAAGGATTTTTTTTTTTTTTTTTTTGAGTTTGTAGTATGTTTTTAATCTTGATAAATAGTAGTAGAATATCTTACTCTATAGGAAAGAGAGGTTGGTTAGTAGTTAGCTTGTACTACATAAGTAGTTATGAATTTTCAGCAATAATATGTTGTAGGAATCTTATATTCTCTACATGTTTTGATCCATAGAAGTGTTTCTAAGTATTTAAACTCAAAAGATTATATAAATTGTTAAATATTTATAAATAACTTTATTATAATATTTAATATGCCTCCTCATAAAAAGTATTTTTAGACTTAAATGTGAAAAAACACAAACTTATTATATATATATATATATATATATATATATATATATATATATATTGTGCTGAAATTTAATCTAATTTTTAAGTAACAGAATAAAGTCGATAAAAGTTAAATTTCTAAGCATTTGAAAATATAAATTTTTATGCCATGACAAAAATTATTTTCATTGAAAAATTTAATCTATTGAATGAATAATTTTATTATAATTTGAAAGTTTTGAGATGGTGTAAGGCTTCAGTTCAAACTTATTCATTTTAATGAGTTTTATTAATTCACCGCACTGATAATTAGAACTCTATGATTTTTAAGAAATTTTGAAATGTTGAATGTAAGTGGGCCCGGACTTGGTCTAAAATATGAATGAGATCAGGGACTTTCAAAACTACCTCTGCATTAGATCCTACGTATGCATATTGCCATTGTGGCCCCTCTCTTTTTGTTATGGAAAATTTGCTTTGAGGATTGGGAATCAGGGCTTGTTTCTACTTTTGTACTGTGGGTGAGAGAGAGAGAGAGTCGAGCTTGATGGATTCATAAAGTTCACATGGCTTCTTTGTCCTCTAAGGTTGATTTTCATAAGTTTGGTACGTAATATTTCATTAGTTTTTGTGTTTATACATTTTGCCTCCTTATAAAGCAACAACTGCTTTTGATTTCTTTTTGGTAAAAGTATTGCTTTTTATTTTTGTTCTTGCTTTTCCCCCCCAGCTCTTACACTAAATGTGCTTCATATAGTAATGGAATATTTTATTTTTATTTCCAGATAACACATATAATTTTCTTTTGAAATAGCATTTTCATTTTTTTAAATTAACATAGATAATTTGTGACAAAATTTCTATTCCATATAGGGCCATGGCTTTTCCTAACTATGTCAGTCTCATACAATAATTTTCACTGTATTAAAAAAAGGAAAAAAAAACATATTTTGGTCCAAAAAATGCAAGCGTCATTATCAATTTGCATCTCTACAATTTTTTATATCACTTTAATACTTGAAAGTAAAATTTTATTTTGACTCCCAAAAATATTTGGTTTTTAATTGAAAGATTGTATAATATCATTTTATAGTATCTCTAAAATGATGGGCTTAATTGAACCCAACTAATATTTTTGGGTACTAAAATAAGATACATATTTTGTATAGTATCAAAATGATAATGCATCTTCAAATTGAGGACCAAAATAGAGTTTTTTCAGAAAAAAGGGGCCAAATGAAAAACAAAATAGATTTAGCAAACTGCAGAGATAAACTATGAATTGAAATTATATATTAATTCAATTAGTGATTTATCCTAATGATCATTTTGAATTCGTTGAAATATATAGATGCGAGAGTTTAAGGAGTGGAATTTTCTCACAGTTAAATGTAATTTGTTATTCTCGTTTTAATTTTAAAATTTGTAATTCAACTAATAAAGTACTAAGGCAAAAATCCCTACTTGTATTGTATGACTACGAATTAAAAGAGATCACCTTCTTAAGAAATGAAGTAACCCATAAAGTCATTTACTTCTTAATTTATTTTTATTTTTATAATATAATAATAATAATACATTCGATAATTGCACTATATATTTTTATTAAATGTTACTTAGCATAGATATTTCCTTCGGTAACTTAAAAGTTTATCCTATTTTGGTTGGTCTGAAATTAATTTGTTTGATCCCTTGTAGTTTAAAAGTGTCATTCAATTTTCTTCCGATTTATTTTAATACCACTTAATCACATTGTGTTATTTTTATTCTTAATTTTAAGATAAATAATTATGTGAATGTTAAAATAATAAAATTTTCTTTGTTAACCATGCATTTCAGTTATATTTTAATCAGTTTTATAGTCTTCTAAAATCATAACTAAGATTAAATAGATATTTAAAAGTTGAAATTGTATACATATTCACATTAATAGCTTTAGAATAGTATGCATGATATAGGTGAAACAAATTTTAAAGGGTTTGAGCACAACACAGTGAACAAACAGTGACACATTATATAAGGAGATGGTTCACTTAATAAGACATAATTCGATTCTATTTTCACGAGAGAGTAAAATCTTAAATGTATAAAAGTTGATATATTATATTAATTTTTTAAGATTGTCTACAGAGAGGACTTAGTCGAAGTAAAAAACCTCTAATTGTAATACTAAGAAAAAAAGATATCATATTATATAAAATAAGAAATTAATTGAATTTTTTTTAGATAAGTGAAATATTATTATTAATATATAAAGATATATACTGAGACTAAAAATTAAAAAATAGAGACAGAACAAATAAATTAATTGAAGAAGATTTAAAGTAGACAATAAAGGGGCACAAAATTTTTTGTTATTGAGAATCATGTTTGTTAAAAAAATGATTGATGATAATAATAATTTCTAAAATTGTATAAAATATATTTGGTTGACTTTTAAGATTGTTGACAATTTTTAAATAATATTTTTTAAAAATATTTATTTATGTATATAGTTTCTAAAACTACTCTTATTTATTTATTTTTTAAAATTTTTTTGTTTGTTTATTTTTTAACAAAAAATATAATAAATTATTGTTAATAATTTATTAGGTTTATATTAATTTTAAAATTATTAAAAAATATATTAACAATTAAATTTATTTTTATAAAAAAAATTTACATAAAATAATAAAAGATAAAATTATATTTTATTTTTAATAAAATTTTTTATTTTTATGAGAATCACCAATTTTTATCCCCCTCCATGATAATTTTTTATGAAATTTTTGTTTAAAAAACATTTCTACAAATTAAATTTTCTTAATAATCATAGTTTTTATTTTGAAATCAAATAAAATTTTTTTTTAATTCTTATATTAAAATCCTCGTAAATTCAAAATTTTACCTTCTATCAAATACTCTCTCGTAGTAAAATCTTCTAAACTGTTTTAACTTTGAATTGGGGCAAGGCTTTTGTTTTTGCCCAAAATTAAAAAACGCTGGGCTTCTTCATCTTCTCTTTCCCAACAGCCCAGGTCTTTAAATATCCAGAGGTGCACGTCCACACCGAGAAGTATTTCAAATCCGAACCGTTCATTCGCCATCTTCTTGGTACGCATTTCCCACATTTTCTCTGAAAAGGTGAAAATGGAAAAGTTGCTATTTTCTTGTAGAGCATCAGTAGCCCCCGTCTTGCGAATCCTACGCTCTCCAAAGAAAAAGGTGGAGCTTCCTTTGTTGCTTTGTTGGAAAATCCTCTCAAAATTTCCCGTAAATTCGTACCGGTCCTTGATTTTCTCGGTAACTTTTTTAGTTATCACTGACTCAGTCTCTTCAACTTGCAACACCGCAGACCTCAGGCCTTTTGTCTCTCTATCTTAATTTGTTTATCTTTGTTGTTTGGTTGGTGGGAGAATATGCGAAGATTATTTGAAACTTTAATCCTTGAATTATTTAGTTACCGTTGTATAGTAAGTTAAATCTCTTCAATTTTTTCTTTTCTCGGCCACCAAACGGTCTGCTTCTTTCTCAATTTTCAGTGTCTTACTCGGTTGGTTTACCACTTAGATTTTCGTTAATTTTCTTGTAGAATTAACAATGGCGGAAGACAAGGTTGTCAATGGCGTTACATCCGCGGAGGTTGATGATCAGACCGGAGAAGAATTTTTCGACCCGGATATACGCGGGGGCGATGGCCAAGTTGTAGAATTGGCGAAAAAGATCGAGGCACTGGAATGCGAGAGAGATAAATTTGGGAATGAAATTGCAGAGAGGAAGGATGAAATCAAGAAACTGACTCTGGAAATTGACGGCCTGAGAAAAGATGAAGCGGAGATGCGGAAGAAGATGGAAGGTATGGAGAGAGAGGTCGAACGGTCCGAGGAGGCCCGGAAGGTTGTTGCTATGAGAGCAGTTGAGCTTGAGACTGAGGTCGCCAGGCTTCAGCATGACTCAATATCTGAGAGGAGTGCTGCTGAGGAAGCTGGAGCAGAGTCTGCAGAATTGACCAGGGTTTTGGTAGAGAAAGAATCGAGGGCTATGTATTTAGAGAGAGAAGTAGAAGGGTTAAAGCAATCGAGGGCAGAAAGTGAGATGAAGGTAAGGGACTTAGAGAGGAAAATTGGGGTTCTGGAAATGAAGGAAATTGAGGAAAGGAGCAAGAGGGTTAGGGTCGAGGAGGAGTTGAGGGAGAAGATTGATGAGAAAGATAGTGAAATTCATGGGTTCAGGCACAAGATTGACGAGTTGGAAAGGGTTGCTGCAGTTAGGGGATCTGAGTTGGAGAAGTGGATTGTGGAGAAATTAAATTTGGAGGAAGCACTGAGGGAATCGGAGGAGAAAGCAAGAAGTATGGAATCAAATATTTTTCAATTGCATGAGGAAGTAGGGGAAGCAGAGAAGGTTGTCAGAACACTGAAGGAGAAAGCGGTTGATGCAGTCAATGGCATAGATAGTGAAGTGAAAGGGTTGAAATTGCAGTGGCCAGTGGTGGTAGCGGGATCTACTGGAGCTATTGCTGTAGCAGCTGCTGTGGTCTATATGTGCTATGGAAAACGCAAGTGATTTTCTGTGATCAGAGTGACAAAGGAAGGAGGGAATTGGATTGGAAGTCGAAGAGTAGAGGTTAGGATTTTCTAGCTCATTAGTCTAAAAAATGCTTCAATTTTGTTAGCCATAATCTTTGTTGGCTTCAGCGCTTATTTTTTTTATTTTTTATTTTTTTATTTTTGAGCCTATAAATTTTGATCACTTCAAATTTGTCATATCTAACATGAGAATAATAAGCCTATAAATTTTGATAACTTCAAAGTTGTCATATCTAACACGAGAATAATAAATATTATATCTTCTGGTACCTTGTGATATTTGAGATAACGTGGAATATATATAAGATACTAGTGTATCAAATTGTAATATTAGATTTAAAAGAAACCGATAATACTGTTTACCTCTTTTTTTTTTTTTTTTCGGTAATTTAGTGTCTAGTAGATGGTGAAGACAATGGATGATTGAAAAGGGGTACATGGAAGAATAATACAGTGACTTTAGCATGTGGCAGTGGTGATCTTCCCATTTCCCATCCTAGAAACTAGGAAGTGAATACTTAGCCAAACACTCTAACATCATTTTTGGGTATCAATCTATCAAGCACGACGTGGACACGTGACATGTGAATTTTTTAAAAATATAGAATATGACACGTTGAAGACACGTGAATTAAAAAATAAAAATTATATATATATATATATATATATATATATATATATATATATATATATATATATATATATATATATATATATAGTACTAGAAAATAATAATATTTATAACTCATTTCACAATTTTATTCTAAAAAAATTACTATAAATTTATAATACAATCAACATTCATTCTTCTTCGATATATTTTTCATTATCGCTATTGTTTTTATTTTCTTTGTATGTGAAATTTTTTTTTTAATTTTAAATTATACAAAGATAAATTTGTAACTGATAAAATTTTAACATTAACGGCGATAAAAAATAACAAAGAATACAAAAATTATGTGCACATACAACAATAACAAAGAATAAAAGCAAGAGAGTAACTCCAGAAAGAATTATATGTGTATTATTATAATTCAACTCCCCTACTATAGATAAAAGCTATCTCAGTTCTTTGGCACTGCAATAATGTAAGACATTAAGAGATAATACAAAAATTAGAAGAATTTAGTTTCCTTTTCCTCCATAAAAAAGCTTGAAGTCCAAAAGTAAACTTTCGAATAGATATATATGTACGTATAAAAATAAACTTCAAAGACTTGTTGAAAAAGAATATGTACATAACCACGCACACAAACAAATCTAATAAGAGAAAATAGAAGAACTTACTCTATGGTCAACAAAAATAATCTGGATGCAAGCTATGATGGATGATAGGGACTCAACTTCAATGAAAGACATGTTGCAATGACCAAGATATAAGTTATGATCGTTGGTGTTAGATTTGAATTTCAAATGAAAATCTAAAGAGGATGGAGGATTTGTGTCTAAAATATTCGAAATAAGTGTCAGACACGTTAAAAAAGGTGTTCGACATAAGTTTTTTTTTAATATTTTTTTTTAAAAGTTGGACATAGGACATGTGTCGGACACATGTCCCAAGAGTGTCCAAGGAGTGTCGATGTCCGTAAAGTGTCCGATACATTGACACGCCTTAAAACGAAGTGTTCATCCTTCATAGGTATCAATCTTTAGCTTTTTTTTTCATGTTTCTGGTAATATTTTTACCTAAAAGCTTGAGATCATCTCTGAAACGTTTTCGACATTAATCCTTTGCTTCCATCATGTATTTTCTTAATTGCTTGCGTTGAGAATAGAGAGCTTCATTGTTTTGAATTGCAAGAGGAAGTGAGGTAGAGATTGAATATGGATACTGATGAGGTTGCGCCACACTAGGATTAGTGTGACCATTATAGCCATGGCTAAGTATAGCATTAAATTCATCATACCAATTTTGTGCATTCTAAGAACTTTGGATTCAAATTATCTATTATCCATGATTTATATGGGAAAAAAAAACCTATACGATAAGAGCATGTTATGAATTGAGCATTTTTTTAATATATATTTTGTTGATTTATTTTTATATATTTCATTGTTTATTTATTTTTAAATCATGGATAAATTATATTGCCTATTCCTTTTTCTTTTTGGCCAATTATACTGCCTTTCTTTCGATTGCATATATTTAGATGACTCTTAAACTATAACGAGAATTTTTTCAAATTATTAAACACAATATAATAGATTATTTTATTAACAAGTACCTCAATAGCATCAAACTATAAGGTATGAATATAATTAACCATAAGTTAAATGGGTTGTCTCAAAAATAAAATAAAAGTTCAGATTTAATCTGGAAAGGGTAATTCTAGGAGTAAGCTTACTAAGCTTACGAGTATATTTAACAAGTTGGTATGAAGTGAAAATTCCCCATAATAGTTCTAGACTTGTTGAATAATTAATAGCAGTAATTTAAAAAAACAGAGAACTATTTAATTGAAAATAGCAACTGAACAATACTTCGACATACAATCACACATCAAGTGCATTAAGAAGAAAACATACAAACACAAATAAGGCCTTCATCTTTTGTCACCATTTCTAGGATGTAGTTTCCTCACTCGCCAAGTGCAACCCCAGCAAAACTTCCTTTTCTTTATTTAGTGAATTTGATATTTGAACTTGAGAAAGTGATGGAACCCACTCTTAGAAGGAAGAATAAAGGGCTGTTTTAGGTTGTTATTAAGCAAGGACACATGACATATTTTAATAGGAGTGGTTGGTTAGAATTTTAGTTATAAATAGAGGGAGAGGGCAGAGATGTGAGGCATGAAAAATCATATGGATATTGGGTTTTAGGATTCTAACCCCTTTAAGTGTTAGATGTCATTTTTATTGTTTTTATTTATTTATATTTTCAATATACTCTTAGTTAGTAAAATTCTTGATGGAGATCTAAGTCTTCATCAAATGGTCTTTGATGTGAATCCCTGATATGAACCTCACTAAAAGTAGTGAGACCCGAAATCAATATGAGATCCGATTGTAAGGATCGTGTTCTAATCAGAATTATAACAAAATAAATTAAAGAAAAAGACTTTGACCCATTATCTATAAAGAGATAAGAACCAAAGGTATAAGAAATATCGTAGACGCCACACTCAAGAAAGAGGAAGAAGATTATGAGTGATAAGTTTTGTTTGAACGCCACAAGATAAATCTTGATAAGTACAGAAAAATTCTTTAAAGAACTAAAGAGAAAACACTCTCAATAATATAAATGATAATCTGCCTTGTTCATGAGCATACATATCTATTTATAGGCCAATTATCTAAACTAAGAAGGAAAACTATATAGAAAACTCCTATAGGACAAGGAAAAATAGAAATAGAAAACTGTTCTAGAAACTATCAAATAGAAAACTTCTATAGGGCAAGAAAAAATACAAATAAGAAACTGTTCTAGAAACTATCAAATAGGAAACTTTCCTAGTCAAATAAATAAAATACTAAAAGTAAATAAATCAGAAAAAAACGTAGCCTAAATTGGGCCATAAAATAACTCATTGATTTTGGGCCTATATTCAATCTTCAGGCTTGAATCTTCTTGTGCTTTAAGTCCATATTTAAATTGGCTGGTCTTGGCCCATATTTAAATGGGTTTTAATGACATGGATCCGTTTTGCGCTCTTTTTTTCTAGTAATGCAGGTATCTTCTTGTTGGGCTTCTAAAATTAGAGCATTAAATTCTTCTTTGAATCTTTTAGTCCGAACTCTTATGACAGGTCCACTTGAGACTTCAAGCAGGTCTGCATTCCATTTCCATTCGCTAGCCGTGTTCACATCATTCCCTTCCTCTTGAAAAAGATTTGTCCTCAAATCAGCACCTACATAAAAAATAGTTAAATCAATAACTTTGAAACACACATTGACATTATCATTACTTGGAAGATCTAGCTTGTAGGCATTGATATTGATTCTTTCAATCACTTGAAATAAACCATATCCTCTTCGAAATAGTTTCAAATTCCTTTGAGGTAGAATCATTTCCTTTCTCATATGCAACCAAACCCAATCTCCAGGATCAAATATAATTATGTTGTGTCCCTTTTTAGGTTTATTGACATATTGTTCAATTTTTCTCTCAATGTCTTGACTTGCCTTTTTATAGATCTGCTTAACAAAATCAACTTTCTTCTTTTCATCTAAGTTAACACAATCATCTATCGATAAAGGAATTAAATCCAAAGGAGTTAATGGATCTAAACCATGCACAATTTCAAAATGTGAAAACTTAGTTGCAAAATGCACACTCTTATTATATACAAACTTGACATGTTTCAAAAACAAATTAGACTCAATACTCCTAGGCATGCCATGCAATCTCATAATTTTCTTGAAAAACAAATTACCAATATGTGATACATCATCGTTTTTATGACATGGTATGATATGTGTCATTTTAGAAAATTTGTCAACAACCGCATATATAGAATCTCTACCACATTTTGACCTAGGTAAACTCGAGACAAAATAAGTCAATCCAAAGTTCACTAGGTAGATGCAAAGAAGTATATAATCCATTAGGCTTCATTTTAAATTTAACTTGTCTACCAATTAAAAGTTGTTCACATATTCGTTTTGCATCATATTTCATATACAGAACATGTAAAGTCTTAGATATGCCAAAATGCCACATTGAACCACCTCCATGAGCTTCCCTAACAAGCAAATCTTGCAATGAATATTTAGGCATACACAATTTATTTTCTTTAAACAGAAATTTATTATGCCCAAAGAACTTATCAGATGCCACTTTCTCACATCCATTGAGAACATTACCCTGCAAAATAGAAACTTCAATATTGGGTAAGTAAGAGTTAAGCTCATTAATACAATTATTGGCAAAATTGAAAACAAAACATTTTTTTGTCACACTTTCTCTTGCATAAAAATTCATTTGTTTTCTCTTGATTTTTCTTTCGATGACCCAATTGGTTCTTGTAGTTTCTCCATCAATTTTCTCAGCCTCTTTTTCATTTTCTCCCTTAACTTTCTCGGTCTCTATCTCTTTTTTCTTTCATAATTTTCTCAACCTCTCTCTTTTTCTCTCTTATTTTTCTCGGCCTCTCTCTCCTTTTTATCATACTTTTTCTGTCCTCTATCTCTTTTTCTCTCATAATTTTCTCAACATCTCTCTCTTTTTCTCTCTTAATTCTTTCATTCATTTTCTTTTCTTCACTCTCTTTCTTTTGTAACTTCACTTGATCAACATAGTAGTCTCTAACACTTTTGGACCTTTGAGTGGAGCATTGCAACTTCTTAATTAAGTCTCTATGGTAGTGACTTGGAATAAATCGTTTTCTCATAACTGCTTTCATCTCCTTCCATGTCTCAATGGGTCTTTCTCCATTTCGTCTTCTGCTTAAAATCAATTGATCCCACCAAATAATAGCATAGTCAATAAATCTCATAATAGACAACTTTACCATTTCCAACTCAGAATAGTCGTGACAATCAAACAACAACTCTATCCTTCTCTCCCAATTTAGATAAGTTTCGGGGTCATTTTTTCCTTGAAACGACGGAACCTTCATCTTAAAAGTACCCAAGTTATTATTTTCTCAATTCCTAACTTCTCTAAACCTCCCACTATATCTTCTACTCAAATTTCTGTCAGTTTCATAAAAATTATCTCTATAATATTCTCTACCTTCAAAATTCTCTTTCCTCGGTTGAACTATCTCTCTCCTATGCATATTGGGAGTATTTTGTGAATTCTCTACCTGATCTAAATGGTCATGAACTTGTTCTATCTCCTCTTTCAAAACTCGCCTCATCTCACTCACTAAAGTTTCCATCAATCAATTTTGGATCCACCATTCTCGACACGCCTTCAAAAATATTTTTGTCCTTGTGTTACATGATTTTTTCTGCAAGACAATGTTAGAGTAAAATAAATTCTCACAACACTAACTCACGTGTTTCTCTCAAGATTAATGGCACATACATTCGTGTTTACTCAAATTTTGGCTTTTACCCTCTTATAAGCTCACACCCTCATGCCTTTTTCCTCTTTTAGTCCTCTCTTTCAATTCTTTATTGAACTCAAACAAACTCACATAAGAAATTTCTTGCAACAATCCAAACTCAACTAATAAAGTACAAAGACCAAAGGAAGAAAAAAAAAGAACAGAATTTTAAGAAATAAAGAGAACCAAGCAATAGAATTTTAAGGAAAAAAAACGAAATTAAAGACAAGATAAGAAATTGAATAAGAAAAATCACACCACGAAACAACTAGAATAGAAAGAAATCAATGACTAGAGAAAAGAAAACAATTGAGATAGCAAAAATAACCAAAATAAGAAAACTAAATATCAAAGCAAGAGAAAACAAATTGATGCAATTAAAATTACTAGATCACTTTGTTTTTTTTTAAGATCAAAATACAAAATCTAGGTGGAACTTGAATTTCAACAACAATTGGTTCTATTTTTTTTTTCAGAATCCTGCACTGCTTTTTTTTCTTTTTTTTTCAATTCCGATTTTTTTTTTTCGAATTTTTTTTTTCAGAATATGTACTTGAACTAAGAATACTAGAAATAAAATGAAAATTAGAAGATAAGAAGAACGAAGAACACAGAAAAAAAACGAGATAGTAAGATGGAATAATAATAAGAAAACAAATAGGATAGATCAAACTTGATTTAGAACTTAGGCTCTGATACCAAATGATGTGAACCCCTGATATGAACCTCACCAAGAGTAGTGAGACTTGAAATCAATATGGGATCTGATTGTAAGGATCGTGTTATAATCGGAATTATAACAAAATAAATTAAAGAAAAAGACCTTTACCCGTTATCTATAAAGAGATAAGAATCAAAGGTAGAGGAAGAAGATTATGAGTGATAAGTCTTACTTGAACGCCACAACATAAATCTTGATAAGTTCAGAAAAGTTCTTTAAAGAACCAAAGAGAAAATACTCTCAATAATATAAATGATAATCTGCCTTGTTCATGAGCATACATATCTATTTATAGGCCAATTACCTAAACTAAGAAGGAAGGCTATATAGGAAACTCCTATAGGACAAGGAAAAATAGAAATAGGAAACTGTTCTAGAAACTATCAAATAGAAAACTCCTATAGGGCAAGGAAAAATACAAATAGGAAACTCTTTTAGAAACTATCAAATAGGAAACTTTTCTAGTCAAATAAATAAAATACTAAAAGTAAATAAATCAGAAAAAAACATAGTCTAAATTGGGCCATAAAATAACTCATTGATTTTGGGCCTATATTCAATTTCAGGCTTGAAGCTTTAAGTCCATATTTAAATTGGCTGGTCTTGGCCTATATTTAAATGAATTTTAATGACATGGACCAATTTTGCGCTCTTCTTTTCTAGTAATGCAGGTATCTCCTTGTTGGGCTTCTAAAATTAGAGCATTAAATTCTTCTTTGAATCTTTTAACCCGAGCTCTTATGACAAGTCCACTTGAGACTTCAAGCAGGTCTGCATTCCATTTTCATTCGCTAACCGTGCTCACATTAGTCTTAGAGCGGTGACGATTCCAATTAGTAGTACAATGGCAGAGGCTACAGAGATGGAAGCAAGAATGGAGGAAAGAGTAGAGAAATTGAAAAAGGAGGTGAAGGAATTAAAGGGAGCAAATATTCAACCTAAGGGAGATGATGAGGTGTTGAGGTGGAGTGGACTGAGTGTTTCGAAGGACTTTATTCCATAGGGGTTCGGTCAATCCACCACGCTCTTCAATCCAAGCAAAAATTTAGATGCAAAGATCAGGGGAGATGTAAGGGAGACAAATCTCAAAGAGGCCAACATAGGAAGACAAGGGGAATTAAAGCTCAACTGCTGCGATAAGCAGAATCATTCCACCCATCACTGCCATAACCAGTTGCTGAAAGTGTCGAATACAAAAAAAAGAGGAACAAGACGCAGATGCTGGGAAGGAGTTATTGCATGCTACAACAGAGAACATGGATGTTGGGAAGGTGCCGGTCAACTGGAAGGAAGGGGGGAAAAAGAATATAAAAGCTGAGATAGGAGATGAAGGAGATGGTGAGCAAGTGAGAGGCATGCGAAACCAACGAGCTCGAATCTAGAAGTGAGAGGCACGCGAAACTAGAAATGGAGGCCGAGAAGAAGGCGGAATTCGAACTAGAGGTTGACCTAAGGAAACGAGGGAAAGAGGAATACAAGGACTTGGCACTGGAAATAGAGGGCAGGGGCGTTTGCAATGCTACTGATAAGTTGGTCGAAGGTGTTCTTAGAAATGGATTGGAAGAAGAAGATGCAGAAAGAGATGCCTGTCTTGAAGAAGAAGGGAACTGAGATGATGGATTGAAAGAAGATGTTGGAAAAGAGGGGAGGCTTTCTGAAACTTGTTTAGGGGAACATCCTGTAGCGCTTAAATATTGGAAGACATCGTTCAAAGCAGAAGGTGGGTTGGGAAGGAATGCAAAAGCATTGCGGCTCTTTTTGTTTCAAACGACGACCCTCACAAGGAGACAAAAGCAGGTGGGTTATGGTGGGAATAATTAGGCTGGTAAGGTTGGGTTCTATTTTTTGATTTGGATCTACAGGGAAGAAGGAAGCAATTGGACTGACGCAAGAACAGTAAAAGAAAGGTCTTAATATTTTTTTAATCCTATTAGGCTCAGTATAAATTATGTACTGGTTGAAGGTTTTATTGAGGGGCTTTGGAGTTTGGGACTACGTCAAAACAGTATAGTCCAAATAGGAATGGGTCAGGTGGAAAAAAAGTACTTGGAGGATAATGGGGCTGGATTTGACGTGTTTGGGCCTCAAACACTTGTGATCCAATTTTTTTTTAAAAAAGAGGGACAAGTTGGGCTGCAAAGGAATGGTTTGGAAGTTGTTTTAATCATATTGAGCCTTTATGAATTATGGACAAGCTAAAAATTCATCTATGGGCTCAAGCAGTTTGAATAACAATGGATTTGGCCCAAAATTTGAAGTTTCATTGGCTGGAAAAGAAAAAGTGGATGAAGATCGAGGGAAAAGGAAGAGGAAGCAACTTTTTGGGAAGAGACCACCAATTCTTACCTTCACCACTCCCCTTGAGGGCAAGATGAAACTTTGAGAGCAGAGTAATGATGGAACCCACTATTAGAAGGTAGAATAAATGGTTGTTTTGGATTGTTATTAAGTAAGGACACAATGACATATTTTAATAGGAGTGGTTGGTTAAAATTTTAGTTATAAATAGAGAGAGAGGGTAGAGGTGTGAGGCATGGAAAATCATATGGAAATTGGATTTTGGGAGAATTTTAGTCCCTTTAAGTGCTAGAGGTCACTTTTATTGTATTTCTTCTATATTTTCAATATACTCAGTATTTTATTTCTACTTTCTTAGTAAAATCCCTGATGGAGATGTAGGTCTGCATTATAAAGCCATTGAACAATAAACAGCAATAGAAAATCAGTAACAAGTTGAATATGTTTAGCAACAAGAAGGGGGAAAAATCTGAATTTAAATATAATTAATAGATAATATTGACTTTTCTCTTTCCTCAGCTGCAATTTGTTCCCAATTGATATTTAATGGAAGCTTTTGAACTTGAGGGCTATAGCTACATAAAGTCCATCAGCCAGATGATCAAATAATCAGAAAAATCTGTGCCTCCATGCTCTGTTGAGGAAGGGAGAACCACAAGCTCCCCAGAAGCCCACTGCAAACCCAACTCCCACGCCAAGATACAATGTCTTCAAGAAACTGTCATCTTCATTTCCTCCCACCAGCTTTGGCTTCTCTAATTTTTCTTGTTTTATGCAGTTCTTTATAAGAAGAGCTCCACAAAGTCCAAGATTGCCGATGTAATTCCATGCATCAAAACTCTGAAGCTGGGTCCCCAATGGGATTTGTCCACTGAAATTGTTATATGACAAGTTTAAGTCACTCAAGAAAGACAAATTGGAGATGCTCTCAGGAATTTGGCCATGAAGATTATTATGGGACAATTCAAGAGATTCTAGATCTTTCATCCTTCCAATATGCTCTGGTATTTTCCCAGTCAAATGATTAAAAGACAAGTTCAAGGACTGTAATTTGATGAGCCAAAATAATTGTGGAGGAATTTCTCCATAAAGTTGGTTAGCTGAAAGGTCTATATTCCTCCCAAGTTTTATATTTTTCAACAACAATAACAACTAAGTTTTTTCTCACTAGGTGGGTAGTTTTAGATTTTTCATATAGTTTAATTTTTAACCTTTTGTAGACCACGTAATTTCGACTATATACACAATCGTTGCATATATAGAAGAAGAATCACCAGGAATGAAAGCATCATCCAGAAGGCCTAAAGCTATGGAATGGAAGTTATTGAAGCTAATGTCTAAAACTCATACAGAATTTGATAAGTTTCCCAGATTTGATGGAATGAAACCCCGAAGTGAGTTATTGGATAGGATAAGTACATCCAAATTTTCCAATTGGCCTAACCAATTTGGGATTGATCCATTCAGCTTATTGCTCAAAAGATATAAAGTAACTAGACTTTGCAAACTTGACAAATCTATAATTTGACCTCTTAGACTGTTGTCGTTGAAGTCAAGATATAAGAGGCTATAACTCAGATTGAACAACCAGTTAGGTAATTCAGAGTCAAAATAACTTTTAGAAAGATCAAGAATTTCAAGTGAGCTGAAATTCACATTCTTAGCAAGTGGACTCATGTTAGTCAATTGACAGGCCCTCAACCATAACCGTGACAAGGAGGAAAATGAAGCCATTTTGTTTGCTTGTGAAGATCAATGCCACTGAGATAGAGATATTCCAGAGTAGGTGAAAGCCAATGAAGATTATGCATTTGAACTTTGAAGATGATCATTGAATGATAAGTCAAGGTATTCAAGCTTGGAAAAATTTGCGTAAGGAGAATCATGGATAGATGGCATAGTTATACTTTCAAAATCGTTGGAGCTCAAGTCCAAGTAGTCTAGAAATTCAAGTTGAAGCAAAGATAGGTTGATTTCACCTATCAAGGATTGTGATGAATTTTCAGGATTTTGGTTATGTAGATCAAGCTCTACAACTCTGCCGGTGATTGTGGCTTTTCTTGTTGGGTCCTCTAGCGATTTTGTTTTTAGCATATCGTTATGGTATTTCTTGTCATCCTTTTGGCATTAGCAGTTATATAAATTTATTTAAAATTGCTTATGCTTGAGCTTTAGAATGGTTCTCAAGGCATGATTGAAGATTTTGTTTCTCATTTCTGATTAAAATATATTTTGTATAATATAGGGAAATAATCTATTTTATGGTACCATAAGTTATTTACATGTTAAAGTTTAGTTGATAATCCGAGAGATGAAAGTAAGTGCTTTAGTTTAGCTGGTAGAAGTGAACTCAAAGAATTGATAGGGAATGCTGAGAAGAAAATTATATATTCTTTGAGTTGAGAGGTGGGTCCTACATGCCACTTGACTGTGTTTCCCTTTGTGATTTTTACTTAAATATTATTTATCATTGTGTCTATTTAACTTGTTCGCTTATTACTTTGAAATGTCGTTATTTTGGTGCTACATTTGGCTTTCAGTTTGATTCATCTAGTTGTCTTGAAGAAGTATATATTGTGACTAGAATGATCCGGGAGAAATTTGGTGTGCAGGTAACTTGAATTTTCAGGTATTTTAGATACTTAGGGATAAGATACAATGGTATTTGAGATTTCTATATTTTATGTCAAGGATCAATCCAACTCAGAAGTTTAAACTTTAAGTGAAGATACTGAGATTCCTACATTTATAATAGGTATGAGATGCCTTTAATTGTTAAGAACCATATGCTTAGAGGCATCTTGGATTTCAGTGTTGCAATCTTGTATATATGTACAAAAAATCAGTTATGTAAGACATCTAAAAGTTCTAGATGATGATGACAGAGTACCTCTACCAAACACTTTCCTTCAAAGTATAAAATATCAACAGTTACATTTTGAAGATCGACTTTATGTGGCCCTCAAGATCAAAAGCCTCCGTTGAATATTGGGATTAAATTTTAGCTGAGATAAATGGATGATATATCTATTACAAAGCATTGTTCTTTTTTATTCAAACTCAGGTTTTTTATTTTTTTTATTTTTGCCTTCTTTTTGTTGGTAAAAAAATTCAGTCGGTTGTTGATTAATTCCTTGTTACTATTTATTGTTCAATACTATCGTTGGCAACCAAGTGCAGCAACCATCCTAGGACGGGTTGTTGAGGACTGCTGCTGCATCTGCCAAGGAGGCAACTATACATCCTTGAGCTCTTATGTTTTCTTTTTGAATGTCCTTCCTTTGTCTTATTTTGATGTCTATGCTTTACTATTTTGATAGGAAGTCTTTCTCTGTTTAATGTATCATTGTATTTGTATATTAAATGCTGATCAGAAGTTTCCTCTTTGAACGGATCCCTACTTGTTTATTAAATTTGTTTTTCTTTCAAAAAAATGAATAAACAAATTATTGTGCTTTTAGAGGAAATGGTACAAGGAATTGAAGATATCTCTCTTTTTGTGCTTCCGTAATGATGCTATTTCTAGGTTTTGCTTTGCTTCTTGTTTGTACTCTATATAAATGAAACTTGTAATTGAATGCAGTGACAATATCTTTTCCATTATATGATAGCAGAAGAAACAGGGGGAAGAGACATTCAACTCTCATTTTCATTTGAAGAGTTATCTTAATAGGCTTCTTCAAAATAAATCCAAGATCTTAATCCGAGATTGAGAGTGGAATTTTAGTATTGAAGGATTAAAATGAAAATCACAATTTTTCAAAGACTAACTTTTAAACCCGCATTTCTCGCATTAGTGAATAATAAAAAAAAATGTGGGGATTCAAGTAATTTTTTTTAAAAGAATAGAGACCTTTATAAAAAGTAGCTAAAATTGTAGGGATTAATTGAGTAATTATATATTTTTTATTTATAATTCTAGTTTTGATAGATTGCAAAATGATTTGGAAAAATTAAATATGTTCACATTATATGGATAGGTTGTAATATTAATTTTAATGTTATTAAAAGCAGCTTGTATACTGCTGTCTGCTAAAGAGGGTGGATGGCAAAATAGTCATTTGAAATCCTATTTCTTACAAATGTTAATACAAATAGAGTTGTCAGTAGATCTTGGTAACTTTAAAAACAAATTGTTTTCTTTTCTGGAGTAAACAAGAAAAGACTAGATCTTGATCACAATGTTTTTTATAAAAAAAAAACAAATAGAATTGTTACTAGTCTTTACTTGCAAAAGCAAAACCCCTTAATATCTAATCTTTGGAGGATTTATTACCTTTTGCTTTCATGATTTTAATTAGAATATTTTGGTTGTGGAAATTGAAAAATATGAGAATGAAAGCTTGCCGGTGGGTTCCATTACTGACCAATTTGGGAGGAAGACTTTGCAAGCGTGGAATATGGGATCCTAGAAGACCTGGAAGTATTAGAGAACTTGGAAATTTTAGAAGAATTAATGAGGAAAGGGATTGGAAGACTTGAAAATATTAAAAGACTTAATAATGAGAGGCATTGTATTTTTGGTATCTTTGATAACCTTAAAAACAATTTGTTTTCTGGCCTAAGCAAGAAAAAATTAGATCTTGGTCACATTTTTTTTAAAAAGAAAATCAGATAGAGTTGTTATTACTTTTTACTTGCAAAAGCAAAACCCCTTAATAGTTAATCTTTCAAGGATTAATTAAATTTTGCTTTGGTGATTTTAATTAGAACATATTAGTTGTGAAAATTGAAAAAGATGATAATGAAACCTTGCGGGTGGGTTCCATTACTGACCAAAGAGAAATTTGGGAGCAAGACTATTGCAAGTGTGAAATACGGGGTACTAGAGGGCTTGGAAGTATTAGAGTATTTGGAAATATTAGAAGAATTAATAAGAAAAAGAATTGGAAGACCTGAAAATATTAGAAGACTTAATAAGGAGAGGCATTGTATTTTTGGTATCTTTGTTATTTAATATACAATATAGTGACTTGTAATTTATCTATATTTTAAGTCTAAAAGACTTATGTGTGAGAGGATGTGTTAAAAGTTATACTAAAATCATTCATCATCTTTCACTTTTAATTGAAATAGTTCTTGATAAATTTGAGTACAATTTAGGTGGAAGACTCTGCAAGCATGAAATATGGGGCACTGTGTCACTTTCTCAGTACATCTAATCACACAATTTTCTTGCAAGTGAAAGGGATTGGAAGACTATGACATATTAGAAGACTTAATAAAAAATGAAATTGGATGGGTGTTAAATGATTTGTATTTATTTTTATTATCTCTGTTATTTATCTATACTTCAAGTATACAGAATTTTTATGTAAAATTATAATAAATTTTTTTATAAATATTTGCTCAACAACTTTGAATTAAAATAATTGTTGACAGCATTGCTATCCATAGAAAAATTTAAGTCTAATTTGGTAGGAAGACTTTGCAAGTGAAAGGGATGGGAAGACTTGGAGATATGGGAAGACTTAGAAAAGAAAGAAATTGGATGAGAGTTAAAGTATTCTTATTTATTTTTGGTGTTTGGTATTTGCATATCTTTATTTTTCATGCATCTGAAAATTTATAAAAACATTGGGAATGAGATAAATAAAAAAATTATTTTTTGTATTATTTAGATTATATATGATTCAAATTTTTAAAAATTTTCATATTTATTATATCCAAACATCTTAAAAATATATTTTTAGATAATTGAAAAAATAAAGTTTTTTAATACCAAACACCAAGTTGGGCTTTCCAAAATTCATCCAACGAATCTTTTGGATGGACTCCAACTTTTGTTATATATTAAACGGCATACTTCAAACTATGTTATTATTGTTGAATTTATTTCTAAAAATAATATTAAAAGTGATAAATAAATGACTGTGCGTGTGTTTGTAATAATAATACCAGATTAAACAAAATATAATGGGAGAATATTCAGTTTTACGTAAAGGAGTTTGTTGGTTCTATTGAGTTTCCTGGGTGATGGACCATAACTCGGAACAGTTGGAACCCACAATTAGTATGATAAATTCAATTAGAAAAAATTCTACAAATAAAAGTATTTTC
The DNA here is from genome assembly GCA_037074535.1 of Gleditsia sinensis. Classification (NCBI taxonomy): domain Eukaryota; kingdom Viridiplantae; phylum Streptophyta; class Magnoliopsida; order Fabales; family Fabaceae; genus Gleditsia; species Gleditsia sinensis. Next base: position 15,499,680 of record CM073470.1, on the reverse strand, counting down.
CTTTTGATATAACGAAGTCATATTTCATTAAAGGGTCATTTAATTTTTTATTGTGGCTCACCACTAAAAGTCTCATCTTATTAAGACATAAAAAGAGTGATTTAAACTTTTTGAATCACAAAAATTTATTTGAAGAACTAGGAAATTAATTTGAACTTTTTTTAAATGAAAAAAAAAATTCACTTATTTTAAAAATTAAAATTTTTGTTTTAGTGATCTGATCTGTTTCACTTGTTTCAACACGATTAATAAACTTTTACTTCGATAGTCTTAATTGGAACATATTGGCATTGGAAATTGAAAAAGAGAACAAGAATGAAAGCTTCTCGGTGGGTTTCAACACTGACCAAATTGGGACAAAGACTTTGGAAGCGTGAAAAAATGTTATTAAAAAAGAAATGAAAAGACTTGAAAATATTACAAGACTTAACGAAAGGAATAGAATAGACTTAAAAGCATCCTCTTATTATTTATATACCATGTAGACACTTTATATTCTCTTGTAAACAACCACCATGGTTCGCTTCACTCCACAACTTTCAATTGTTTTACTGTTGTTGCTATCTGCATTCAACATAAGCATATGTAGCAAAAACAGAGTTGTTCGTTGCAATACAAAGGATCGATGGACTTTGTTAATCTTCAAACAAGGTGTGGTAGATCGGTCCAACATGCTTTCCTCATGGTCTAGTGAAGAAGATTGTTGTGCATGGACAGGAGTTCAATGTGACAACATCACAGGCAGAGTTACAAAACTGGAGCTAAAAAGTAACGTTCTTGAAGGTGAAATCAATCTATCTGTGCTTCAGCTTGAATTTCTAAACTATCTGGACTTGAGTGATAATTATTTTGAATCCATAAGTATTCCACCCATTTTTGTCTCTAGATATGCTAAAGATAGACAGAGATATGATAACCAATCAGAACCCAACAATTCTCCTCCAACAATAAATTTCTCTAAGCTTCAGTATCTTGACTTATCACAACATAGCTGTGTTGTCATGGATGATCTTCAATGGCTTTCTCAAATTTCTTCCTTGAAATATCTCAACCTTAGTTACATTAATCTTGGAAATGAAACCAAGTGGCTTCAGTCCACGGCTATGCTTCCTTCATTATTAGAGTTACGCTTGAGAAGTTGTGATCTAAGCAATATCAGTCCATCCCTCAGCTATGTCAATTTCACGTCACTTGTAACTCTTGATCTTTCTTCTAACAATTTTGAATTCAAATTACCTAATTGGTTGTTCAATCTCACCAGTGACATCTCCTATGTTGATCTTAGTGAGAACAATTTTCATGGTCAAATACCAATGGAATTGTTAATGCTTCGAAACTTGCAATTCTTGAATTTGGGCTTCAATCGACTTAATGGATCAATTCTAGATTGCTTCGGCCAACTTGAGCACTTGAATTATCTTGATCTCTCCAATAACTTGTTTAATGGTTTCATTCCATCAACATTAGGAAACCTTTCTTCCTTAATGGACATAGATTTGTCAAACAATCACTTGAGTGGTGATCTTCCAACAAGCTTTTCCCAACTCCATAACTTAAAGAGTTTAAAAGTTGGAGGCAATTCCTTGGCTGGTGTTGTATCAGAAATAAATTTTGCCAAACTCTCAAACTTAGAAACACTGGACTTGAATTCAACACGTTTTAGATTTGACATGGATCCTAATTGGGTCCCACCATTTCAACTCCGTGATATTATTTTGACGAACACAAGTCTCGGTCCTAATTTCCCAGAATGGCTATATACACAGAAGTCACTAGAAAGTCTAAACATTTCTAGCTCAGGAATTTCATACATAGATGAGGACATGTTTTGGAGCTTTGTAGCAGAAATTGGGGGTGTTGATCTATCCCAAAATTCAATCAGTGGAGACTTATCAAAGGTGACACTAAACTGTCACTTTATATATCTAGATTATAATAATTTCACAGGAGGCCTCCCACATATATCACCAAATGTCGATGAATTAGTTGCATCTCACAACTCTTTCTCTGGATCTATTTTTCCCCTGTTTTGTGATCAAGTGAATAGGGACAATTCATTGAGCTATCTGGATATATCACATAATCATCTAACAGGAGCACTCCCTGATTGTTGGGCCAATTGGAAACAATTAGAGATCCTTCACATGGGCAATAATATGCTAACGGGTGAAATTCCTCCCTCAGTGGGTGCATTATCTTCTCTTTTGGCATTGGATTTGCAAAATAATAGGTTCTTTGGAGAATTATCATTGGACTTATCAAACTGGACAAGTTTGAAATACTTGAATTTGCGCAAAAATAGTTTTTCTGGAAGTTTACCCATCACATTAATGCAGCAGCAGGATTTACAAGTGATCATATTGAGATCCAACCAATTTACAGGCAATATCCCACGACAGATATGCAGCCTCCATTCTCTGATTATATTGGATCTTGCCGATAATATACTTTCAGGATCCATACCTCAATGTCTATATAACTTGACTGGCATGTCCTTGGGTCCAAAAGCTTCGTTTCCAGGTGTACAGACTAGCTTGTTTATCAAAGGGCAAGAATTGGAGTACAAACGTTACGAGTTGTTGCGGAGTATTGATGTTTCAACCAACAACCTGACTGGAGAAATCCCCCACGAATTGTTTAGTCTTATTCAAGTGCAGTCCTTGAACTTGTCTTATAATCATTTAGAAGGGAAGATACCAAAACAAATTGGTGGCATGAAATACTTGGAATCTCTTGATCTCTCCCACAATAAACTTTCAGGAGAAATTCCTCAGACTATCTCTAATTTGTCTTTTCTCAATCATTTGAATCTGTCACACAACAATTTCATCGGTCAAATTCCATTGGGGACCCAGATTCAGAGTTTTGATGCTTGGAGCTTTTTTGGAAATCCTGAACTTTGTGGAGCTCCTCTTCCAAATTGCAAAAAAGAAAAAGAATCTGATAAACGGAATATGGAGGAAGCAAATGAAGATGCCATATTTTTTAAGTCATTGTATCTTGGAATGGGAGTTGGATTTGCAGCAGGTTTCTGGGGAGTTTGTGGTTCTCTCTTCCTAAACAGGGCATGGAGGCACACATTTTTTTTATTGTTTGATCGTTTGGTAGATCGAGTTTATGTGGCTATAGCCCTCCAGTTCAAAAACTTCCGTTGATTACCGGGAAAAATTGCAGCTGAGGTAAGCAGATGATATATCTATTACAAAGCATTGTTCTCTTTTATTCAAATTCAGTTTTTTGGTTTGCCTTCTTCTTGTTGTTGGTAAACAATTCAATCTGTTACTGATTAATCTCTTATGACTATTTACTGTTCAATGCTATCTTTGGGAACGAAGTGCAGCAACCATCCCAAGACGGCATTGTCGAAGACTGCAGCTGCATTTGTCTTAAATCCAGTGAATGGTGACAAAAAATAATGTGCGGGTGAAAGTGGTAATAGTATCTAAGTTAAATTGTTTATGTCTATGTGTTGCTATTTTGATTGGATGTCTTTTTCAATTTAATGTATAACTTTATTTGTATGTTCAATTTTTTTTAATAATTATAGAATTTTTATTAAGTATAATAGATTTTATAGAATTTTTTATAGAACTATTTTTATTGATCAACTTGGATTTTAGTGTTGTGAATCTACATCAGTTATGTAAGATATCCAAAAGTTCTAGCTGGTGATGACAGTGCACCTCTACCAAACACTTCCCTTCAAAGTAAAAAATATCAACAGCTTAATTAATTAATCAGTTTTTGCTTCAGCAGCTTTAATTGGAACATGTTAGTTGTGAAAATTGAAAAGGAGGACAAGAATGAAAGCTTCTCAGTGGATTCCATTACTGATAATTTACTATATTCAACGATACAAAACGCCGGTGTTGGTTTTGGGTTAAACTTTTTGTGAATATAAAACTTTGAGAAATCATTGCAAATAATTCTTGACAACCCTACACAAATAGGCATAGTGCTACCACCATGCCGATGGCTAAATGCAGCATAGAATTCATAATACCAACTTTGTCCATTCTAAGAACTTTGGATTCAAATTATCTATTATCTATGATTCATTAGTACTTCCCAGGGAAATGGAATACAAATAGTTATAATTTTTCCAACAATCAGGAATTTTTTTCGTTGAAACATTACTTGATATATCCAAATACTGACGCGCCAAATTGTGGGATTCATTCTCATAGTGACACAATAAAGGAGATAAAGGTCCTGAATAAGCATTGTGTGCCAAATCCAAAATTTCGACTTGTGCTGGCATACGAGGAAGCCTTCCTTTGAAGTTATATTGAAGCTAATGTCTAAAACTCATACAGAATTTGATAAGTTTCCAAGATTTGATGGAATGGAACCCTGAAGTGAGTTATTGGATAGAATAAGTAGAGCCAAATTTTTCAATTGGCCTAACCAATTTGAAATTGATCCATTTAGCTTGTTGCTGAAAAGTCTAAAGTAACTAGACTTTGTAAACTTGACAAATCTAGAATTTGATACTGTTGTCGCTGAGGTCAAAATATAAGAGGCTATAACTCAAATTAAACAACTGGTTATGTAATTCAGAGTTAAAATAATTTTCAAAAAAATAAAGAATTTCAAGTGCAGTAAAATTCACGTTCTGAAGCACTGTACACCATGAACACTACATTTACTCCTTTCAAATATCTACATGTTTTTCAAGAAAATGAGATATTCAACTTTTCCTCCTTTTAATGACTTTTCTTAAGAAAATGTGGCATAAAGCGAAACTAACGGAATAATAAGTGAATTACATTGTCTGAAGATTTCAAGTATAAATTCAGTTTGAACCAAAAAAAGAAAAAGAAAACAAAAATTTTCTTTTAATTGTGGCATAAAACGAAACTAACGGAATAATAAGTCTTCACGCGTGAGAATCAGGACATTGTGGGGTCAATATTGTAATGGTAAATTTGAAAATAAGGCTCAATGTCACATTGATGAAATTCTAATTGCAATTTCTTTTAATTGATTGTAAGTCATAAATTTTATATAAATTATAATAATTTAAAAATAAAAATTTAAAGATACATATTATTAGGTATAGTAATTAAATTTTTTTAAAATACAATCATTAAATATAAATTAAAATAGAGTATAATTAATCTGTTTAAAATCTCAATATATGTGTTCAAAAGGATCACAAATTTTTTTGTAAATTAGATATCATTATTTTTAAAAAGTATTTTTTTTTTGTATATTTTTTATAATCTTAATGAAAAATATTTATAACTATAATTTTCTTATATAACATATTTTCAAGTAGAAATATATTTTTACATAAAGTTACTTTTTTACATAAAAAATATTATATATTTAAATAAAAATAGGTCACGTGACGTACACGCACGTTGACAGACACACACATTTTAATATAACTAACATTGGTAGCATAATTCTATTAAAATAAAACAAGAGGGCTCCGTCATCCAATTAAAATAGGGCTAATATCAGCAAAAAGTGCAATAATTATATTTTTCACTGCATTTCACTTGTGTAAGGCCTCGAGTGCTGAACAGTATTTTTACAATCACAAATATAACTTACATAGGTTGCTTAAAAGATAAAATAAAGTTCAGATTTAGTCTGCAAAAGGCAATATCTAGCGGTGACTTGAGGAAGGAGATTCAGAAGAAAACACAGGAGCTCTGGGATGCAGTTTCCTCTCTTGCCAAGTGCAACTGCAGCAAAGTTCTCTTTTCTGTATGTAGTGAATTTGATATTTGTATTTGAGGAAGCCATTGCACAATGAACGATAAAAGAAAATCAATATAAAATTGAACATGTGTACCTACGAGAAGGGGAAAATATGAATTTAAGTATAAGCGATTTAGATCTTTCATCCTTCCAATTTGCTCTGGTATCTTTTCCGTCAAATGATTGTAAGACAAGTTCAAGGACTACAATTTAGTGAGCCAAAATAATTGGAGAGGAATTCTTTCTTAAAGTTGGTTAGTGGAAAGGTAAATACTTTGTACAAGCACAAGAATTTTCTAACTTTTGACCTTTTGTAGACATTGCAGGGATAAGCATTGATTAGGTTACTTAACTTGATTGAATATCATTTTGATTGAAAAATTAGCATATGAATCTAATCAAAGTTTAAAATTATCTAAAAGATTTGAGTTATTTCAAATTGATTTTAAGAAAATTCATAGAAAATTACACCTAATCTACTCAAATTAATCTAAAATAATTTTAAAAATTCATCCATATAAATTCGTCCATCTGATTTGATCCATCTAAAATAATTTGTTTTTAAATAATTTTTGGTAGAATTAGTCAAATTAATTGAGTTATGCTTAACTCTAGTAAACTAACATAATTGTGAAAGGATACATATATCTCTTCACATTTAACTATTCCTATAAAAGCGTTAATAATTAAAACATATCTTAGAAGGCCTACAGCCATGGAAGATCCAATACAATTAGAGAATAGAGCTGGCATAGCTGTGTTGAAATTTCGCTAGTAAATTGGTTGGATCTCAATTTTAAACAATTGATTAACTTTGTTGCATCTACTTTGGCATAGCTCCAGAAAATTGTTTCTTTCTAGATTGAGGAGCACCAAAATGTGCAATTTAGGAACCTATTATTATGCAAAGCTAGTGATTCAAGATACGTTATTATTGCGCCCATTGAAGGAGGAAGTTCATCTTTTAGCTTATTACTTCCCAAGTAAATCATGGAGAAAGACGTAGCAAATTTCTTCCAACAATATCAGCAAGTTCTTCATATAAAATATTATTTGATAAATCCAAATAAAACAAGACAAAATCCTCATTCATAGTGTCACACAGTACATGAAAGATATGGAATGCAAATACCTCCTGAATCATTTTATGTTACAAAAAAGTATATTAATTAAATTATTCAAAAAATGAAAATAACCATTATTGCCTTGAAGAAAATATGCATGCTCTTAACTTCTTTCATTGTCAATTTCATCTTTGATTACGAAACAGTACAAGAAATTAAAGATATATTTCTTATGTGCTTCTGTGATGATTCTATTTCTGGGTTTTGCTTTGCTTTTTGTCCTTACTCTATATATATAAAAAAACCTCACAATTAAATATAGAGACAACTTCTTTTCCATTACATAATAGCAGAAGAAATAGGGGGAAGAGACCTTCAAATTAATTCTCATAGTTTTCATTCAGAGAGCGGAGATAGAATATTAGTAGTGAAGGATTAAAATGAAAATCACAATTTCTTAAACACTAACTTTTAAACCTGTATTTCTTAGCATTAGTGAATTCGAAAAATAAAAGAAAAAAAAATCAAGATGTGAAGATTCAATTGAAAACTTTTAAAAGAATAGAGAACTTTATAGAACGTAACTACCAATATAAGAATTAATTGAGTAATTATACTTTTTTATATTTATAATTCTAGTTTAGATAGACTAGAACAACGAAAAATTGACGTAAAATTTTAATAATATTTATTAAAATGTTATTAAATATGTTTACATAACATGCCTAGATTGTAATATTAATTTTAATATGTTATTAAAAGCAGCTTGTATACTGCTGTCTGCTAAAGAGAATGGATGGTAAAATAGTCATTTGAAATCCTATTTCTTACAAATGTTAAGACAAATAGAGTTGTCAGTAGATCTTGATAATCTTACAAACAAATTGTTTTCTTGTCTAGAGTGAACAAGCAAAGACTATATCTTAATCACTTCTTTTTTTGGAAAGAAAATGAAATAGAGTGGATTAATCCTAGTCTCTACTCGCAAAAGAAAAACCCCCTTAATAGCTAGTCTTTCGAGGATTAATCAGCTTTTGATTTTGTGATTTTAATTAGAGCATATTGGCAGTGGAAATTGAAAAAGATGAGAATGAAAGCTTGTCGATGGATTCCATTGCTGATCAAAGAGAAATTTGGGTCCAATTTGGGAGGAAGACTTTGCAATCTTTAAATATGGTGTAGTGGAGGACTTGGAAGTATTAGAAGACTTTAATAAGGAAAAGGATTGGAAGACTTGAAAATATTAAAAGACTTAATAAAAAAGAGAATTGGATGGCCGTTAAAACATTCATATTTATTTTTGTTATTTAACACAAAGTATAGTGACATGTAATTTGTCGACACTTCAAATTTATAAGATTTTTGTGTGAAAAAATATGTTAAAAATTATAATAATTTTTTTGTTGTAAATCTTTGCTCAATAACTTTGAATTAAATTAGTTCTTGAGACCATTACTAACTAGAGAAGAATCTGATTCCAATTTGGGAGTAAGATTTTGCAAGCATGAGATATGGGGAACTATCTCCATTTCACTTTCGGAGTACACCTAACCACACAAATTTCTTACAAGTGAAAGGGATTGGCAGACTTGAAAATATTAGAAGACTCAATAAGGAAAGGAACTGGATGGGTGTTAAATAATTTTTATTGATTTATTTTATCTCTATTATTTAACACAAAATATAGTGACCTATGATTTGTCCATATTTCAAGTCAAAAGAATTTTGTGTGATAAGACATGTTAAAAATTATAATAAAATTTTTCATAAATCTTTCAACCACTTTGAATTAAAATGGTTCTTGACACCGTTACATTACTAACCGAAGAAAAATTTGAGTCCAAATTGGAAGGAGGACTTTGTAAACGTGAAATATGCGAACCATGTCCATTAAATTTCACTTTCTATATACACAATCACATAATTTTCTTACAATTGAAAGGATGGGAAGAACTGAAAATATTAGAAGACTTAAGGAAATAAATTGGATGAAAATTAAGGCGTTCTTATTTATTTTTGGTATTTGGTATTGGGTATTGGGATATCTTTATTTTTTTATGTCTCTGACAATTTATAAAAAAATTGAGAATGAGATAAATAAATAAAATTTATTTTTTGTATTATTTCAATTATATATGACACATTTTAAAATTTTCATATTTATTATATCTAAATATCTTAAAAATAGATTTTCAAATAATTGACAAAATAAACCTTTTTTAATACCAAACACCCCTTAGGCTTTCCAAAATTCATCCTTCCAAGTGGCGATTTTTCGCACTTTTTGGGATGGACTCCAACCTTTGTTATATATTAAACAGGATGCTGCAAGCTCTATTATTATTGTTTGATTCTTCTCTAAAATTTTAACATTAAAAGTGATAAATAAATGACTGTGTGAGTGTTTATAATAATAATAATAATAATAATAATAATAATAATAATAATAATAATAATAATAATAATAATAATAATAATAATAATAATAATAATAATAATAATAATAATAATAATAATAATAATAATAATAATAATAATAATAATAATAATAATAATAATAATAATAATAATAATAATAATAATAATAATAATAATAATAATAATAATAATAATAATAATAATAATAATAATAATAATAATAATAATAATAATAATAATAATAATAATAATAATAATAATAATAATAATAATAATAATAATAATAATAATAATAATAATAATAATAATAATAATAATAATAATAATAATAATAATAATAATAATAATAATAATAATAATAATAATAATAATAATAATAATAATAATAATAATAATAATAATAATAATAATAATAATAATAATAATAATAATAATAATAATAATAATAATAATAATAATAATAATAATAATAATAATAATAATAATAATAATAATAATAATAATAATAATAATAATAATAATAATAATAATAATAATAATAATAATAATAATAATAATAATAATAATAATAATAATAATAATAATAATAATAATAATAATAATAATAATAATAATAATAATAATAATAATAATAATAATAATAATAATAATAATAATAATAATAATAATAATAATAATAATAATAATAATAATAATAATAATAATAATAATAATAATAATAATAATAATAATAATAATAATAATAATAATAATAATAATAATAATAATAATAATAATAATAATAATAATAATAATAATAATAATAATAATAATAATAATAATAATAATAATAATAATAATAATAATAATAATAATAATAATAATAATAATAATAATAATAATAATAATAATAATAATAATAATAATAATAATAATAATAATAATAATAATAATAATAATAATAATAATAATAATAATAATAATAATAATAATAATAATAATAATAATAATAATAATAATAATAATAATAATAATAATAATAATAATAATAATAATAATAATAATAATAATAATAATAATAATAATAATAATAATAATAATAATAATAATAATAATAATAATAATAATAATAATAATAATAATAATAATAATAATAATAATAATAATAATAATAATAATAATAATAATAATAATAATAATAATAATAATAATAATAATAATAATAATAATAATAATAATAATAATAATAATAATAATAATAATAATAATAATAATAATAATAATAATAATAATAATAATAATAATAATAATAATAATAATAATAATAATAATAATAATAATAATAATAATAATAATAATAATAATAATAATAATAATAATAATAATAATAATAATAATAATAATAATAATAATAATAATAATAATAATAATAATAATAATAATAATAATAATAATAATAATAATAATAATAATAATAATAATAATAATAATAATAATAATAATAATAATAATAATAATAATAATAATAATAATAATAATAATAATAATAATAATAATAATAATAATAATAATAATAATAATAATAATAATAATAATAATAATAATAATAATAATAATAATAATAATAATAATAATAATAATAATAATAATAATAATAATAATAATAATAATAATAATAATAATAATAATAATAATAATACCCAGGTTAAACCATATATGATGGGAGAATAATTAGTTTTACATAAAGGAGTTTGTTGGTCCCACCCCACAGAGTTTGCTACCTTCCCCATGCCTTTAGGTTCTGTGATGATCAGTACTCTTGCTTTTGCTTGAGTTTCCCGGTTGATCAACCTTGATTCTGAACAGTTGGAACCCAAGACTAGTCTGCAAATTGATTCCTAATTATTTGGGAAGAAAACTTTGTAGGTTATTCGACATTTGAGCTTTTTGGCCCAATATAATCTTTTCTTTTTGTGCTTTTTTGTATTGTTGGAAAACTTATTCAGTTCACATGGTGATGATCCTTCCATAACTTATCCTATATTATATGATCCACTAGTGATAAGTGGAAGACTTGGAAAAGAAATGGAAGACCGATTACACTTTATCACAAAATTCCAATCCAAGTGAAAGAAGTGCAAGACCTGGAAAAGTGAAAGAGTACTTAACACTTTATCTGTATTCATATTCTTCTGGCAATGGTATCCGTTTAGGAACTGAGATTCCAATTGTCGTATGGATGTGTATTTATATAAAACCTTCGTGAACCTCTAAAAGCAGGCTATAGAAAATTCCAACAAAGCGCAAACAATTAACATTTCTAAGCAGCTTGAGATACAAACACTCCCTTCCCATGCAAGAAGTACATATCCTGGACAATTATGTTGAAGATCAACACCAGCCCATTATAAAACTCCATCCATTTTAAGCCCAAGACAATGGAAGCTTCTCAACAAATGGATAAGAAAATATTTTAGGAAAAATATGTAGAATGATATAAAAAAAGATATTTTAAGAGAAGTGTGTAGAATGATATAGAAATAAGATTTTTAAGAGAAGTGTGTAGAATATGATAATAATGTATGGTTAGAATTATTTCTTAATTTTATATTTATGTGGTGTAGATTGCATGGTGAGGACTATAAATAGCCTCCCTTGCATTGGATTAGGCATCATCCAAAAACACAAATCTTTGTATTTTTAGTGTGATAGTAGTGGTGTCTTTAATGTGTGAGTTGTCCTTTAAATATTTGAATTACTCTTCAAATTGTGAGTATTTTTAAAAAGTATTATAGTGTCTTTTATTATGGGTATAATACAAATAATTTATTTACTTATTTGGGTCCGACATTAATAAATTTAAAATTGTCTACTCCAAATTTTACTCAACAAGTTACAAATGTCTATGACCAAGCAGCTACTCATGCACACATAATGATATTATGCTGGCTCTGAGACAAATAGGAACTTACTGGAAGCTACCAATTTTATTCTAGGAACAACCATAGACAGACTAAGAGACAATACTTTATTCGATAAATTGTTATATTATTTGGATGTATCATATAATCATCTAACAGGAGCACTTCCTGATTGTTGGGCCAATTGGAAACAATTGTCTTTCCTTTACATGGGTAGTAATAATCTAACGGGTGAAGTTCCTCCTTCAATGGCTGCATTGTCTGATCTTTGGGTATTGGATTTGCAAAATCATAGGTTCTTTGGAGAATTTACATTGGACTTATCAAACTGAACAAAACTGGAATACCTAGTTCTAGAGAAAAATAAATTTTCTTAAAGTTTACCTTTCACATTAATGTAGAACCAGAGTTTAGTAGCGATCAAATTGAGATCCAACCAATAGGCAATATCCCACAACAGATATGCAGCCTCCCTTCTCTGATTATATTAGATCTTGCTAATAATATACTTTCAAGATCCATACCTCACTTAGTGTCTATATAACTTGACTGGCATAGTTTCAGAACCTACAGGAAGTGTGATTGTGGAGACAATAAACTTGTTTACCAAAGGGAAAGAATTAGATTACGAAGGTTCTTACTCGTTGCAGAGTATTGATCTTTCAAATAACAACATGTCTGGAGAAATTCCTCAAGAATTGTTTAGTCTTATTCAAGTAAAATTCTTGAACTTGTCTGAAAATCAGTTCACAGGATTGATTCCAGAACAAATTGGTGGCATGAAAAACTTGGAATCTCTTGATCTCCCTTACAATAAACTTTTAGGAAAAATTCCTCAAACCATCTCTAATTTATCTTTTCTCAGTCATTTGAATCTTTCATAAAACAGTTGCACTGGTCAAATTCCATTGAGGACCCAAATTGTCACGCCCCTAATTTTAGGGCACGTGAAACACATATACCATGAACATATATTTTTCATAGACATGAATATTCTAATCTTTTATCATGGAAACATATACATATAGGTTCTCCAATACATATACCATATACAGAATAAATCTATAAACACCAGAGTAACAGCAGAAGCAGGAATTTTGCTTGTGGCATATAGAGCATACTCTAGAGTACAAGTACAATATAAATCAAAATAGGCTCACCAGAGAATATGACACTTAGTCGATCACGTATCTGTAAGACCAAACTCTGGGTCTTTATCTGAAAAACATATCCACAACGTGTGGTGAGTTTTACAACTCAGTGAGCAGATAATCCCTTATATGACCTCTTAAGTCAACATATGGATGTACTCATATTTTAAAATTTATCACCTTGAAAATGACAATTCAGAAGTGCATTCATATGGGACCCGCATTTCAAATATTCTCGGTTCATATCAAATTTAGATATTCAAAATCATATGTAATACGGTATGATCATTATTCAAATATTGTAATGCATCAAAACCTTTCACATGAAAACCTTTGGAGGATCCCATATCAGAGTTTAATCCCTTTCATACTTTGGTGGTATAGAATTTGTCTAAACTCAGAATCCCGCTGAGGTTTGCCCTACAACCATTCAAGAGGACACGCAAAGGGACTCTATATGGGTATTTTCCAAGCACACAGCAAGGGAAGGCAAATCACATCTCATATAACTGGCATCTCACCCATATAGGAGGCATTTCGCTTTCCATCACATATCATCTCCCGTGTGTTGGCCTTCATATGAGGTTAGCACCATCCCCATGCTAGCTGAGGCAATCAAGGTGCACACCAGGACTAACATCACCTGCTGTTAGTAGACAGTGTTTCCAATAGGATTCCACCACATAAAATATCATATGCATATATGCCATATAATCTAGTATAAACTTCTCAATATAATACAGACTTTTAGTCTCAGTACAAATTCATCTGTCATAAATTACCCATTCAGGGTTTATCACATATACATGCCCTTTCTCATAAATATTCAATTTATCATTTAATGAGAAATACATGTGAAATCAGATACATCATGAGTTTAGAAATCCAATTTCAAAATTATACTCTTCTTGAACTATATTTCAAAATATAAACAATTCAGATAATTTTAATGCATTTTAAAAACATATAAAAGTGTAAATATCTCATAAATATAATTATATACATGTTTAAAGATCAAGAAGAGTATAGAGCAAGTCATAGAAAGAATCATATACTCACAGTGTAAGGGCTCCAGATTGGACAGCCCCAAAATGTACTTTTTCAATCCACATTTGACTCAACAGACTTCAAAAACATGTCTGGAGAGTCCAAAAACCTAGAAAATGACTTCGGAAGTGGTCACTATTTGAAATCACTATTCATGATGAACAAAAAGCTGTCAAATGACCGAAAACATCCATATCTTAAGATTTATCTAACTCCTGAATCCATTTACGGTTTTAGATTTTCAATTGGAGGTCTCTAAGTAAAAGTTTCAGAGTTTACCTTTTTCTGAGATTTTTTACTTCAGATCAACGACGATTTAACAGCTGATTTGAAAAATTGATCGATCAAAACCATAACATTCTCCGTCGTGAATTCAGTGGTACCCTCAGTTTTGAGATCAGAAGCCAATAGGCACTCCAAATTTAGAGAAAAAAATATTAAGGTAGTATTTACTATTCACACACTATTCATCTTCGATTTTCTATCTCCCTTCTTCGATGTTCTCCTTTCACTTTTATTTTATTTATTTATTATTATTATTATTATTATTTAATAATTAAATATTTAGATTTATTTTTATTTTATTTCATATATATTCATATAAATACCGTTTTTCATCCTAAAATATCTCAAAAATTTCTAAAAATTTACATTCTCATAAAACTTTAGTCAAACTCTTAAATCATGATTTTTCTTGATAAAAATCATAATGAAACAAATCTCAAAATAAATATCTTTATACATATTAAAAGATAAAATATTTCTAAAAATACAACAAAAATTTATTAGAGGTCAATATAATTATTTTAAGCAAAATAGTAATTATTTTAAATAAAAATATATTTACTTCCAGTAAAACATGCTTAGTCATTTAAAAAAAAATCATATTTGTTTATAATAAAATATTATTTAAAAATAACAATTTTGGGATATTACACAAATTCAGAGCTTTTATGTTTGAAGTTTTATTGGCAATCCTGAACTTTGTAGAGCTTCTCTTCCAAACTGCCAAAATAAGGAAGAATATGATAATCCAAATCTGGGAAGAGCAAACAAAGATGACAGTTTTTAAGTCATTGTATCTTGAAATGGGAGTTGGATTTGCAGCGGGCTTCTGGGGAGTTTGTGGCTCTCTCTTCCTCAACAGAGCATGGAGGAACAAATTTTTTTGATTGTTTGATCATCTGGTAGATCGACTTTACGTGGCTGTAGCCCTCAAGTTCAAAAGCTTCTGTTGAATACTTGGAACAAATTGCAGCTGTGGTAAGTAGATGATATATCTATCATGAAACGTTTTTCTCTTTTATTCAAACTTGAGGATTTTGTTTTGCCTTCTTCTTGTTGTTGATAAACAAATTTAGTTTGTTACTGATTAATTCCTCATTACTGATTATTGTTCAATACTATCTTTGGGAACCAAGTGCAGCAACCATCTCAGGACAGCATTGTTGAAGACTGCTGCTGCATTTGTCAAGGAGGCGACAATACATCCTAGAGCTCTTAATTTAAATTGTTTGATGTGTCTGTGTTCCTATTTTGTTTGAAAGCCTTTCTCTGTTTAATGTATCTTCGTATTTATATGTTAAATTTGGTCTTATTTCAAAAAATGAATAAACAAATTACTATGCTTTTAGACTACAAAGAATTGAAGATGTCTCTCTTTCTATGCTAATGGAATGATTCCATTTCTGGATTTTAGACTCAGCAAAGACAACCTCTTTTCAGTTATAAGGACACAGGGTGAAGAGACCTTCAAAATTATTCTCAAAGTTTTATTTGAAGAGTTATCTTATTAATTTCTTCGAAATAAATCCAAGATCACATTGGCAGGAAAAAGTGAGAATGATCTTTTTAATTTATAAATAAGCAAAGATCATAGAAATTAAAATAAAACATATTTTTTTTTCTTTTTTTATATGTGCAATGTTCTTAAAACAGAGAAAGTTATATATCAAAGTTGAGTTTGACTGAATGGAACAGTCTCCTAGAAGAGGACGAATAGGAGTAGAAGAAGAGAAGAATAAAACTCAAATTAGAGTGGGAATATAATATTAATAGTGAAGGATCAAAATGAAAATCACAATATGTTTTCTTTATAATTCAACAATAAATAAACTGCAGCAAGAAAGAAAAAAAAGTAATGTAAGCTTTTATTAATATTTATGAAAATGTTATTAAATATATTTACATAACATTCAGAGCCAATAAAACACTAGCTATGTTTTGCATCAACTAACCATCTTAATCGGAAAACAATGCCTTTCATAGCCAATAAAAATATTGGCTTTGGAAATTAAAATAAGTTAAGAATGAAACTTCTTGGTGAGTTCTTTTGATGATCAAACTATTTATTAGGGATGAGACTTTTTGGCAGGCTATTCGACGTTTGAGCTTTTTTGCCCAATATAATAATCTTTTATTTTATGCATTTTGTTATCGTTGGAAAATTTGTTCAGTTCACATGGTGATGTTCTTTCCATAACTTATCCTATATTATATGATCCACCGGTGAATTAAGTGGAAGACTGATAAATACACATTATCACAAAATTCTAATACAAGTGAAAGAAGCGCAAGACTTTGAAAAGTGATGAACTTAAAAGTCTAATGGTTTTCGTGGAAAAAGAAATAGAATTTGTTTAAAATTATTAAAATATTATCATAATCTTTCCCTTGCAATATATCTACAACTTATTTACAAATACAAAATCTAGATCTTGATAAATAAAAGTTACGAACATTTATAATCTCCAAACAGTGAGAAAATTCACCCACAATTATTAAGAGAATGATTCTAAATTGGTATATGGTATTTGTGTATCTTAATTTTAAATGTACTCGATAACCTCTATATAAAAAAAATTGAGAATGAGATAAATAAAAAAATGATTTTCTATATTATTTAGATTATCTATAATAAAAATTTTAAACTTTCATATTTATTATACTCAAACATCTTAAAAATAAATTTTTAAATACTTGAAAAATTAAATTTTTTATACCAAACACCACCTTAGGCTTTTCAAAATCCATCCTTCCAAGAGGCGGCTTTCCACAATATCTGGAATAGACTCCAAACTCTTTTATATATTAAACACCTAGTCATTATTTGTCTGCCAAAGGATCCATGTAAGATAAGCGGAATGCTCCAAACTCTGTAATCATAGTTTAATTTTTTTTTTTTAATTTTAACATGCGAATTAAAAGCGATAAATAAATGAATGAGTGTCTGTACTGTGTATATAATAATAATAATAATAATAATAATAATAATAATAATAATAATAATAATAATAATAAAGGTGTTTAATTTTACATAAAGGTGTTTGTTGGTCACCACACCACAGATTTTGCTACCTCTCATATGCCTTTAGGTTTTGATATTGTCATCTTCCTAAGGGCCCTGTTGTTTATTGTTTCTGCTTCTTGTGTTGGTTGTAAAGCTTGAAGTATGACCATTCTATTAGCAACATGCACTTCCAGTTTTCAAGTAATCATGGGCTTATACAGGAGACTATTATACGGCATGACACTGACAATATCACGCACTTCGTATGTTCTGTGTTATGTAAAGTTGCAATATATATTCTACAGAGCTGTCAATATGAAACGATCCTAAACTGTAATTTACTTACAGTATTTTTTTTAATGCAAAACTACCAAAATATAAAATTCTACATATTATTTTGAAGTAATAATGTTGTATAGATCATGTTTGGTGGACTTTGTAAAACACGATCTAATTGCTCAAAACCCATAGATAAATGCTGATACTAGTGTAATAAGTACAGAAGAAGGGAGAAAAAGTTATGTTCAGTGTGTTTCTTATCTGTTTTAATGATTAATAATCCAGATGTTGTCAATGAAAAATGGATTGACTTTGCATCCTATGCGCTTTCCTGAAGGCTTGGAGCCTTTGCAATTCTAATGGCAGTTTTTTTTAGTCAATACATTGTAACAATTTGAAGAGGACGGAAGGAAGACTAGGTATATATATTTTCAGTTATAATAATTAATTATATTTTTAAGAATACAATCATTAAATATAAATTAAAATAGAAAAAAATTTGTTTAATTTATTCAAAATTTTGATCTATATATTTAATGAAAACCACAAATAAAAAATCTTGTATCAAAAAAGTATTTTTAGGTATTTATTTTCGTTACCTTCTTCTTACCAAAGAAGGAAAAATATTTATGACTGATGGATAATGTATCATACTTTTTTTACACTGCGTCAACTTTTCCTCATAAAGACATTTTGCTAAAGTCACTTTTTCAAATAGAAAGACAATTTATGAATATATATATATATATATATATATATATATATATATATATATATATATATATATATATATATATATATATATATATATATATATATATATATATATATATATATATATATATATATATATATATATATATATATATATATATATATATATATATATATATATATAAAGCATAATTCTATTAAAATAAAAGAAAAGAATCATGCCATCCAAATACTTACAGAGTCAAAGGACATAAATAAGTTTTACGATAAGAACAAGACAACTAGAACTGAATGATGAAAACACAAACAAATAGCTCAAATGTGTGTGTGTGTGTATATATATATATATATATATATATATATATATATATATATATATATATATATTAGCAAAAGAATGTATTGAATTATTCAAAAAATGAAAATAATCGTTATTGCCTTGAAGAAAATATTTATTCTCTTTAACTTCTTTCATTATCAATTTCATCTTTGTTTTACTTCGCAACTCCCTTTTATCAAATACACTTGTTGAGTCTATTTTCCATGTCTTCCACTTACATACAAAATTACATACAAATGTGTATTTTTGTTGTTTCTCAGGACTGGTACGTGTAGTGTGGTGAGAGTTGCCAAAATGTCGATGGAGAAGGATCAGATTGTCGTAAATGTGGTTGCTGCAATCAATGGGATTGTGGAGGTCGTGCCGAAAAAGTGGGGGAATGTGCGGTCGTTTCATTTGAAGTTGTTGGATTCAGTTGCATTGCCACTTTATCGGGCAGTTCTGGGTTATGAAATTGAAAATTGAGGGAGCTAAGCTCAAGAAAGGTGGGATGGTGGGGGAGGCAGAGGATAAGGATGTTGCTAAAGAAGGGACTAAGAAGGATCATAAAGTGGGTAAGAAAAAGGGGAGGATTCATAAAGTTCGGTACATGGATAATAATGTTGGGCAGGAATTCAGTCAAGATGAGTCAGGTGGTGAAGATGATGGGAATAAAGAGGAAGAAGATAGTGAGAAGGATGAAATGAGTGGTCGAGAATTGGTGGACAAGAAGAACAAGAACAAAAACGGAATTAAAACGGACAAAGTGGCTCTTAGTGAGCTGAATAGTGTGAAACTGTTGAAGGGAAGAAGGAAAGTATTGTCAATCAGAAGGAAAATTAATTACTTGCTGAGGATGGAAATTCTAGCAAGAAGAAAAAGGAGAGAATTATAGTAGTAAAGCCATTGGGTGGAGATAGGAAAGTAAAGGCTAAGAAAATTAAGAAGGATGCATAAGATTATTGTAAAAGTTATAAGAGTCTTTGCTTTTAATCCCTACTGGACGGAGGTCTGCATAATATTTTGTGGTTTTTCTTGTTCAGTCCTCTAGCAGATTTTGTTTTGAGCATACCGTTATGGTATTTCTTGTCATCCATTTCGGCATTAGCGCGCAGTTATATAAATTTATTTAAAATTGCTTATGCTTGAGCTTTCTCAATAGGCTGATTGAAGATTTTGTTTCTCATTTCTCCCTTAAATATATTTTGTATAATCTAGGGAAAGAATTTATTTCATGGTACCATAAGTAATTTACATGTTGTTAAAGTTTTGCTTATAATCCTAGAGATGAAAGTAAGTGCTTTAGTTTAGCTGGTAGAAGTGGAATCAAAGAATTGATAAGAGAATGTTGAGAAGAAAATTATATATTCTTCGATTTAAGAGGTAGGTCCTACAGGCCACTTGACTGTTGAGATTTTTACTTTAACATTATTTATTGTTGTTTCTATTTAACTTATCAACTTATTGCTTTGAAACATAGTAATCGAAGACGCACGATTCTTGTGAATCAACCGTGTCGCTTTGATTCTTATGGCCATCGATACAAATTGGTGGCCAAATCGTCAGAAGACCAGAATCGCAGCCGAAATCATATGATTTTGGCAAGAATCGCTGAATCATTCAATTCTGCGATTTCAGATGTCCATCTCGCGATGGGTTTGCAGCTTTTGGCATTGGGTCTTTCGTCTTTGTCTACCTGCGTCTGTGTTTGCGTCTGTCCTTGTGTCTATGTTTGCCTGCATTTGGGTTGTATTCGTCTTCCTCCTTTGTTTTCGTTCCCTGCATTCTACTTTTTTTTAAAACTACATCCAAAGAAAACACAGCATTCCCACTGTTTTTTTTTGGTATAGTGTTTTGTAAAATATATTATATTATATTATATAATCAAAAATTTTAAATCTATACAATCACAATCTAATATATCAAGATTAATATATTATTTTAAAATTTTAATTATATTATTTATATCTTATAATATATATTTTAAATTATTTTATAATATGTCTGTGAATTTTACAATTCAATACGATTTACAATTTAAAAATAAATTAACCAATTCACGATTTGAATCTCAATTTAATTACTATGCTTTGACATGTCATTATTTTGGTGCTACAGTCAACTTTCAGTTTGATTAATCTAGTTGTCTTGAATAAGTATATATTGGAACTAGAGTAGGGATAATAATTTCACAGGAGGCCTCCTACATGTATCACCAAATGTTCATGAG
Organism: Gleditsia sinensis; assembly: GCA_037074535.1. Taxonomy (NCBI): domain Eukaryota; kingdom Viridiplantae; phylum Streptophyta; class Magnoliopsida; order Fabales; family Fabaceae; genus Gleditsia; species Gleditsia sinensis. The sequence goes on along the minus strand of CM073470.1, from coordinate 15,478,557 downwards.
TTAAGTGCACCTCACAACTTTCTCAGGATCTATTTTTCCCATGTTGTGTGATCCAGTGAATAGGGGTAATCATCTAACAGGGTGCTTCCTGATTGTTGGACCAATTGGAAACGATTATCTTTCCTTCACATGGGGCGTAATAAACTAACAGGTGAAGTTCCTTTGTCAATGGGTACGTTGTCTGATCTTATGGTATTGGATTTGTAAAATAATAGGTTCCATGGAGAATTTTCATTGGACTTATCAAACTGGACAAGATTGGATTACCTCATTCTACAAAAAAAAAACAAAAAAAATTCTGGATGTTTACCAAACACAATGCATCAATGTCTAAAGGTGGTAAAAAACTTAGGTTCAAAAACATTGGTTGAATACTTGGAACAAATTGCAGCTGTGGTAAGTAGATGATATATCTATTACAAAGCATTGTTCTCTTTTATTCAAACTTAGGTTTTTTTTTTGCCTTCTTGTTGTTGGTAAACAAATTCAGTTTGTTACTGATTAATTCCTTATTACTATTTATTGTTCAATACTATTTTTGGGAACCAAGTGCAGCAACCATCTCAAGACGGCATTTTTGAAGACTGCTGCTGCATTTGCCAAGGAGGCGACAACATATCCTAGAGCTCTTAAGTTTTCTTTTGAATGTCATTTGTCTTAAATGTAGTTAATGCTGACAAAAAAAAAGTGTGTATGAAAGTTGTAAAGTATATAAGTTAAATTGTTTGATAATTGATATATCTGTTGCTATTTTGATAGGAAGCCTTTCTCTATTTATTGTATCATTGTATTTGTATGTTAAATTTGTTCTTCTATCAAAAAATGAAGAAACAAATTACTATGCTTTTAGACTACAAGGAATTTAAGATTTCTCTCTTCTATGCTAATGAAATGATTCCATTTCTGGGTTTTAGACTCAGAATTGAAAGCAGAGACAACCTCTTTTCAGTTATATATGGAAGCAGAGGAAATAGGGGGAAGAGACCTTCAAAATAATTCTCGAAGTTTTTATTTGAAAATTTATCTTATTAGTTTCTTCAAAATAAATCCAAGATCTCATTGGCAGGAAAAAGTGAAAGTGAGTGAATCTTTCTAATTTATGAATAAGAAAGACCACAAGAATTAAGCTAAACCAAATTTCCTTTTCTTTCTCTATACGTCTCTATTCCTAATTAAAACAGAAAGTTATATGTCAATGTTGAAATTGGCTTAGAGTCTAACGCTGACTGAATGGAACCCTCTCTTGGAAGAGGAGGAGCGAGAGTAGGAGATGAGAAGGATAAAACTTGAACCCTATTCTAGAGTGGGGATGGAATATTAGCAGTGAAGGATTAAAATGAAAATCACAATTTCCTAAACTTTTATAAAAATTAATCAAAACTAGTGGAACTAATTGAGTAACTATATTTTTTATTTATAATTCTAATTTTGATAAACTGCAGCAAAAAAAAAGTCATATAAAATTTTAGTAATATTTATCAAAATGTTATTGAATATGTTTACATGACGTTCATAACCAATAAAAACCTGTTATGTTTTGCATCGACCAATGATCTTAATTAGAAAACAATGCCTTTCATAGCCAATAAAAATGTTGGCTTTGGAATTAAAACAAGTTAAGAATGGAAGCTCTTTTGGTGGGTTGTTTTGAAGACCAAACTTTTTATTTGAGAGGAAGACTTCTTGGTAAACCATACTTGATTTCCCTATTTTCTTTTTTGTCTTTGGTTTTACTAAACAACCAAAGACTAGATTTTGATAACTTACATAAACCAAATAGAGTTGTTAATAGTTGTTCAAGGATTAATCAGCTCAAGCGATCTTGATTAGAAAATATTGGCAGTGGAAATTGAAAAGAAGATGAGAATGAAAACTTATTCGTTGGTTCTATTTGTTAGAAATTATAATAAAATTATTTATGACTTTTTACTTAACAATTAAATTTTTTTTAGTTTAAATAGTTCTTAATATAATATAAGAGTTTCTATGACTAACTGGTTAAAACAATTCTTGTCCACCTCCATTCTTTTATTAAAAGATTAAATATTAACACAAAGTATAATGACTTGTAATTTGTCTATACTTTAAGTCAATTATATTTTTGTGTAAGGTGTGTGTTAAACATTATAATAAAATTATTCATGAATTTCTGCTGAATAACTTTGAGTTCAACCGATTCTTTACACCATTATTGACGAGAGAGAAATTTTATTACAATTTGGGAGGAAGACTTTAAATACAAGCATGGAATATGGGATACTATGTCCATTTCAGTTTCTGAATAAACCCAATCGCACAATTTTCTTACAAGGAAAGGGACCGAAGGACTTGGAAATATTAGAAAACTTGATGTGGAAAGGAGCTGGATGGGTGTTAAAGAATTCTTATTTATTTTTGGTATATATAAAAATCAATATAAAAAAAAAATAAGAATGAGATAAATAAATAAATAATTTGATTTTTCGGTATCATTTATATTATATATAATACAAATTTAAAAACTTTCATATTTATTATACTCAAACATTTTAAAAATAAATTTTTAAATGAGAAATGAATTGAATTCTACTTTCATATACATTACAAAAAAGCTAATCTAAAAAAAAGAAAGAGAAATTCCAGCACAGCAAAACAATTGTTAATCACTATCAGCTTTAATTAAAGCAAAGAACATTATATATTAATTCAGTGGTTCAATTTTTTTTTGAACACACTGAAAATAAAAATATTAAGTGTAGTAAATTAATAAATAAAAATGCACTTTTAACATTGCCATGAGAGTGGATTTAACTTAAGCAAAACCTAGAAATATTTTTAACCAATATGGTAAAAAGAAATAGTGAATTGTTATTTTGATATTTGAAATATATATATATATATATATATATATATATATATATGTGTGTGTGTGTGTGTGTGTGTGTGTGTGTGTGTGTGTGTGTGTGTGTGTGTGTGTGTGTGTGTAGTAAATTAATAAATAAAGATGCACTTTTAACATTGCCATGAGAGTGGATTTAACTTGAGCAAAACCTAGAATAATTGTTATTTTGATATTTGAAATATATATATATATATATATATATATATATATATATATATATATATATATATATATATATATATATATATATATATATTCTCTTCATGCAAAGTTTTATTTTCTCATCGTAGTCATCTAAATAATATGATGTCTTCAAAAATATCTTTACCTTCACTTTGTTAATAAATATCTAAACTATCTCACCATCTAAATAACACAAGGTTTCAGTTAGGTCAGATAAATAAATTTATTAAATATCTATTAACAAAGTTTACAAGTATACTTTTGAAGATAGAATAACTTTTGGAGGATTAAGATGAAAAAATAATTTTTGAGAGACTAGATTGAGAATATATGTATATATAGAGGATAAAAAAATTACTCAAAAAAATAATTAGAAAATATCAAAAGAGGCAAGTGGGTTCCGATTATAATAATCGTGTTCTAGACATTCATGGTTACAAACCTCATAATGATAGCTTTTTTTTTTTAATAGGATCTTACTTTTGTCTCAGTGTCTTAGCGAATAAACCTAGCAAGACACAAATATTTGAAATAAAAATTTTAAGTAAATATTTCTCTAATGGAATTATAGCACTTGAATTTTTTTTTGAAGCAATCAATTAATGCGATGGTTAATGAAAAAAATATTTATATTTTATATTTTTATTTGAGAATCTGACAGCAAATACATGAAAAGAACTTACACTAAACGTTGTCCTAATCTTAATTGAAACGCAACGCCTTTCCTACAACATGGCTAATAATGATAATTCAACAGTTAAATACCAGTTATGTTTTGCATCAGATAATGATCTTAATCAGAAAACAATGCCTTTCCTAGCAAATAAAAATGTTGGCCATGGAAATTAAAAGAAGTTAAGAGTGGAAGCTTCTTGGCGGGTTCTTTTGATGACCAAACTATTTATATGGGAGGAAGACTTCTCGGTGATGTTCTTTCCATAACTTATCATATTTTATATGATCCGCCAGTGAATTAAGTGGAAGACTTGGAAAAGAAGTGGAAGACTGATGATTACACTTTATCACAAAATTCCAATACGAGTGAAAGAAGTGCGAGACTTGGAAAAGTGAAGAACTTAAAAAGTATAATGGTTTTCGTGGAAAAAGAAATAAAATTTGTTTAAAAATATTAAAATGATATCATATCCTTTCACTTTCCATATATGTACAACTTATTTACTAGTATAGGGACTAGATCTTGATAACTTAAACAAATTAAAATGTCTAAAAAAAGTTTTCAGTATTTTCTGTTAGAATTCAAGAAAAATTAGTGAATAATTTAAAATATTTCGATAACAATTAAAATTATAATTTTACAGTTAGAGAGATAGATAATTCAAAAGAGATTAATTATGATAAGTCAAAATCTCTAAAATTTCATCAATTGGCTGAATCTTAAATCGCTTTTCTTTCTTTAATTTCAATTTTGTTTTATTTTTAATTAAATTAATTTGAATTATTCAATTACGATAATAATTAATATAAATACTATATTTAATAATATTAATTTTTATAAGATTGACATTTTATACATGTTTATAAAAATTTTATTTTTATTATTTGATAACAACAATATTAACTTGCATATAAACAAAGTAAATTCGTGTGTATCGCTGAGTAAAGAAAAAATGGGCTTAGTGGTACTAGGTTATTAAGAATACATTTCTGTCAGAATCAAATAAATAAAATAAAATAAAAGACTCAGTACTCCATCTTTCACGTTGGAAAATTTTCATCTCACATTTTTGTTAGGTCATTAATGGAAACTAACGAGAAGCTTGTGTTCTTGTCTTGATTTTCAATTTCCACAGCCAATCTGTGCCAATTACGATAATCTGAATCATCGGAAGAAATTGCAATCACACAATTTGAATTAAAAAAACAGTAATATTCAATCTTTTCGAAACAAGTGAAAGGGATCCCATGGTTTAGACAACAATTCATGTTTTTTTGAAGTAAATGATTTTTCTATTTTTTTAATTAGATAAATGTGTGAATTAATTTCTTATTTCTTCAGATAATTTTTTAGCACAATATAAAGTTAGAATTATTTTATTTTATACTTTTAGTGGATGGTCCATTGACTTCAGCCAATCCAAATTCTAATTTATGACTATGAGCTACACAATATTTATCTTCTATCTCTATTTTATGATTCATTCCGTTTTCATTTTATTTTGAATAGAAAATACATATTTTTAAGTAACCACGTTTGAAAAATTTGTTCTTTGAAAGACACAAAGATTAACTATTAATGAAATAAATTTATTGAAAAAAATTGTTTCAAAACTATTTGGATCCCTAATTCTTTTCCAAGTAAGTCAATACACTTTTTAACTCTTCCACTTCTTTTTTTTACCCCAAGCCTTTCTTTGGTTGACTATTTTTTCCAAGTCTTTAAGTGTGAGAAACAGGGCATTGTGGGGTCAATATTATGACTATTTCTTGGACGGTGAAGTTGAAAATAAGACTCAATGTCACATTACTGAAAACGAAACTCTAATGGAAATATTTTTTTAATGGATTCTAAGTCATAAATTTTATATAAATTGTAATAATATAAAAATAAAAATTTTAAAATACATGTTAATAATTATAGTAATCACTTTTTTAAGAAATATAATCACTAAATATAAATTTAAAAAAATTGATTTAGTCTATTTAAAATCTTAGTCTGAGTATTTGAAATAAATAGCAGATTTTTTATAGATTAAAAATTCTTGTATTAAAAAAATTATTTTTTTATAATTCTAAAAAAAATTTAATTGAGAAGTGATTATCATACTTTTTTTATATCACATTTTTTTTATTATGTAAAAACGCATTTTCAAATAGAATATTTTCACGTAAAAAATAATTATCATATATTTAAATAAAAACAGACCACGTGCCAATACAAGCACGCAAGTTGACAGACACAAACGTTTTTAAATAATGAACATATTAAAATAAAAAGAAGAGGATTATGTCATCCAATAATACGGCTAATATCAGAAAAACTACAATAATTGTATTTTTCATTACATTGCATTCCTGTACGAGACTTTGAGTGGTGAACAATATTTTTACAATCACAAATTTTATTAGCAAAAGGCAACTGCAGCAAAGCTCTCTTTTCTGTATGTAGTGAATTTTATTTTTGAACTTGAACGATAGGAGAAAATCTGTATCAAATTGCATACGTGTACCTACCAGAAGGAAAAAAAATATGAATTTAATGTAAAAGATTTTAGATCTTTCTTCAAAATAAATCCAAGATGGATTTATTAGTAGTGAATATTTAAAATGGAAATCATAATTTCTTAAACATTAAGTTCTAAACCTGTATTTTTCAGCATTAGTGAATTTTTAAATAAAAATAATGAAAATGTGAGGATTGAAGTGAATTTTTTTTTAAAAAATAGAGACCTATATAAAAAGTAATTAAGAATATAAGAATTAATTGAGTAATTATACTTTTTTGTTTATAATTCAAGTGTAGATAGACTGCAGCAATGAAAAATTGTAACGTAAAATTTTAATAATATTTATTAAAATGTTATTAAATATGTTTACATAATATGCATAGATTGTAATATTAATCTTAATATGTTATTAAAAGCAGCTTGTATACTGCTGTCTGCTAAAGAGGATAGATGGTAAAATAGTCATTTGAAATCCTATCTCTTACAAATACAAATACAAATAGAGTTGTTAATAGATTTTGATAACCTTAAAAACAAATTGTTTTCTTTTTTGAAGTGAACAAGTAAAGACTAGATCTCAATCACTTTTTTTTTTTCAAAAATAAAAAATCAAATAGAGTTGTTAGCAGAGAGAAATCTTGTTGGTGGGTTCCATTACTAACCAGAGAGAAATTTGAGTCCAATTTGGGAGAAAGACTCTGCAAGCGTGAAACAAGGGTCACTATGTCCATCTTATTTTTTGAATACACCTAATCACACAAATTTCTTAAAATGAAAGGATTGAAAGACTTGGAAATATTGGCAGACTTAATACGAAAAGAAATTAGTTGGGAGTTAAAAGTATTCTTATTTATTTTTGGTGTTCGGCATTTGCATATTTTTTTATTTTTTCATGTATCTGAAAATTTATTAAAAAAAATTGAGAATGAGATAAATAAATAAAATTGATTTTTTGTTTTATTTAAATTATATATGATAAAAAAATTTAATACCAAACACCACCTTAGACTTTCCAAAATTCATCCTTGGAAGTGGCGGCATTTGACACTTTTTGGGGTGCACTCCGAACTCTGTTATTATTGCTGAATTCTTTTTTAAAATTTTAACGTTAAAAGTGATAAATAAACGACTGCGTGCGTGTGTTTATAATAATAATAATAATGATACCAAGGTTAAAACAAATATGATGGGAGAATAATTAGTTTTACGTAAAGGAGTTTGTTGGTCACCGCCCCAAAACAGTTGGAACTCAGGGTTAGTCTGTAAAATTCAGTGAGGAGAAATTCTACAACTAAAAGTATTTTCTGTTCGATATTTTATCATGTCTTATTAATTTGTCATTTAGTTAAAGACAATATTTTAATTTTCTTTTTGCGACTCACGACTAAAAGTCTTATCTTGTTAAGGCATGAAAAAGAGTGATTTTAACTTTATGAATCACAAAAATTTATTTGAAGAATTAAGAAATTAATTTGTACGATTTTTTAAAATGAAAAAAAAAATTCACTTAATTTTAAAAATCTGAATTTATTTTTTTAGCGATCTGATCTGTTTCACTTGTTTTAAAAGGACTGATCAGCTTTTACTTCAGTAGTCTTAATGGAACATATTGGTTGTCACGACCCAAAAATAGAAGTACGTAACTGGCATGAGTTTTGAGAATAATCTTATCCCGTAAACCTCTAGTATTATACATATAAATGATTTTCTCATAAATAGTATAGATTATAACAAAAAAACATAATCGCATTCATTTGAGAGCTTACTGTATAATTTCAATAATCTCAAATATACATAAATACTCTACAAATGGAAGCTGAGATCCTGCCTGTGATATATGGAGCAACTCTATAGTACAAATACAATGTAAATTAAAATCTACGAGCCTTGAAAACAAAATAGACTCACCCAGAGATCATGTCGTCTAGCTGGTCAACTATCTGAAAAAAATATAAAAATATCGTGTAGTGAGTTTGACAACTCAGTGAGCAAATATAGTTTACTATAACTGAAACAGAACAGACCATTCACACGAGTTTTCATAAATAGAAATTATGGTAGAATATAACATTATTTAAATTAATGTATATAACAACAAACTAAAGTTTTAAAGAAGGTAAATTTTGTTAAAAGAAAATCTAAAATCTTAAGATTTAGTATAATAAACAATAATTTCAAAATCAGATAAGGAAATAGAAAGATAACTCTTCATAAAAAAAATGTTTAGAGGAGGACTCAAAGTAGATCCATAATTATAATTTTTATACCCAAGCACAAAGCCTGGTAAGGACAATCACCATATACATTGTTTTATCCCAAGCACATAGCAATGGGACGGGTAAATTACCATATTCTCATAATTCATATCATAAGTTTAGGAGGAGCTTTCCTCAACTCCCTAACCTTTTTCATATGTTGACTGTCTCAAGCACACAGCAATAGGACGAGTAAATCATTACATTTTCATCATAGGTAACCAGGCCAAATGTCACTGGCTATTGGAGGAGACATATCTCAACTCCATACTTATTCACAATTCAATCCTCATGTGCCCGTTCGCACAAGGGGCTAGCAACTTTCTTGCTAGTTAGGGTTTTATGGTGCACCAAGACTAACTATCTCTATCGCTAGCTAACAGTGTTTCTATCAATGATTCCTCCAAAATAAACTAGTTTAATAAACCAAAAATATAAACTGAAAGGAAAATTGCAAATTATGAGGTTAAGATTCTTTTTAAGAAAAAATATATCCCTCCCTTCCAAGATATTTCTCGGATAGAGTTTCGGCATAGAAATTCATTCTCCAAAATCAGAAATACAATATTTTCATTCCAGTCCAGATAAACCATAATATCCAATATCAATGACACATTTGAAACTCAAATACAAATTCAATTTCACCATATCCATGAAACAGTGAGGTATCATTTATAACACAAATCATATGAAACAATATGAAAGATGATACAATTATAAGATTCAATAAAGTGTATCATAATACCACATTTTCATCATAAATTCAGGAGGGACTTATTAGAGGTCTGTTTTGCATGTCCTATAACTTCTAAGAATATAAATCAATATAAACATGAAATTTAATTTATGCTATTCATAATTAAAACTTTGTTTTAAATGCATGGACATGAGAGAGATTTAAAAATACGTTATAGTAAATTATATTCACTCATAGTGTAAGGGTTCCAGATTGGACAGCCCCAAAATTCACGTTTCCCATCTGAATTTGATCAATTAGATATTAAAAATGAGTCCGGAAAGTCCAAAAACCTAAAAAAAATGACTCGGGACGCTGGATTGTTCACGGCCGAAAACACTGTTCACACGGGGGCTGAGAGCACTGTTCACAGCACTGTTTGGAACTATTCATAGTTACTGTTCACCGAAATAAATTTTACAAAATTAAACCACCAAATCACATTTTCTGACCGTAAATTTTATCTTACAACTAATATTCTATATTATTAACAAAACCCCTAAGTTGAAATCTTGAAAAACCATTAAAAATTCAGTATTTTAGAAAATTTACCTTGAAGTTACTATTCACGAAATTCCGGCAACATTCCGGCGAACTTCCGGCCAAAATGATTGGTGGGTTTTGAAACTTTTGCTGCCATGAGTCCAACGGTACCTCCGGTATCTCAATTGGACGTCTAGAATTGGAGAAATCTTATAGAGAAGTTTTAAAAAAATTTTAGAGAGAGAGAGAGAGAAAATGTTCATTTTTCTTTCTTCTTTGTGCGTCTACCGTTCCTTCCTCCGCCCACTTTTTTTTCTTTTTTTTTTAATATTATTAATATTATTTATTAATTAAATAATAAGATTTCTTTAATATAAATTCATATAACTTCAATTTTTCATCTTAAAATATTTTAAAAATTTTTAAAAATTTACATTCTAGTTAAACTCTTAAATTATGATTTTTCTTGATAAAAATATTAATAAAACAAATCACAAAATAAATATCTTTATGTATAATAAAAGAAAGAATATTTTTAAAAATACAACAAAAATTTATTAAAAGTCAATATAATTATTTTAAGCAAAATAATAATTATTTTAATTAAAAATATACTTCCTTTTAGCAAAACATAATCATTTACAATAATATATATATATATATATATATATATATATATATATATATATATATATATATATATATATATATATATATATATAGCAAAATATTATTATTTTAAAATAAAAATTTTAGATATTACATTGGTAGTGATAATTGAAAAAGAGGACAAGAATGAAAGATGGGTGGGTTTCATTATTGACCAAATTGGGACTTTCCGAGTGTGAGAAAAAGCTATTCAAAGGAAATATAAAAAGACTTGCAAAAATTACAAGACCTAACAAAGGAATAGAATAGACATAAAGGCCTTCTCTTATTATTTATATACCATGTAGACACTTCATATCGTCTTGTAAACAGCCATCATGGTTAGCTTCACTTCACAACTTTCAATTGTTTTACTGTTGTTGCTATCTGCAACTGCATTCAACAAAAGCGTATGTAGCAAAAACAGGGTTGTTCGTTGCAATGCGAAGGATCGATCAACTTTGTTAATCTTCAAACAAGGTGTGGTAGATTCATCTAATGTGCTTTCCTCATGGTCTACTGAAGAAGATTGCTGTGTATGGACAGGAGTTCAATCTGACAACATCACAGGCAGAGTTACGAAGCTCGATCTAAACAGTGCGAATCTACGAGATTATCTGAGAGGTGACAATTATTTACTTCTGGGAGGTGAAATCAATTTATCTCTGCTTCAACTTGAATTTCTAAACTATTTGGACTTGAGCGGTCATGTTTTTGACTCTATAAGTATTCCATCTATGTCTGTCTCTAAATATGGTAAAGATAGACAAAGACGTGACAACCAAACACTAGCCAACCATTCTTCTCCAACAACAAATTTCTCTAATCTTCTCTATCTTGACTTATTATATAATTTCTATTTGGTCATGGACAATTTCAGTGGCTTTCTCGAGTTTCTTCCTTGAAATATCTCAACCTTAATGAGATTGATCTTGGAAATCAAACCAACTGGCTTCAGTCCATGGCTATGCTTCCTTCATTATTAGAGTTACGCTTGGAATTTTGTGATATAAGCAACATCAGTCCATCCCTTAGCTATGTCAATTTTACGTCACTTGTAACTCTTGATCTTTCTTATAACAATTTTGAATCAAAATTACCTAATTGGTTGTTCAATCTCACCAGTGACATCTCCTATGTTGATTTTAGCTACAACAAGTTTCATGGTCAAATATCAATGGCTTTCTTAAGGCTTCGAAACCTGCAATCCTTGTATTTGGATTTCAATCAATTCAATGGATCAATTCCAAATTTGTTAGGCCAACTTGAGCACTTGAATTATCTTGATCTTTCCTATAACTTGTTTAATGGTTTCATTCCATCAACTTTAGGAAACCTTTCTTCCTTAATAGACATAGATTTATCAAACAATCACTTAAGTGGTGATCTTCCAACAAGCCTTTCCCAACTCTATAACTTAAAAAGAGTTTAAAAGTTGGAGGCAATTCCTTGGCTGGTGTTGTATCAGAAATAAATTTTGCCAAACTCTCAAACTTAGAATCACTGGACTTGAGTTCAACACGTTTAAGATTTGACATGGATCCTAATTGGGTCCCACCATTTCAACTCTGTGATATTAGTTTGAGGAACACAAGTCTGGGTCCTAATTTTCCAGCATGGCTATATACACAGAGGTTACTAGAAAGATTGGACATTTCTAGCTCAGGAATTTCATACATAGATGAAGACATGTTTTGGAGCTTTATAGTCGAAATTCAGTGGGTATCTCTGTCTCACAACTCAATCAGCGGAGACTTATCAAAGGTGACACTAAACTCTTCCTATATATATCTAGAATACAATAATTTCACAGGACGCCTCCCACATATATCACCAAATGTCCATAAATTAATTGCATCTCACAACTCTGTCTCAGGATCTATTTTTCCCCTGTTGTGTGATCAAGTGAATAGGAACAATTTATTGTACTCTTTGGATATATCATATAATCATCTAACTGGAGCACTTCCTGATTATTGGGGCAATTGGAAATATATGTTTTTACTTCACATGGGCAATAATAAGCTAACAGGTGAAGTTCCTCCGTCAATAGGTACATTATCTAATCTTGTGTCATTGGATTTGAAAAATAATAGTTTCTTTGGAGAATTATCGTTGGACTTCTCAAACTGGACATAATTGGAATACCTCAATCTATGCAAAAATAATTTTTCTGGAAGTTTACCTATGATATTAATGCAGCAGCAGTATTTAGAAGTGATCATATTGAGATCCAATCAATTTACAGGCAATATCTCACGACAAATATGTAGCCACCCTTTTCTGGTTGTATTGGATCTTGTCGATAATATATTTTCGGGATCGATACCTCAATGTCTATTTAACCTAACTGGCATGTTGTTGGGTCTAAATGGTTCATATGTAGATGTACAGATTAGCTTGTTTATGAAAGGGCAAGAATTAGATTACAACAATTATGTGTCATTGCGGGCTATTGATCTTTCAACTAACTACCTGACTGGAGAAATCCCACACGAATTGTTTAGTCTTATTCAAGTGCAATCCTTGAGCTTGTCTCATAATCATTTACAAGGGAAGATACCAAAACAAATTGGTGACATGAAAAACTTGGAATCTCTTGATCTTTCCCACAATAAATTTTCTGGAGAAATTCCTCAGACCATCTCTAATTTGTCTTTCCTCAGTGATTTGAATATGTCATATAACAATTTCACTGGTCAAATTCCATTGGAGACCTAGATTCAGAGTTTTGATGCTTGGAACTTCATTGGCAATCCTGAACTTTGTGGAGCTCCTCTTCCAAATTGCAAAAAAGAAGAAGCATCTAATAACCAAAATCCAGGGGAAGCAAATGAAGATGACATATTTTTAAAGTCATTGTATCTTGGAATGGGAGTTGGATTTGCAGCAGGCTTCTGGGGAGTTTGTGGCTCTCTCTTCCTCAACAGGGCATGGAGGCACAAATTTTTTCTATTGTTTGATCGTCTGGTAGATCGAGTTTATGTGGCAGCAGCCCTCAAATTCAAAAACTTCAGTTGAATACTGGGAACAAATTACAGCTGAGGTAAGTGGATTATATATCTATTACAAAGCATTGTTTTCTTTTATTCAAATTCAGTTTTCTGGTTTGCCTTCTTCTTCTTGTTGGTAAACAAGTTCAATTTGTTACTAATTAATCCCTTATGACTATTTACTGTTCAATACTATCTTTGGGAACCAAGTGCAGCAACCATCCCAAGACTGCAATGTTGAAGACTGCAGCTGCATTTGTCTTAAATCCAGTGAATGGTGACAAAAAATAATGTGCGTGTGAAAGTGGTAATAGTATCCAAGTTAAATTGTTTATGTCTATGTGTTGCTATTTTGATGGGAAGGCTTTCTCAATTTAGTGTATCACTTTATTTGTATGTTAAATGCATAAGACGTTTCTCTTTTGAATGGATCCCTTCATGTTTATTAAATTTGTTTTTCTTTCAAAAACTGAACAGATAAATTGCTGTCCTCTTAGACGAAATAATACATGGAATTGAAGATGTCTCTCTTTTATACTTTTATAATGATTCTATTTTTGGGTCCTGCTTTGCTTCTTGCCTGTGCTCTAAACAGAACTCACAATTGAATATAGAGACAACCTCTTTTCCGTTATATGGAAGCAGAGGAAACAGGGGAAGAGACCTTCAAATTACTTCTCAAATTTTTCTTTTAGAGAGTTATCTTTATTAGCTTCTTCCAAATAAATTCAGGACCTCATTGGCAGAAAAAACTGAATAATTTATAAATAAGCAAAGGTCACAAGAATTGAACTAAAACAAATTACCTTTTCTTTCTCAATATGTGCTCTGTTCTTAAAATAGAGAAGTTGAAATTACCTTCCGCTTTTGATTAGAGTCTAACACTAACTGAATAGAAACCTGTTTTAGAAGAGGAGCAGGAGAAGAATAAAACTTGAAACCTGTTTTAGAGTGGGGATGGAATATTAGTAGTGAAGAATTAAAATGATAATCACAATTTCTTAAAGACTACTTTCAAAACCTGTGTTTGTCAGCATTAATGAATTTACAAAACAAATTCAAACTATGTGGATTCAAGTATAAAATTTTAAAACAGAGACTTTATAAAAAGTAATCAAGATTATTGGAACTAATTGAGTAATTATATTTTTATTTATAATTTTAATTCAGTTAAACCGTCACAAAAAAATTTATATTTAAAAGTAAAAAATTTTATGAATTATTTTTATATTTTGTATTTTTAAATTTTTTTTTTATCTACGACGACATAAAGGATCAAACAAAAATTCTTTTACTAATTATAGAATTTTTATTAAATATAGCGACTTTTATAGACTTTTTTTTATAGAACTATTTTTATTGATCAAATTGGATTTCAGTGTTGATCATCTTTCACGCTTGAAAATTTTCCTCTAAAAATTTGGTGTTCTCATCTTCTTTTTCAATATTCAATTACACAATTTGAAGAGTCAAACAATAATATTCAATTTTTTCGAAACAAGTGATAGGGATCTGATTGTTTAGGCAACAATTCATTTTTATTAAGTAAAATATTTTTCTACTTTTCTTTTAATACTTCAATGTGTGAATTAATTTCGGTGGTTGCTCCAAGTCTTTACGCTTGAGAATAAGGACATTGTGGGGTCAATATTATAACGGTAAAGTTGAAAATAAAGCTCAATGTCACATTACTAAAGATGAAACTCTAATTGCAATTTTTTTTAATTGATTGTAAGTCATAAATTTTATATAAATTATAATAATATAAAAATAAAAATTTAAAGATAGATATTATTAGGTATAGTTCTAAAATTTTTTAAAAATAGAATCATTAAATATAAATCAAAATAAAAAAAGATTTGTATAATCTGTTTAAAATCTCAATATATGTACTTAAAAAAAATCACAAATTTTTTTGTAAATTAAATACCATTATTTTAGAAAAGTATTTTTTTATATATATTTTTTATAATCTTAATGAAAAATATTTATAACTATACTTTTTTTATATAACATCTTTTCAAGTAGAAATATATTTTTACATAAAAAATATTATATATTTAAATAAAAATAGGTCACGTGACTCACACGCACGTTGACAGACACACACATTTTAATATAACTAAAATTGGTAGCATAATTCTATTAAAATAAAAGAAGAGGACTCCGTCATCCAATTAAAATAGGGCTAATATCAGCAAAAAGTGCAATAATTATATTTTTCACTGCATTTCAATTCTGTAAGACCTTGAGTGGTCAACAGTATTTTTTCAATCACAAGTTTTATTAACGAGAAATGATTATAATTAAATATAACTTACTTAGGTTGCCTAAAAGATGAAATAAAGTTCAGATTTAGTCTGCAAAATGCAATATCTAGCAGTGACTTGAGGAAGGAGATTCAGAAGAAAACACAGGAGCTCTGGGATGCAGTTTCCTCTCTTGCCAAGTGCGCGCAACTGCAGCAAAGTTCTCTTTTCTGTATGTAGTGAATTTGATATTTGTATTTGAGGAAGCCATTGCACAATGAACGATAAAAGAAAATCAATATCAAATTGAACATGTGTACCTACGAGAAGGGAAAAATATGAATTTAAGTATAAGAGATTTAGATCTTTCATCCTTCCAATTTGCTCTGGTATCTTTTCCGTCAAATGATTGTAAGACAAGTTCAAGGACTACAATTTAGTCGGCCAAAATAATTGGAGAGGAATTCTTTCAGAAAGTTGGTTAGTGAAAAGGTCAATACTTTGTACAAGCACAAGAATTTAAGAAATTAGCATATGAATCTAATCAAAGTTTAAAATTATCTAAAAGATTTCAGTTATTTTAAATTGATTTTAAGAAATTTCATAGAAAATTACACCTAATCCACTCAAATTAATCTGAAATTATTTTGAAAATTCATCCATATAAATTCGTCAATCTGATTTGATCCATATAAAATAATTTGTTTCAAAATGATTTTAGGTAGAATTAGTCAAATTAATTGAGTTATGCTTAACTCTAGTAAACTAACATAATTGTGAAAGGATACATAGTCTCTCCACATTTAACTATTCCTATAAAAGTGTTAATAATTAAAAAATATCTACAGCCATGGAAGATCCAATACAATTAGAGAATAGAGCTGGCATAGCTGTGTTGAAATTTCGCTAGTAAATTGGTTGGATCTCAATTTTACAATTGATTAACTTTGTTGCATCTAATTTGCATAGCTCCAGAAAATTGTTTCTTTCTAGATTGAGGAGCACCAAATATGTGCAATTTAGGAACCTATTATTATGCAAAGCTAGTGATTCAAGATACATTATTATTGCGCCCATTGAAGGAGGAATTAAGTTCATCTGTTAGCTTATTACTTCCCAAGTAAATCATGGAGAAAGACGTAGGAAATTTCCAACAATATCAGCAAGTTCTTCAGATAAAATATTTGATAAATCCAAATAAAACAAGACAAAATCCTCATTCATAGTGTTACACAGTACATGAAAGATATGGAATGCATATACCTCCTGAATCATTTTATGTTACAAAAAAGTATATTAATTGAATTATTCAAAAAATGAAAATAACCATTATTGCCTTGAAGAAAATATGCATGCTCTTAAATTTCATTGTCAATTTCATCTTTGATTACGAAACAGTACAAGGAATTAAAGATATCTTTCTTATATATGTGCTTCTGTGATGATTCTATTTCAGGGTTTTGCTTTGGTTTTTGTCCTTACTCTGTATAAAAAAAAACTCACAATTAAATGTAGAGACAACTTCTTTTCCATTACATAATAGCAGAAGAAATAGGGGGAAGAGACCTTCAAATTTATAAGATTTTTGTGTGAAAAAATATGTTAAAAATTATAATAATTTTTTTTTTTGTAAATCATTGTTCAAAAACTTTGAATTAAATTAGTTCTTGATACCATTACTAACTAGAGAAGAATCTGATTCCAATTTGCGAGTAAGATTTTGCAAGCATGAAATATGGGGAACTATCTCCATTTCCCTTCCGGTGTACACCTAATCACACAATTTTCTTACAAGTGAAAGGGATTTGAAGACTTGAAAATATTAGAAGACTCAATAAGAAAAGGAATTGGATGGCTGTTAAAGAATTTTTATTTATTTATTTATTTATTTATTTTATCTCTATTATTTAACACAAAATATAGTGACCTATGATTTGCCCATATTTTAAGTCAAAAGAATTTTTGTGTGAGAAGACATGTTAAAAATTATAATAAAATTTTTCATAAATCTTTCAACAACTTTGAATTAAAATGGTTCTTGACACCATTACTAACCGAAGAAAAATTTGAGTCCAATTTGGAAGGAGGACTTTGTAAACGTAAAATAGGCGAACCATGTCCATTATATTTCACTTTCTATATACACAATTACATAATTTTCTTACAATTGAAAAGGATGGGAAAACTTGAAAATATTAGAAGACTTAAGGAAATGAATTGGATGAAAATTAAGGCGTTCTTATTTATTTTTAGTATCTGATATTGGGATATATTTATTTTTTATGTCTCTGACAATTTATAAAAAATTGGGAATGAGATAAATAAATAAAATTTATTTTTGTTTTATTTCAATTATATATGATGCAAATTTTAAAATTTTCATATTTATTATATCTAAATATCTTAAAAATAGATTTTCAAATAATTGAGAAAATAAACCTTTTTTTAATACCAAACACCCCTTAGGCTTTCCAAAATTCATCCTTCCAAGTGGCGTTTTTTCGCACATTTTGGAATGGACTCCAACCTTTGTTATATATTAAACAGTATGCTGCAAACTCTATTATTATTGTTTAATTCTTCTCTAAAATTTTAACATTAAAAGTTAAATAAATGACTGTGTGAGTGTTTATAATAATAATAATAATACCCAGGTTAAACCATATATGATGGGAGAACAATTAGTTTTACATAAAGGAGTTTCTTGGTCACACCCCACAGAGTTTGCTACCTCTACCATGCCTTTAGGTTCTGTGATGGTCAGTACTCTTGCTTTTGCTTGAGTTTCCTGGTTGATCAACCGTGATTCTGAACAGTTGGATCCCAAGACTAGTCTGCAAATTGATTACTAATTATTTGGGAATAAAACTTTGTAGGTTATTCGACATTTGAGCATTTTGGCCCAATATAATATTTTCTTTTGTGCTTTTTTGTATTATTGGAAAACTTACTCAGTTCACATGGTGATGATCCTTTCATAACTTATCCTATATTATATGATGTTAGAGAAAATAGTTAATTTGAAAAGAGTGTGTGTGTATGAAAATTTTAAGTCCCACATTAAATTATTATAAAAAATTTTAAGTCTTTATAAGTTAATTATCACACCACATATTAAATAGATATTTGGATGAGAAAAAATGCAAATAAATAAATAAATAAATTTAAAATGTACTTAGCACTTAACACGTGCATTGGATTGAGTCAGATCCAACGGTTTTCTTTTAAATTTGAATTTTAAATTGAAAATATATAATTTTTAGAGAAGTCATAACTTATAAAAAAGTTATAATTTTTCAAAAAGATCATAACTCTAAAGAAGAGACATGCATGTACAGAATTTTATTATAAATAAGTGATCTGACAAAATGAAAAATAAATTCAGAAAATGGATTTATTCTCCTCTATTGTCTTTTCTGAAACTTCATATTGTTCTTTAGAAAAAATTTCAGAAGTTGTTGTTTGTCAGTCTCTAGGTGCTTGGAATAACTCCTAAGAGTGATTTGTTATATACCCTACAATAAACATAGTGGGGGCAAATATTACCTTAAAAAAAATGTAATTACACATGTTTTTGGGCACATTTTCATCTTCAATTCAGTTTATTTTTCTAACATATGATCCACTAGTGATAAGTGGAAGACTTGGAAAAGAAATGGAAGACCGATTACACTTTATCACAAAATTCCAATCCAAGTGAAAGAAGTGCAAGACCTGGAAAAGTGAAAGAGTACTTAACACTTTATCTGCATTCATATGCTTCTGGCAATGGTATCCGTTCAGAAACTGAGATTCCAATTGTTGTATGGATGTGTATTTATATAAAACCTTCATGATCCTCTAAAAGAAGGCTATAGAAAATTCCAACAAAGTGCAAGAACACTCCCTTCCCATGCAAGAAGTACATATCCTGGAGAGTTACGTTGAAGATCAACACCAGCCCATTATAAAGCCCAAACCATTTTAAACCAAAGACAATGGAAGCTTCTCAACAAATGGAAAAAAAATATTTTAGGAGAAATGTGTAGAATGATATAAAAAGAAGATATTTTAGGAAAAGTGTGTAGAATGATATAGAAATGAATTTTTTTAGGAGAAATGTATAGAATGTGGTAATAATATGTGGTTAGAATTATTTCTTAATTTTATATTTATGTAGTGTAGATTGTATGGCGAAAACTATAAATAGTCTCCCTTGCATTAGATTAGGCATCATCCAAAAATGTAAGTTTTTATATTTTTAGTGAGAGTGTGATGTATTTAAATTGTGAGTTGTAAACTTCCCTTTGAATGTTTGAATTACTCTTCAAATTGTGAGTGATTTTTAAAAAGTGTTGTAGTATCTTTTATTGTGGGTACAATACAAATAATTTGTTTACTTATTTGGGTCCAATATTAATAAATTTAGAGTTCTGCTCCAAATTTTACTCAACAAGTTACAGATGTCTAAGACTAAGCAGCTACTCATGCACACATAATGATATTATGCCGGCTCTGAGACAAATAGGAACTTACTGGAAGCTACCAATTTTATTCTAGGAACAACCACAGACAGACTAAGAGACAATACTTTATTCGATAAAATGTTATATTATTTGGACGTATCATATAATCATCTAACAGGAACACTTCCTGATTGTTGGGCCAATTGGAAACAATTGTCTTTCCTTTACATGGGTAGTAATAATCTAACGGGTGAAGTTCCTCCCTCAATGGCTGCATTGTCTGATCTTTGGGTATTGGATTTGCAAAATAATAGGTTCTTTGGAGAATTTACATTGGACTTATCAAACTGAACAAAACTGGAATACCTCGTACTAGAGAAAAATAAATTTTTTGGAAGTTTACCTTTCACGTTAATGTAGCACCAAATTTTAGTAGCGATCAAATTGAGATCCAACCAATAGGCAATATCCCACAACAGATATGCAGCCTCCCTTCTCTGATTATATTATATGTTGCCAATAATATACTTTCAGGATCCATACCTCACTCAGTGTCTATATAACTTGACTGGCATAGTTTCAGAACCTACAGGAAGTGTGATTGTGGAGACAATAAACTTGTTTACCAAAGGGCAAGAATTAAAGTAGGAAGGTTCTTACTCATTACGGAGTATTGATCTTTCAAATAACAACATGTCTAGAGAAATCCCTAAATTGTTTAGTCTTATTCAAGTGAAATTCTTGAACTTGTCTCAAAATCAGTTCACAGGATTGATTCCAGAACAAATTGGTGACATGAAAAACTTGGAATCTCTTGATCTCTCTTACAATAAACTTTTAGGAAAAATTCCTCAGACCATCTCTAATTTGTCCTTTCTCAATCATTTGAATCTTTCATAAAACAGTTGCACTGGTTAAATTCCATTGAGGACCCAAATTCAGAGTTTTATTGGCAATCCTGAACTTTGTGGAGCTCCTCTTCCAAATTGCCAAAACAAGGAAGAATATGATAATCCAAATCTGGGAAGAGCAAACAAAGATGACAGTTTTTTGAAGTCATTGTATCTTGAAATGGGAGTTGAATTTGCAGCGATCTTCTGGGGAGTTTGTGGCTCTCTCTTCCTCAACAGAGCATGGAGGCACAAATTTTTTCAATTGTTTGATCATCTGGTAGATCGACTTTACGTGGCTGTAGCCCTCAAGTTCAAAAACTTCTGTTGAATACTTGGAAAAAATTGCATGTAATATCCCAAAATTTTATTTTTAAATAATAATTTTTTTTTTTGCTATAAAAAATATATTTTTATTGTAAATGATTATGTTTTTCTTAAAAGGAAGTATATTTTTAATTAAAATAATTATTTTTTTTCTCAAAATAATTATATTGGTTTTTAATAAATTTTTGTTGTATTTTTAGAAATATTCTTTCTTTTATTATGCATAAAGATATTTATTTTGTGATTTGTTTTATTAATATTTTTATTAATAAAAATCATTATTTAAGAGTTTAACTGAAGATTTATGAGAATGTAAATTTTTAAAAATTTTTTGAATATTTTAGGATGAAAAATTGAATTTATATAAATTTATATAAAAGAAATCATATTATTTAATTATTAAATAATAATAATAATAATAATATTAAAAATAAAAAAAAATGGGGGAAGGAACGGCAAGCAAGGAGACACACGCAGGAAAGAAAAAAAAATGAAATTTCTTTCTCTCTCTAAATTTCTTTTTAAAAACTTCTCTCTAAGATTTCTCCAATTCTAGACGTTCAATTGAGATACCGGAAGTACCGTTGGACTCACGGCAGCGAGAGTTTCAAAACCCACCGATCATTTTCGCCGGAAGTTCGTCGGAATGTCGCCGGAATTTCGTGAATAGTAACTTCAAGGTAAATTTTCTAAAAAACTGAATTTTTGATAGTTTTTCAAGATTTTAACTTAGGGGTTTTGTAAAGGATATAGAATATTAGTTGTAGAATAAAATTTACGGTCAGAAAATATGTTTAGATGGTTTAATTTTGTAAAATTTACTTCGGTGAACAGTAACTATGAACAGTGCCAAACAGTCCTGTGAATAGTACTTCAGCCGCGCGTGAACAGTGTTTCTGGCTGTGAACAATGCCAACGTCCCGGGGTCATTTTTTTAGGTTTTTGGACCTTCCGGACTCACTTTTAATGTCTGATGGATCAAACTCAAATGGGAAACGTGAATTTTGGGGCTGTCCAATCTGGGACCCTTACACTGTGAGTGAATATAATTTACTATAACGCATTTTAAAATTCTCCTTCATGCCCATGCATTTTAAAACAAAGTTTTAATTATGAATATCATATATTGATTTATATTCTTAGAAGTTATAGGACATGCAGAACAGACCTCTAATAAGTCCCTCCTGAATTTATGATGAAAATGTAGTATTATGATACACTTTATTGAATCTTATAATTGTATTATCTTTCATACTGTTTCATATGATTTGTATTATAAATGACACCTCACTATTTCATGGATATGGTGAAATTGAATTTGTATTTGAGTTTTAAATGTGTCATTGATACTGGATATTATGGTTTATTTGGACTTGAATGAAAATGTTGTATTTCTGATTTTGGAGAATGAATTTTTATGCCGGAACTCTGTCCGAGGAATATTTTGGAAGGGAGGGGTATATCTTGTCTTAAAAAGAATTTTAACCTCATAATTTTCAATTGTTCTTTCAGATTATATTTTTGATTTAATAAACTAGTTTATTTTGGAGGAATCATTGATAGAAACACTGTTAGCTAGCGACAGAGATAGCTAGCCTTGGTGCACCATGAAAATTTAGCTAGCAAGAAAGTTGCTAGCCCCTTGTGCGAACGGGCACATGAGGATTGAAGTATGAATAAGTATGGAGTTGAGTATGTCTCCTCCAATAACCAGTGGCAATTGGCCTGGTTACTTATGATGAGCATGAGGTGATTTACCCGTCCTATTGCTGTGTGCTTAGGACAGTCAACATATGGAAAGGTTAGGGAGTTGAGGAAAGCTCCTCCCAACCTTATGATATGAATTATGAGAATATGGTGATTTACCCGTCCCATTGCTATGTGCTTGGGATAAAACAATGTATATGGTGATTGCCCTTACCAGGCTTTGTGCTTGGGTATAACAAATTATAATTATGGGTCTACTTTGAGTCCTCCTCTAAACACATTTTTTTTATATATAAAGAGTTATCTTTTTATTTCCTTATCTGATTTTGAAATTATTGTTTATATACTAAATCTTAAGATTGTTGATTTTCTTTTAACAAAATTTACCTTCTTTAAAGCTTCAGTTTGTTGTTATATACATTGATTTAGATAATATTATATTCTACCATAATTTCTATTTATGAAAACTCGTGCGAATGGTCTGTTCTGTTTCAGTTATAGTAAACTATATTTGCTCACTGAGTTGTCAAACTCACTACACGATATTTCTACATTTTTTTTTCAGATAGTTGACCAGTTAGACGACATGATCTCTGGGTGAGCCTACTTTGTTTCTAAGGCTCGTAGATTTTAATTTACATTGTACTTGTACTCTAAAGTTGCTCCATATATCACAGGCAGGATCTCAGCTTCCATTTGCAGAGTATTTATGTATATTTGAGATTATTGAAATTATATAGTAAGCTCTCAAATGAATGTGATTATGTTTTTGGTTACAATCTATACTATTTATGAGAAAATCATTTATATGTATAATACTAGAGGCTTACAGGATGAAATTATTCTCAAAACCTGTGCCGATTACGTACTTCTATTTTTGGGTCGTGACAAAGTTGGTATCAGAGAATTAGGTTTCCCTGTGACTATTGGAGCAAAGGATTCTTTAGTAGGACCTTTAGTATGGGTATGAGCCGGACATATTTATACTTCTGGTGCTGCTGAAGGATTCTATAGGGTTTCGCTTTCCTTTCTATTCCAAGATTGCTAAAATTCCTAGTATAAGGTTTATTGAATATTGTGACATTTTTTTTAAAAAAAAATATCTATTGGTCAATTATTGCCAGAAAGTGAAAGGGATAGGCATCCTTGAGAATTTAACGAATTGAGACAGAGGCCAATTACAATAGTTTCTGAATATAATATTCGTTTTACCCCGTTGTCTAGTTATGATAGACTTTGATGTGATACTGAGAATGAATTGGTTGATATCAAGCCATGCCATTTCGGAATGTCACTTTAAGGTGATTAAATTCAATATTCTTGGAGAATTTTCTTTCTTGATACAGAGAGACCATAGTGAGATATCCAATAATCTAATCTTTGCTTTAGCAGCCAATAAGTGATTACAAAAAAGTGCCAAGGATATTTGGCAGTGATGAGAGATATTGATATGACGTATGCCAGTGTAAATCAAGTTCTAGTGGTCAAAGAATTTTCTGATGTAATTCCTGAGGAATTGCCAAGATTACCTCGAAACGTAAAATAAAATTTGGTATTGATTTACTTCCTGAAACCTAACCAGTGTCTGTCTATACCCCCTTATAGAATGATATTGACTAAACTTAAGGAAAAACAAAAGTTACAAGACTTGTTAGACAAAGGATTTATACTCTCTAGTACTTTCTTTGAGATGCTCTAGACCTATTTGTGGAAATGAAGGATGGATCACTATGACTATGCAGAGATTATAGACAGTTGAATAAGGTGATAATGTGAAAAAAAAAAATCCATTACCTCGTATCTGTTTAACCAGTTATAAGGTGTTTAGTATTTTTTTTTTCAAAAAAAAAAACCTTGATTTGGGATATGAGTATCATGAATTGAGGATAAGGGAAGAGGATATTCGAAAAATCTTTTAGGACTCATTATGGACATTATGAATTTTTGGTTATGTCATTTAGTTTGACAAATGTCCAAAGATTTATTCATAGACTTAATAAATAGAGTACTTAAGCCATTCCTGAATCAATTTATTATTATAATTATTGACGATACACTAAAATATTACAAGAGTTCAAAGGATCATAAGCAACATTTAAAGATATTTTTACAAACTCTAAAGGAGTATGTTTAGCAAGAATGGTATCCAAATAGACCTTAAGAAAATAAAAGTGGAACAGCAATGGCTACGTTCTACTACAGTTACAGATGAAGATCCAAATCCAATTTGTGCTTCCTGCGGTGGTCTGCCGTCCATTCTATTTAAGCAATAGTTGGATCAGGTACATGAACATATACTTGTAAGGTATCAATCAACTCCTCAGCATTTGAAGCCAAGATGAGAAGTCGTCGTGCTGAGTGTGGGATAAACTTCTGTTCCACAGCTTGATCTAGAAAAGACAACAAACCATCAAAGAAATGATTAACATTTAACAAACCTATCGGTTTGTGATGCATATTCAGTTGTGCCCAAGAGACTATTTGGAAAATCTCCTCTAAAGTACCAAAACCACCTGGTAAGGCAATTAAGGCGTCAGCATTGCTCATCATTCTAGCCATACGTTCATGCATGGAAGCTACTCTATATTCTTCCCCAATTGTTTTCCCTATATTGCTGGATGCAGCTAGAGCTGTAGGAATAATACCTAGAACTTGGCATCCTCCTACATGTGCAGCTGTAGCCACACACCCCATTAACCCACAGTTACCTCCACCATACACTAAATGAATTCTTCTTCTAGCCAGCACCATACCCAGATTTTGTGCTGCTTTAACATACTCCCCATCTTTACCAGGACTGGAACCACAAAAGACACAGATATTTCGAAACTGACGGAATGCGGTTCCCTCCATAATTTCTATCACCTTAACTCTGAGTATGAAGATAAAGATACTAATGTAAGCATTTATAGAACTCACAGAAGGGCATATTTATAATAGCTATGCGAATAGGCCGAGTATTATTAGAACAACTATGTGAGTGATTGTTGGCTATCAGCTAAATTAAAGGTAAACAATTTTAAAAATGACGGCAAGCATGTATATGTACAGTAATTATGACTGTGACCCATATTAGGCACATAAAGAGCATAAGATAAGATATCACCAGAAATCTATTTTTTTTTCTTGTTGTCTTCGATGATGTCTTGATTCTTGTAGAAAAGTTGTAGGTGATAGCCGTCATTGTAAAAAAAAAAAAGAGTGAAAATGCAAACCAATTAATTGTTGAAGAAGAACAATCAAATGGTTTATTTTGTTTTCTCAATGTTTTTGCCAGTCGACTATCGGTATTATTAAGTCGACTAGCTATTTTGAGAAATTTTAATTTAGACTGGTTAATTTACAGTTGATTGATTACATCTATTCTGAAGCAATCAACTGCATCCTACCAGTTAGCTACGTACTCTTTGTTTTTCATAGACTTTTATAAGTTCGGAAATGTTTCTTTTCCACCGAATATCAACAGCTTTAAAGTAGATTCTGACACATATATTCAAAATTTGCGGCCACCGATTTTTGCCGAAATCATAGATAGATTTTGTGTACATATTTTCAAGAATTACGGCCACCGATACGGCCACCAATTTTAATGTTTTTCAATGCTTCGTCCAAATTTTTGACTTTCTATTTTGGCACCATTCTCTATTATACTTTTCGTCTGTTTCATTGTTTTCTCCCTCATTAACGGTTGGCATTAAATGCAAGGTTATTTTCCCTCATTGCAATAAAAAAAATAATTTCTTTTCTTTGAAACTTGGTTATTATGGTGTCCAAGTGGTTAGTAGGTAAAGTAATGAAAAGTTTGAAAGACATAGACAGATGATGACCTTATGGTGTTTTGACGACTGTGATCAAGAGAATTAGCGGTGTTGAAGTTCTTGAGGAATAAAATATGAGAAGTATGATTTAAATTAATCTTTGAACTCTTAATTTGAAAATATGGAGAATATTTTGAGAACTACGTCTGAAAATAATGAAAGGATCAAGGTACTTGAATTAAGGGATTATACCATGCGAAGATGAGTTTAGTATCTAGGATTTGAACTATGTTGAGATTGAAAATTTATGTGTAAATAATTGTTGAGAAAGGAGAAATTATTTGTCCTTGATTGAAATTGCTCATATCCGTGGTGATCAGGCCAATATACAAATGACATCATTTGAGGTTATATAAATAAAATAGTATAGATCTCCTAATAAGTTAGTACGTTGAGTAAAGTTAGGTCCGCAGTATATAGGATCAGCCCAGTAGCTTACCGTTGGGCTTTTCTATCTGAATTGAGTAATATTCATCCAATCTTTCACGTGTCTATGCTACGAAAGTTTCTACCAGGCCCAACACATATTATTCAATGTTGAAAAATTTAGTTATCAAAGATTTGTCATATGAGGAAAAATAATGACTATAGTAGATAGACAAATAAAAAAAAATTACATTCAAAAGAAATACCACGGTAAAAGCCATGTAGCAGAATCACTTTTCAGAGGAGGCTACTTATGAAAGAGAGAATAATATGCGCGTCAGATACATATTTTTGAGTGATAAGGTTAGTATTTATTTGTAATTATGGAGATGAAATTGATTAAAAAAAAATATAAGCAACTCAGTACATGCCAAAAGTTTATAAGGACCATGAATGTTGAGCACTAGAAATTATCAGTTGGTGACCACGTATTTTTTTTAAAGACTCACCAATGAAAGAAGTAATGAGGTTTGGAAAGAAGGAAAAAGTTAAGCTCTAGTATATAGACTCTTTTGAACGAAGTAGGCAAAGTAATACATTGCCTAGCCTTGCCATCAGGATTGAGTAATGTGGATATAGACTTTCTTGCATCAATGTTAAGGAACTACTTATTAGATTCTTCTTATATTACCTAATTCCAAAAAATTTAATTGGACAAAAATTTAACTTAACTAAGGGTACAATCGATGTTTATTAATCATCGACAAGAGAAAAACTTATGGATGAAAGATATCCCAAATTATTTGAGTAATAAGGTTGGTAACTTTGAATTATGTCTTGACTTCATTCCCTACATGTGGTAGGATAGGCTGAAATTCGGGGACTGAATTTCTTAAGGAGGGAAGAATGTAATATCCCAAAATTTTATTTTTAAATAATAATTTTTTTTTTTGCTATAAAAAATATATTTTTATTGTAAATGATTATGTTTTTCTTAAAAGGAAGTATATTTTTAATTAAAATAATTATTTTTTTTCTCAAAATAATTATATTGGTTTTTAATAAATTTTTGTTGTATTTTTAGAAATATTCTTTCTTTTATTATGCATAAAGATATTTATTTTGTGATTTGTTTTATTAATATTTTTATTAATAAAAATCATTATTTAAGAGTTTAACTGAAGATTTATGAGAATGTAAATTTTTAAAAATTTTTTGAATATTTTAGGATGAAAAATTGAATTTATATAAATTTATATAAAAGAAATCATATTATTTAATTATTAAATAATAATAATAATAATAATATTAAAAATAAAAAAAAATGGGGGAAGGAACGGCAAGCAAGGAGACACACGCAGGAAAGAAAAAAAAATGAAATTTCTTTCTCTCTCTAAATTTTTTTTTAAAAACTTCTCTCTAAGATTTCTCCAATTCTAGACGTTCAATTGAGATACCGGAAGTACCGTTGGACTCACGGCAGCGAGAGTTTCAAAACCCACCGATCATTTTCGCCGGAAGTTCGTCGGAATGTCGCCGGAATTTCGTGAATAGTAACTTCAAGGTAAATTTTCTAAAAAACTGAATTTTTGATAGTTTTTCAAGATTTTAACTTAGGGGTTTTGTAAAGGATATAGAATATTAGTTGTAGAATAAAATTTACGGTCAGAAAATATGTTTAGATGGTTTAATTTTGTAAAATTTACTTCGGTGAACAGTAACTATGAACAGTGCCAAACAGTCCTGTGAATAGTACTTCAGCCGCGCGTGAACAGTGTTTCTGGCTGTGAACAATGCCAACGTCCCGGGGTCATTTTTTTAGGTTTTTGGACCTTCCGGACTCACTTTTAATGTCTGATGGATCAAACTCAAATGGGAAACGTGAATTTTGGGGCTGTCCAATCTGGGACCCTTACACTGTGAGTGAATATAATTTACTATAACGCATTTTAAAATTCTCCTTCATGCCCATGCATTTTAAAACAAAGTTTTAATTATGAATATCATATATTGATTTATATTCTTAGAAGTTATAGGACATGCAGAACAGACCTCTAATAAGTCCCTCCTGAATTTATGATGAAAATGTAGTATTATGATACACTTTATTGAATCTTATAATTGTATTATCTTTCATACTGTTTCATATGATTTGTATTATAAATGACACCTCACTATTTCATGGATATGGTGAAATTGAATTTGTATTTGAGTTTTAAATGTGTCATTGATACTGGATATTATGGTTTATTTGGACTTGAATGAAAATGTTGTATTTCTGATTTTGGAGAATGAATTTTTATGCCGGAACTCTGTCCGAGGAATATTTTGGAAGGGAGGGGTATATCTTGTCTTAAAAAGAATTTTAACCTCATAATTTTCAATTGTTCTTTCAGATTATATTTTTGATTTAATAAACTAGTTTATTTTGGAGGAATCATTGATAGAAACACTGTTAGCTAGCGACAGAGATAGCTAGCCTTGGTGCACCATGAAAATTTAGCTAGCAAGAAAGTTGCTAGCCCCTTGTGCGAACGGGCACATGAGGATTGAAGTATGAATAAGTATGGAGTTGAGTATGTCTCCTCCAATAACCAGTGGCAATTGGCCTGGTTACTTATGATGAGCATGAGGTGATTTACCCGTCCTATTGCTGTGTGCTTAGGACAGTCAACATATGGAAAGGTTAGGGAGTTGAGGAAAGCTCCTCCCAACCTTATGATATGAATTATGAGAATATGGTGATTTACCCGTCCCATTGCTATGTGCTTGGGATAAAACAATGTATATGGTGATTGCCCTTACCAGGCTTTGTGCTTGGGTATAACAAATTATAATTATGGGTCTACTTTGAGTCCTCCTCTAAACACATTTTTTTTATATATAAAGAGTTATCTTTTTATTTCCTTATCTGATTTTGAAATTATTGTTTATATACTAAATCTTAAGATTGTTGATTTTCTTTTAACAAAATTTACCTTCTTTAAAGCTTCAGTTTGTTGTTATATACATTGATTTAGATAATATTATATTCTACCATAATTTCTATTTATGAAAACTCGTGCGAATGGTCTGTTCTGTTTCAGTTATAGTAAACTATATTTGCTCACTGAGTTGTCAAACTCACTACACGATATTTCTACATTTTTTTTTCAGATAGTTGACCAGTTAGACGACATGATCTCTGGGTGAGCCTACTTTGTTTCTAAGGCTCGTAGATTTTAATTTACATTGTACTTGTACTCTAAAGTTGCTCCATATATCACAGGCAGGATCTCAGCTTCCATTTGCAGAGTATTTATGTATATTTGAGATTATTGAAATTATATAGTAAGCTCTCAAATGAATGTGATTATGTTTTTGGTTACAATCTATACTATTTATGAGAAAATCATTTATATGTATAATACTAGAGGCTTACAGGATGAGATTATTCTCAAAACCTGTGCCGATTACGTACTTCTATTTTTGGGTCGTGACATTGCAGCTGTGGTAAGTAGATGATATATCTATCACGAAACATTTTTCTCTTTTATTCAAACTTGAGGTTTTTGTTTTGCCTTCTTGTTGTTGGTAAACAAATTTAGTTTGTTACTGATTAATTCCTTATTACTGATTATAGTTTAATACTATCTTTGGAACCAAGTGCAGCAACCATCTCAGGACAGCATTGTTGAAGACTGCTGCTGCATTTGTCAAGGAGGCGACAATACATCCTAGAGCTCTTAAGTTAAATTGTTTGATATGTTTGTGTTTCAATTTTGATTGGAAGCCTTTCTCTGTTTAATGTATCTTTGGATTTGTATGTTAAATTTGTTCTTATTTTAAAAAATGAATAAACAAATTACAATGCTTTTAGACTACTAGGAATTGAAGACGTCTCTCTTCTATGCTAATGAAATGATTCCATTTCTGGGTTTTAGACTCACAATTGAATGCAGAGACAATCTCTTCTCAGTTATATGGAAGCAGAGAAAACAGGAGGAAGAGACCTTCAAAATAATTCGCAAAGTTTTTATTTGAAGAGTTATCTTATTAGCTTCTTCGAAATAAATACCTCATTGGCAGGCAAAAGTGAGAATGAGTAAATCTTTCTAATTTATAAATAAGCAAAGACCACAGGAAGTAAACTAAAACAATTTTCTTTTTCTTTTTCTATATGTGCTCTGTTCTTAAAACAGAGAAAGTTATATATCAAAGTTAAAATTGCCTTAGAGTTCTAACACTGACTGAATGGAACAGTGTCTTAGAAGAGGAGGAGCAGGAGTAGGAGCAAAGAAGAATAAAACTCGAACTCTGTTTTAGAGTGGGGAAAGAATATTAGTTGTGAAGGATTAAAATGAAAATCACAATATGTTTTATTTATAATTCAACAACAAATAAACTGCAGACAAAAAAAAGTCATGTAAACTTTTAATAAGATTTATCAAAATATTATTAAATATGTTTACATAACATTTATAGCCAATAAAACACCTGTTATGTTTTGCATCAACTAATGATCTTAATCAGAAACAATAATAATAATAATAAAAGGTGTTTGTTGGTCACCACACCACAGATTTTGCTACTCACATATATGAATATGCAATTTTGAAGATCTAAAATGATAACAACTAGATTTTTGAGTAAATAGTTTGATATTATTGTTGCCTTGTGCCAGTGACCGAGTTTAATATTATTGTTGACTTGATATCTATATGGGGTATATAGCAATTAGCAATGGGATGCCTTTAGTTGCTAAGTACAAAGTAAGCTTCACCACTCAGAAGTAGCACGATCATTAATAAACCTTCAGTGAAAATGAATCTAAATTTTGATTAGCTTTTGTTAATCAAACTAGCTTTCAAAGGCAGGTTAGTCTGAAGAAGATGTGGCCAGGCTTCATCTTTTTTTGCCAGTTCAGACTCCACAAAATTATGCTAAAGTATTATTGCTGGCCATCTTCCTAAGGGCCTTGTTGTTTATTTGTTTCTGCTTCTTGTGTTGGTTGTAAAGCTTGAAGTATGACCCTTTTATTAGCAATATGCACTTCCAGTATTCACATAGTCATGGGCTTATACAGGAGACTATTATACGGAATGACACAGACAATATAATGATTTTTGCTTCAGCTTATGTTCTGTGTTATGTAAAGTTGTAATATATATTCTACAGAGCTGTCAATATGAAACGATCTTAAAATGTAATTTACCTACAGTATTTTTTTAAACGCAAAACTACCAAAACATAAAATTTTACGTATCATTTTGAAGTAATAATGTTGTATACATCATGTTTGGTGGACTTCATAAAACACGGTCTAATTGCTCAAGACCCACAGATTAATGCTGACTAATGATCAATACCTCAGATGTTGTCAATGAGAAATGGATTAAGTTTGCATCCTATGTGCTTTCCTGAAGGCTTGCAGCATCTGAAATTGACTCTTACCCCTAACAATATTTAAGCTGGTCATTTTCTTGTTAAGCATTGGAGGTTGCAGATTTTGCTTCTTATTTGACTTTGATTTACTTTGTTAAGCATTATAAAACATGGACAGAGTTTCACTATTTCTATGGTCGATCCTGAGTCATAATTCTCATAGTTTGAAGGTTATAATACTAAGCTGAGGGAGTATGTGTGCTATATACTCTGTATCCTTAGCACTGAGTTCTTTGTTCCTTTGTTGATAAACAACAGAAAAATTGCAAATCAGCAAAATATTTCTAAACTTGATAAATTATCTTAAAGTGAGAGACATTAGTCAACAATGTGTATTCCCCTACTGCACTTCTTCCCATTATGAGTAACTGTTCATAAGCGTTTATATGGATTTATTTTCCTATTGCTCCATATTATACATGTTTCATGCCAGAGAGTAGCATGGGAGATTCTCGGACAAATGATTAGCATTACAGTGCTATGTTCCCCTCATTTCAGACACAAAAAGGATGTACTGATTTATGTTTAATCGAAATTTTATAGCATGGAGAATCAAGATTGAAGACTAGACATTAATTGAAGTAATGATCTATATCATGGAAGTGTTCTGCATATTGGTTTTACCACTATTTATTATGCATTCAGACATATTTTATATAAGGGCTTGACTTACGTATAGTTTCTTTCAACAAGTTGTTAAAATTATATATGTAAGTCAAGAACTTTGTATAAAATATATGTCTCTTGTCATGGCAAACACCTCTTGTCCTTGCCTGCTTTGTACTTATTTCTACTTTATTTTCCATGAGAGAAAAACTAGGGGAAGAAAGAGGAAAAAGCAACAACAAACTGCACTTCCAATATGAAGAACAATTTGGCAATAAATGATATTGAAATGTACGAGTCATGTTGTAAGTTACATTGAATATATTGTTCGACGCACTATTTTCTTGAAAGAGAGGACTTAGCCACAAATTTGGGAATAATATAGAGAATAAATGATATTGAAAGTGAAGGTAATAATTAATATAATTTTTTATGGTACTTATGTTCCTTTCCACTTCCTAAATTTAACACTTTTATCATATTTATGTTGAGTGCAAATTTTAAATGTAATTGTGTATTATGTTTAAGGAAAAAATCATTAGTGGAGCAAATGAAGCATTTATTAAGGCCAATGTGCAAAAGTTATATAGAGCTTAGAGGACTTGCTTGCATGAAAAGTATCAGAAGTACAATACTAATGAGGAAAGATTGGCAAATTCACGGAAATATATTAGAAATGATGGCTGTAAGCACTTGATAAACTATGTTGACTCAAGTGATTTTAGGATGTTGTGCTAATAACATAATTAGATAAGATCTTATATAAAATGTGTAACGGAACTAATTATAAAGTTAAAAGCATGTCAAAAGTGCAAAAAATGCAAGTCCAAGCTTTGCAGTTAATACTATGAACTAAAAGTGCAAGAACTCACGTTTTCTCACCCTTGACAAGTCAAAATTGAGGAAATTGAAATAAATAGAAGTCATTGTAAAATATCGGTGTGCACACAATATATATATATTGTACCAGTGTATAAGATTATTATCATTAAGCTATGAATTTACTAAAAGATAATGATAAAACAAGAGCAAAAAAGTGTTTTATTCATTTATGAATTACAATATATATAAGATATCTCATGTAACAAACTTAGAGTATAACGGAAGGATATTCCTATATTTGAATGCAATTGTTATCTAGTTTGTTGTCGCTAATCTAGTGTTCTGTTATATATATATATATATATATATATATATATATATATATATATATTGTACCAGTGTATAAGATTATTATCATTAAGCTATGAATTTACTAAAAGATAATGATAAAAAAAGAGCAAAAAAGTGTTTTATTCATTTATGAATTACAATATATATATATAAGATATCTCATGTAACAAACTTAGAGTATAACGGAGGTATATTCCTATATTTGAATGCAATTGTTATCTAGTTTGTTGTCGCTAATCTAGTGTTCTGTTATCAATATAGATATTTAAAATATATATTTTTGTATTCTGGTGCGTATGGTAATTCTGCATGTTAACCTAAAGACCATGATATAAGTATTTTAATATATTCACGTGCTAGTGCATGCATGGGTCATGGGTTATAAGTATTTGAATATATTCATGTGCTGGTGCATGCATGGGTCATGGGTCTAGCACTCCTTTACGTCCACGTGCTGGTGCATGCATGGGTCATGTGTCTAGCACTCCTTTACGCCCCCTCAAGATGGTGGATGGATCAAGAACACCAATCTTGCTTCGTAAAGCTTGAAATCATGGACTAGCCAAAGGTTTGGTAAGAAGGTCAGCCAGTTGATGTTAGGATGGAACATGAATAACTTTTAAAGCCTTAGCAGTAATAAGTTCACGAACAAAATGATAGTCAATAAAGATGTGCTTCATGCATGAGTGGAAAACAGGATTTGCACATAGATAAGTAGCACCAATGTTATCAGAATAAATGGTGGGTGGTGAGGGAAGCTTGACCCTAAGCTCTGTCAAAATATTCTGTAGCCACAATAATTCAGCTATAGTTGAGGCAATGGTCCTGTATTCAGCTTCTGTAGAAGACCTAGCAACAGAACATTGCTTTTTAGAGCACCAGGAGATTGGATTTGAGCCAAAATAGATTATGTAGGCACCAGTGGAGTAAAGATCAGAAGTATCTCCAGCCCAATCCGCATCACAATATGCTAATAGAGAAGGATGTTTACTACGTTGGAGATGTAGGCCATATGTAAGGGTAGCTTTGAGATACCTTAGCAAGCGTTTAAGAGCTTGAAAATGGTCATCAGTAGGAGCTTGCATGTGTTGGGAAAGTTTGTTGATAGTATAAGCCACATCTGGGCGTGTGAGAGAGAGGTATTGTAAGGAACCAACAAGTCGACGATATACTGTAGCATCAGTGAGAGAGGAAGGCGTATCAAACTTACTAGAGGTAGTCATTGGTGTGTTCACTGGTTTTGCACCTTGCATCTGTGCTTTGTCAAGGAGATCTCTAACATATTTATGTTATGTTAGAAACAAGCCATCGGAGGTAGGTAACATCTCAAGGCCAAGAAAATAGCTAGGTGAGCCAAGATCCTTCAGTGAAAAAGTGGCAGCAAGGTCATGTAGAAACTGAGTGAGGAATGTATTGTTGTTTCCTGTGAGTAAGAGGTCATCTACATAAACTAAGAAATAAGCAGTGATGGTGCCATGAAGGTAAACAAAGAGAGAAGCATCTGAGTGTGAATTAGAGAACCCATAATTTAGCAAGAAGCGATGTAGTGCCTGATACCAAGCACGGGGTGCTTGCTTTAAACCATACAATGCCTCTTTCAGCTTACAAACATGAGATGGAAATTGAGGGTGTATAAAACCTGAAGGTTGAGACATGTAGACTTCATCTGTAAGTGTCCCTTGCAAAAACGCATTATTAATGTCAAGTTGACGTAGAGACCAACTAGAAGTTAGTGCAATAGTGAGTACAAGCTTAATTGTTTGAGGCTTGATCACAGGGGTAAAATTCTCTGAGAAATCCACTCCAGGGCATTGATGAAAGCCTTTGGCTACAAGACTAGCTTTGTATCTTGAAATAGTTCCATCAGGATTACGTTTTATCCTAAAAATCCACTTGTTACCAACAACATTAAAATGAGGTTGAGGAGGAACAAGATCTCAAGTGCCATTGGTCATGAGGGCATTGAATTCTTCAGACATAACTTGTCTCCAGTGGGGAGATTTTAGAGCCTGAGAAACACAAGTTGGTTCTAACGGTGGAGGAATGGGGTATTTGGTCACTGTATAGATTTGTTTGGGTTTGAAGATATTATGTTTGGCCCTTGTACGCATCGGGTGAGTGTTAAGAGGAGAGGATGGGTGGAGAGAATAAATAGTACATGATTCTTGACTTTGAGACCATGGTGGTAATACTGAGGAAGGCCTTGCATCATTTATCGATTGAGGTGCTTGTGCAAGAGGAAGTGTAAGGGTAGGATTGTACGCAGGTGAAGGTGGATGAGGAAGTGACATGGTAGGGGGATTGTGATGTGTGGCTATAGATGAAGTTGGTATTGTGTGAACTATAGTTGCTGGGGAAGTGTTTGAAAGGGAGTTAGAAGACTTGGATGTGATGGGTGTACGTGAATTGGAGAGTGGGTCAAAGGAGATTATGTCATGAGGAGTGATATTGGTTGGTGGGGGAGGGGAGTTAGATGGTGATTCACTGGTTGGTTTAGAAAAAAGAAAATGATGCTCCACAAAGGTAACGTGTCTAGACAAATATGTTTTCTAATTTTTAGGATCATAACAAATAAATGCACTATGAGTGGGAGAGTAACGTAGGAAAACACAAGGAGTAGACCATGGTTCGAGCTTGTTTGAAGTGTATGGTTTTAGTCAAAGAAAACAAAGACAGCCAAATGTTCTTAATTTTAAATAATTTGGAGGATGATTAAATAAAATTGAAAAAGGGGATTTATATTGGAGTGTAGCCGTGGGAAGGCGATTAATTAAATATGCAGCAGTTTTTAAAGCGTGAGACCAAAAGTGAGAAGGTAATGACGCTTGATGAAGAAGGCAACGAGCAGTTTCGAAAAGATGGCGATGTTTTCTTTCAGAAATCCCATTATGCTCTGGTGTGTGAGGAGGAGTGGTGAGATGAGAAATGCCATGTGTAGTGAGATATTTGCGTAAACCAACATACTCAATCCCATTGTCAATGTATAGTGTTTTAATATAAGTGTGAAATGCTTTTTCCACTAAATTGCAAAAGGTGGGAAAAATTTCAGATACATCTGATTTTTCATTTCATAGGGTACAACCAGACATATTTTGAAAAGTGATCAATAAATATAACATAATAGCGGAAACCATCAATTGATTGAATAGGACAAGGTCCCTAAACATCAGAATACACAAGTTCTAATATGCAAGAGCTAGATAAACTAGACTGAGCAAAGGGAATTTTATGGCATTTATTTGTTAAACATTGAACACAAGAAGAAACTAAAGCATTGGACACAGGAAGGCAGTGTTATTGTAAAATGCGATGAAGAATAGGCTTTGCAGGGTGACAAAGACGTTGGTGCCAGCACATGGTGGATGCAATTAAGGAGGTGGGAGCAGCAAAGGGAGTGGGAGTGACATTGGTGTTGACATGATAGACATGGTCGTCATTTGGGCCCTACATCAGTATTTGCCCCGTTCTCAAAGCCTTGACCTGAAAACATGAGGGAAAGAATTCCACAGAGACGTTATTTTGATGACATAACTGAGATACAGAGATGAGATTAGTATTGACATGAGGAATATGTAAAACATTTTGCAACTGTAAAGAAGTGGGTAAAGGGATGGAACCAGTATGGGTAATGGGAAGAGAGGTGCCATTAGCAACAGTGAGTTGCTCAGGTCCATCATATTCAGATGACAAAGTGAAGTTGGCAAGATCATTGGTGATGTGGTGCATTGCTCCAAAGTCTATGAGCCAATGATTATTATGGGATGATGGAGCAGAAACAGCATGAGCAGCAGGAGAGACATTAGAATTGTTTGCAATCTTAAAACAAAACTTGGCAGTGTGACCCTTACGGTTGCAATATTGACAAAGAAGAGGAGTTTGAGACTTATGTGGTAACAATAGAAGAAGATTGCTGAGAGGCATGTGGTGCCAAATTGTTGGAGGAAAAACGTCGTTGGTATGGGTGAGAATGAGAAAAATTCCTCCTGACAAGGTGAGCTGAAACTGGACTATCAAATGGTTTTTCTTCTTTCTTTAAATAGGTCTCGTAATCAGTTAGAGTCTCATACAGTTCATCAAACGAGATGGGCGTCTCACGCACCCGTATGGCAGCCGAGATTTCCTTAAAAGAAGAACCGAGACCATTGAGACATTAGAGAACGAGATCAATATCATCTAAAGGACGACCGATGACAGCTAGTTCATCCGAAATATGCTTAACGCTGCGAAGATACTCAGCAACAGAAGATGTTCCCTAGTGAGGTTTGACAAGCGGTCCTTGAGAGCCATGATCCGAGAGCGAGAACGATTGGCAAAAGCACGTCTAAGATGTTCCCAAGCAGCTTGAGAGGTTGTGGCTTGAAAGATCACAGCACGGGCATCAACGTCGCAAGCAGCCATTATAGCTAGCAACAAAAAGTGATCCTGACAGACCCAAAAAGTGAAGAGAGGATTGATGACTTCCTCACCATCTTGCTCAATGGTGGGTGAGGGACATGGGTGGGAACCTGTTATGTAGCCCACGAGATCATACGCAATCAGCATGGAGTGCATCTGTTTTGCCCATGCAACGTAGTTGTTACTATTTAGCTTGATGACCAGATTTGAGGCATTGATGTGGATGAGTTCGGTGGTGTATTTTTCTGGGTGAAAAGGAACGGATGTGGTGGAGGAGGCCATGAAAATTGATTCAACAATGAGAAAAAAAAATGCTGGTTAGAGCGTGGAAAGCTCTGATACCATAAAAGATAATGATAAAACAAGAGCAAAAAAGTGTTTTATTCATTTATGAATTACAATATATATAAGATATCTCATGTAACAAACTCAGAGTATAATGGAGGGATATTCCTATATTTGAATGCAATTGTTATCTAGTCTGTTGTCGCTAATCTAGTGTTCTGTTATCAATACAGATATTTAAAATATATATATTTGTATTCTGGTGTGCATGGTAATTCTGCATGTTAACCTAAAGACCATGATATAAGTATTTTAATATATTCACGTGCCGGTGCCTGCATGGGTCATGGGTCTAGCACTCCTTTATTTACAAGAACCCTTTATGGGCAAAAGTAGAACGATGAAATTTGGGTGGTAATTGGACTCATGGTTGCACTTGGACACCAACTTCTTGTGCAAACTTAATATCATCCTCGATCCATTTACCCATTCCCTTTCTCTAGCTGAGCTTCAAAATGCTGAAAAGCGATGTGATTGCTATCGTCAATGCCGGAGTTTTTGCCTAAAGATATTGGGAGGATATCCATACAAGTTTAGAAGCAAAGAGATAAAGAATTTCAGGGATTGTGCACATGAATGCTTTGTTGATCGTGATCTTGTGTACATTGATAATTTGATACCTAATTAGATACCTTAAAATAAGGCACTGCATTGAAGGATGTTACAACTGTGTCAAAATTCTGTCACCCTTATATGCTATTTATAAAAATAAATAGTTGAATATGCATTGGCATAGTATTTTAATTTAAAACAATTCTTCTTGAAATTTTACCTTTTTTTCTCTGGTACCATTTTGAAGTGTCAATATGGAAGACATTTAACATCAAGATACCTTAGCATCTATGACACGAGATCTCTCGTATATATCTACAAAAATATGTGAATTAGAGTGTGCCTTACCATTATTAAAAATTATAATAAAATTATTTATGTGCTTTCGTTCAACAGCTTAAACTTTTAACTTTAAATAGTTTTTGATAAGTACATTATGAAATTACTTAGTACCGAAGACAAGGAAACAATATTTTAACTTTAAAATTGATATTTACGTAAATGATATCATATGGTCGTAGAGTTAGTATATGACTCTTTTTAGAAGCCAGTAAACTAGATGTTGCTTCTCACCCATTAATGCTCTTTAGTTAACTTTTAATTTTACAGTTAAAATTTGTAATTTAAGAATTATATATTTTTTAAATTAATAAGTTATACTAGACTTCTATGGCCTACGCCCCTATATTTGAGACTGTCTAGCTATTATTTTCTTATTCAATAAATAAATTTGATATTGAGTTGATTCCAGAGCGTTTTCTTCGTGTATTTTCTTTTGTCCTACACCACCCACATTCATTATTATTATTTTTCACTCTTTTTAAGAAAAGCCACATAGTATATAAAGTTTTCTCCATGTGAGATACTAAGAGTTAATTTCATTGTTCCAAGAACCCCAATCTAGAAAAAGAATGAGAATTATGTACAAGAAAGGAAACATGGTTCTTTTGCTCATGATTGTGATTATGATTTTAGATGATCTTCATTGTTGCTATCCTTCTTTGCTTTTCCAGTCTATACCAATTGCCACTCATTTTCTTTCTCCTGTTCAGCTTCAAAATATTGCAAGGCAGCGTAGTTTCTATTCTCATTGCAGAATCCATTGTCTAAAGGAGTTCGGCGGACACCCAATGATCGATGATCAACATCGAATAGAAAAAGAATTCCATGAAATTCTATGAAATGAAATCGAAGTACAGGAAGTGTTTGGATAAGTACTTTGCTGACTGTAATGTTGTGTACCCTGATAATTGTATGCCTAACTAGTTAAACCTACCGAGAAGGTTTTGAATTGTGGTTGTGGTTGCAGTGATTGCAAAAAAATAAAAAATAAAAAAATCAACAAATAAATGTGATACAATGGTTGGTTTTATTGAGCCCGTGTTTCCTTTGGGATTTTGATTTTTGCTTTAACATCCTTGGACATTTTAATATTTTTAAGTATCAAAAAAAATATTTATGAAAACATTGAGTATGAGATATATAGAAATAAGTCAACATCACCATATTGCATAAAATTTATAAAAAAACATCAATCTTGAATTTTTTTTAAATACATATTTTATGCTCAAATAATTTATAAATAGGTTTCTAGGTAGAGATAACGTCACGAAGTCATGTAATCTTCCAATGGATTCAACATTAGACCCGAGGCCCAGCGAGAGAACATAATATTAATCTCTCTTTCTTGTATCTGAAATATTGAGAAAGAAAACTTACTATAAATTTGTTATATTGTATCAATAGAACCAAATTCTACTGATAAAAGTATAATACATTCGTAAAATTTAGGTTTGATTCTCACTGTCAGTAATACTATTGCTTATATTTAGGTAATGAAAGTTAAGACCGTATAGAATCTTAGATAGTGTGATGAAAGCTGTGCTTAAGTTCAGACGAGGAGGGCCATGGCTGGTCTCTGTGCCTGTATTTTTATGAGTGGGTGGATCCTTTTATTTTTGGGAAATACATAAATGGTTGGATCCATCTCGTTAAATTTTATGCAGAAACTTTATATGATCTAATTTCTTAAGGGATACTATTATTCAGAATTCAGATGTTCTTTTTTCGAATAATTTGTATGCTATCGATGATAGTCATTATTATTATTTTGTTCGTTTCCTTTTTTCCCATTTCAAAGAGCTCCCAAAAAAGTAAATGTCATACTCAGCAGTGCTTAACAATCTTCTTACTTGCTGATCAATGGATATTGGCTTTATTGATCATATTGGTTAGATTGGACCATTCTACTGTGAGATTTGTATTGTGTCGTTGGATTATGGTTTGAATTCATTCATTTGTTGGATCATCTATCTATGCAATACCACTGATATATGAGTATATATATTAAGCAATTCAAAGTATTCACTCAACAGCATAAGAGTTTGTTTGATTTGTTTATTTCTTCTTTTATCTTCAATAAAAATTAAAATAAGACTGAAAATATGTTTGGCAGAGTTTAGAAGAAATTTTTTTCTGAAAACATTTCTTAAAACATGGTGAAAGCAGGAAATTTATAAAAGATATTTTCAGTGTTTCCAAAAAAATAACCAATGTTATTTTTGCAATTTTCAAAGAAAATATATTATAATTAGTAAATAATATCATAATTATAAAAGACTGAGGATTTGGAAAGGGTTGCCGCAGTGAGGGGATGTGAGTTGGAGAAGTGGATTATGGAGAAATTAAATTTGGAGGAAGCACTGAGAGAATCGGAAGAGAAAGCAAGAAGTATGGAATCAAATATGTTTCAATTGCACGAGGAAGTAGGGATAGTAGAGAAGGTTATCAGAACACAGAAGGAGAAAGCGGTTGATGCAGTCAATGGAGCTGGAAATGACATAGATAGTGAAGTGAAAGGGTGGAAGTTGCAGTGGCCAGTGGTGGTAGCAGGATCTACAGGAGCTATTGCTGTAGCATCTGCTGTGGTCTATATGTGCTATGTGAAACGTAAGTGATTTTCTGTGATCAGAGTGACAAAGGAAGGAGGGAATTGGATTGGAAGTCGAAGAGTAGAGGTTTAGGATTTTCTAGCTTATTAGTCTAAAAAATGCTTCAATTTTGTTAGCCATAATGCTTTCCTGGCTTCAGTTTTTTTTTTGAGCCTATAAATTTTGACAACTTCAAAGTTGTCATATCATGAGAACAATAAATATTATATCTTTTGGTACCTTGTGATATTTGAGATAACGTGGAATATATATAAGATACTAGTGTTTCAAATTGTAATATTAGATTTAAAAGAAACCAATAATAATTTTTACCTCTTTTTTTCCCCCATAATTTAGTGTCTAGTAGATAGTGAAGACAATGCAAGATCGAAAAGGGGTACATAGAAGAATAATATTGTGACTTTAGCATGTGGCAGTGGTGATCTTCCCATTTCCCGTCCTAGAAACTAGGAAGTGGATACTTAGCTAAACACTCTAGCTAGCATGCATTTTGTATATAAATCTTTAGCTTCTTTTTCATGTTTCTGGTAGTATTTTTACCTAAAAGCTTGAGATTATCTATGAAACGTTTCCGACATTGATCCTTGCATGCTTTTGCTTCCATCATGTATTTTCTTAGTTGCTTACGTTGAGAATAGAGAGCTTCATTGTTTTGAATTGGGAGAGGAAGTGAGGTAGAGATTGAATAAGGATACTGATGAGGTTGCGCCAAAACTAGGCTTAGTGTGACCATTATAGCCATGGCTAAGTACAGCGTAGAATTCATCATACCAACTTTGGATTCAAATTATCTATTATCTATGATTTATATGGGGAAAAAACCCTATACGATAAGAGCATTTTATGAATTGAGTATTGTTATATATATACTTCGTTGTTTATTTACTTTTGAATCATAGATAAGTTATATTGCCTATTCCTTTTTCTTTTTGGCCAATTATACTTCCTTTCTTTCGATTGCATATATTTAGATGACTCTTAAACTATAACGAGATTTTTTTTAAAATTATCAAACACAACATAATGGCATATTTTATTAACAAGTACCTCAATAGCATCAAACTGAGGTATGAATATACTTAACCATAAGTTGGATAAGTTGCCTCAAAAATAAAATAAAAGTTTAGATTTAATCTGGAAAGGGTAATTCTAGCAGGAAGCCAATTAAGCTTACGAGTATACTTAACAAGTTGGTATGAAGTGAACATTTCCCATAATGGTTCTAGACTTGTAGAATAATTAATAGCAGAAATTTAGAAAAACAGAGAACGATTTAATTGAAAATAACAACTAATCAATATTTCAACATACAATCACACATCAAGTGCATTCAGAAGAAAACAGACAAACACAAATAAACCCTTCATCTTTTGTCACTATTTCT
Source organism: Gleditsia sinensis (assembly GCA_037074535.1). Lineage (NCBI taxonomy): Eukaryota > Viridiplantae > Streptophyta > Magnoliopsida > Fabales > Fabaceae > Gleditsia > Gleditsia sinensis. Next base: position 15,434,561 of record CM073470.1, on the reverse strand, counting down.
GGGATGTAGTTTCCGCACTCGCCAAGTGCAACCCCAGCAAAACCTCCTTTTCTTTATTTAGTGAATTTGATATTTCAACTTGAGAAAGCCATTGAACAATAAACAGTAATACAAAATCAGTAACAAGTTGAATATGTTTACCAACAAGAAGGGGGGGGGATCTGAATTTAAATATAATTAATAGCTAATATTGAATTTTCTCTTTCCTCAGCCGCAATTCATTCCCAATTGAAATTAAATGGAAGCTTTTGAACTTGAGGGCCATAGCCACATAAAGTCCATCAGCCAGATGATCAAATAATCAGAAAAATCTGCGCCTCCATGCTCTTTTGAGGAAGAGAGACCTACAAGCTCCCCAGAAGCCCACTGAAAACCCAACTCCCATGCCAAGATACGATGTCTTCAATAAACTGTCATCTTCATTTCCTCCAACAAGCTTTGGCGTGTCTGGTTTTTCTTTTTTTTATGACAGTTCTTTATAAGAGGAGCACCACAAAGTCCAAGATTGCCAATGTAATTCCATGCATCAAAACTCTGAAGTTGGGTCCCCAATGGGATTTGTCCACTGAAATTGTTGTATGACAAGTTCAAGTCACTCAATAAAGACAAACTGGAGATGCTCTCAGGATTTTGGTCATGAAGATTATTATGGGACAAATCAAGTGATTTTTGATCTTTCATCCTTCCAATCTGCTCTGGTATCTTCTCAGTCAAATGATTAAAAGACAAGTTCAAGGACTGTAATTTGATGAGCCAAAACAATTGTGGAGGAGGTTCTCCAGAAAGTTGGTTAGCTGAAAGGTCTATATTCCTCACAAGTTTTAGATTTTTCATATATTTTAGTTTCTGACCTTTTGTAGACCACGTAATTTCAAACATATACACAATCATTGCATATATAGAAGAAGGATCGTCAGGAACGAAAGCATCATCCAAAAGGCCTAAAGCCATGGAATGGAAGTTATTGAAGATAATGTCTAAAACTCGTACAGAATTTGATAAGTTTCCCAGATTTGATGGAATGAAACCCCGAAGTGAGTTATTGGATAGGATAAGTACAGCATAATTTTCCAATTGGCCTAACCAATTTGGCATTGATCCATTTAGCTTGTTGCTCAAAAGATCTAAAGTAACTAGACTTTGCAAACTTGACAAATCTATAATTTGACCTCTTAGACTATTATCACTGAAGTCAAGATATAAGAGGCTATAGCTCAGATTGAACAATCAGTTAGGTAATTCAGAGCCAAAATAATTTTCAGAAAGATCAAGAATTTCAAGTGGATTCATGTCGGTCAATTGATAGGCCCTCGACCATAACCATGAGAGGGAGGAAAATGAAGCCATTTTGTTTGCTTGTGAAGATCAATGCCACTGAGATAGAGATATTCTGAGTAGGTGAAAGCCAATGAAGATTATGCATTTGAAGATGACCATTGAATGATAAGTCAAGGTATTCAAGCTTAGAAAAATTTGCGTAAGGAATATCATGGATAGATGGCATGGTTATACTTTCAAAATCATTGGATCTCAAGTCCAAGTAGTCTAGAAATTCAAGTTGAAGCAAAGATAGGTTGATTTCACCTCTCAAGAATTGTGATGAATTTTCAGGATTCTGATTATGTAGATCAAGCTCTACAACTCTGCTGGTGATTGTGGTTTTTCTTGTTGAGTCCTCTAGCGGATTTTGTTTTGAGCATATCGTTATGGTATTTCTTGTTATCCTTTTGGGCATTAGCAGTTATATAAATTTATTTAAAATTTCTTATGCTTGAGCTTTAGAATGGTTCTCAATGGGCATGATTGAAGATTTTGTTTCTCATTTCTGATTAAAATATATTTTGTATAATCTAAGTAAAGAATCTATTTCATGGTACCGTAAGTTATTTACGTGTTGTTAAAGTTTAGCCTATAATCCGAGAGAAGAAAGTAAATGCTTTAGTTTAGATTGTAGAAGTGAAATCAAATAATTGATAAGATAATGCTGAGAAGGAAATTATATGTTCTTTGAGTTGAGAGGTAGGTCCTACACATCACTTGACCGTGCTTCCTCTTCCTGTTTTGAGATTTTTACTTAAATATTATTTATCATTGTTTCTATTTAACTTGTTCTCTTATTATTTTGAAATGTCATTATTTCGGTGCTACATTTGGCTCTCAGTTTGATTCATCTAGTTGTCTCGAATAAATATATATTGAGGCTAGAATGATCTGGGAGACATGTGGTGCGCAAGTAACTTGAATTTTCAGGTATTTTAGATACTTAGAGATAAGATACAAGGGTATTTGAGATTTTAATGTTTTATGTCAAGGACCAATTCAACTCAAAAGCTTAAACCTTAAGTGAAGACACTGAGATTCTACATTTATAATACGTGTGAGATGCCTTTAATTGTTATGTAAGATTCCAAAAAGTTCTAGATGATGATGACAGTGTACCTCTACCAAACACTTCCCTTCAAAATATAAAATATCAGTAGTTACATTTTGAAGATCGACTTTATGTGGCCCTCAAGTTCAAAAGCTTCCGTTGAATATTGGGAACAAATTGCAACTGAGATAAGTGGACGATATATATCACAAAGCACTATTCTTCTTTATTCAAACTCAGTTTTTTGGTTTGCCTTCTTCCAGATGGTAAAAAAAAAAAAAATCAGTTTGTTGCTGATTAATTCCTTGTTACTATTTATAGTTCAATAATATCCTTCCTAGGACGGCGTTGTTCAAGACATCCATGAGCTCTTATGTTTGTTTTTGAATGTCCGTCCTTTGCCTTATTTTGATAGGAAGTATCTAAGTTAAATTGTTTGATGTCTATGCTATTTTGATAGGAAGCCTTTCTCTGTTTAAAAAAGAAAAAAGAAAAGAACAAATAAATTATTGTGCTTTTAGACCAAACGGTATAACGAATTAAAGATATATCTTTTCTGAATACAGAAACAAACTTCTTTTCCATTACATGATAGCAGAGGAAACAGGGGGAGCGATCTTTAAATTAACTTCCATAGTTTTCATCTGAAGAGTTATTTTATTATCTTCTTCAAAATAAATCCAAGATCTTATTCGGAGAATGAGGATGGAATTTTAGTATTGAAAAATTAAAATGAAAATCACAATTTCTTAAAGACTAACTTCTAAAACTGCATTTCTCAGCATTAGTGAATTAAAAAAAGAAGATCAAAATGTGAAGATTCAAATAAAAACTCTTAAAAGAATAGGGACTTATACATCCTTGAGCAGTTGTGTTTTCTTTTGAATGTCATTCCTTTGTCTTATTTTGATAGGAAGTATCTAAGTTAAATTGTTGGATGTCTATGTGTTGCTATTTTGATAGGAACCCTTTCTCTATTTAACGTATCCTTGTATTTGTATATTAAATGCTGATCAGAAGTTTCTCCTTTGAATGGATCCCTTCTTGTTTATTAAATTTGTTTTCTTTCAAAAAAAAATGAATAAACAAATTATTGTGCTTTTAGACAAAATAGTACAAGGAAATGAAGATATCTCTCTTTTGTGCTTCGGTAATGATGCTGTTTTTGGGTTTTGCTTTGCTTCTTATACGTACTTTGTATAAACGAAACTTGTAATTGAATGCAGAGACAACTTCTTTTCCATTATATGATAACAAAGGAAATGGGAGAAAGAAACTTTCAAATTAACTCTCATAGTTTTCATTTGGAGATTTATCTTAATTAACTTCTTCGAAATAAAATCCCAGATCTCATTCGAAGAGTGAAGATGGACTTTTAATATAGAAGGATTAAAATGGAAACCACAATTTTTTAAAGACTAACTTTTAAACCTGTACTTCTCAGCATTAGTGAATTAAAAAAAAAAGGAAAAATAAAGTGTTAGGATTCAAGTAAAAACTCTTACCAGAATAGAGACCTTTATAAAAAGGAATTAAAATTATAGGGATGGATTGAGTAATTATACTTTTTTTTTTATAATTCTAGTTTAGATAGACTGCAACAATGAGAAATTGTGACCTAATATTTATTAAATATGTTTACATAATATATATAGGTTGTAATATTAATTTTCATGTTATTAAAAGTAACTTGTACACTGGAGTTTCCTAAAGAGGGCTGATGGTAAAATAGTCATTTAAAATCCCTTAATAGAGTTGGATAACCTTAAAAAAAAATTGTTTTCTTTTCTGCAGCGAACAAGCAAAGACTAGACCTTAATCATATTTTTTTAAGAAATAAAAAAACAAATAGAGTTGTTACTAGTCTTTAATTGGAAAAGCAATACCCCTTAATAGCTAATCTTTCAATAATTAATCAACTTTTACTTTTGTGATTTTAATTAGAATATATTGGTCGTGGAAATTGAAAAAGATGAGAATCGAAGCTTGCCGGTGTGTTCCATTACTGACAAGAGAAAATTTTGGGTACAATTAGGGAGGAAGACTTTGCTAGCGTGCAATATGGGTTAACTTGGAAGTATTAGAAGACTTTGAAATATTAGAAAAATTAATAAGTAAAGGGATTGGAAGACCTGAAAATATTAAAAGACTTAATAAGTAAAGAAATTGGATGGGAGTTAAAACATTCTTTTTTATTTTTAGTATCTTTGTTATTTAACACAAAAAATCATTTGTCCACATTTCAAGTTCAAAAGACTTTCATGTGAGAGGGTGTGCTAAAAATTATAATAAAATTATTTATGATTCTCTACTTAATAACTTTCAGTCTAAATAATTTTTGATATTATTAGTGACTAGAAATAAATTTGAGTACAATTTAGGAAGAATACTTTTCAAGCATGAAACATGGGGTACTATGTCCATTTCACTTTCTCAATAGACCTAATCACACAATTTTCTTACAAGTGAATGGGATAGGAAGACTTGGAAATATTAGAAGACTTAATAAGGAAAGGAATTGGATGGAAGTTAAAGCATTCTTATTTATTTTTGGTGGTTGGACTTTGGGTATCTTTATTTTTCATGTATCTGAAAATTTATAAAAAATTTGAGAACGAAATAAATAATCAATTTTTTGTATTATTTAAAATATATATGATACACATTTTAAAATTTTAAAATATATTATATCTAAACATCTTTAAAATGGATTTTCAGATAATTGAGAAATTTTTTTTTAATACCAAACACTGCCTTAGGCTTTCCAAAATTCATCCTTCGAAGTGGTGGCTTTTCACATTTTTTGGGATGGACTCCAAACTCTGTTATTATTGTTTAATTCTTTTCTAAAATTTTAACGTTAAAAGTGATAAATAAATAACTCTTTGCGTGTGTTATTATTATTATTATTATTATTATTATTATAATAATAACCAGGTTAAACCAAATATGATGGGAGAATAATTAGTTTTACATAAAAGAGTTTGTTGGTCACCACACCAGAGTTTGCTACGTCTCACATGCCTTTAGGTTGTGTGATGGTTAGTATTCTTGCTTTTGCTTGAGTTACCAATTGGAGAATTGCTACAAATAAAGGTATTTTCTTTTTGATATTTTACAAGTCATATTTTATTAATGGGTCATTTAGTTAAAATATGTTATAAATAAAATTTTACACAAGGAAAATATAGAATGTAAAGGCACTTAGAGAGAAATAACACATAGAGAGAAAGATATCCTTCTTATTTCATTGCTTCATACAAGCCTTTATTTATAGGCATACAATCATAAAAGAAGATAAGCCAAAAGTCAAGGAGCATAAATAAGATTTAATGGCTTTAGGAGTTGGGAAAATAAAAAGACACTCATAATAATAATGGATTTAATAATATTCATTATTTTGAGAGTTGAGAAACCAAATGGGCTTCCACAATAATAGATGATTTCATAACTCTCCCCTGTGGATGTCCATTTTACAAGGAATATGCCTCATTAAAACCTTACTAGAGAAAAACCCAGTGGGAAAAAACCCTAGTGAAGGAAAAAGAGTACATCATTCCTTGTATACTCCCCTTGTTCTCAGTATCATTGAATATCTCTGAGTCGATGCATCCCAATTTTATATACTAGTATTTCAAATGCTGAAGTAGGTAAGGCTTTGGTGAATAAATATGTCAAATTACCACTTGAATGAATTTGTTGTACGTCACCATATATAAATAAATATCATGTTTAAGATCAGGCCTTATGTGGATCAGATAAACATCCAGCATCTGCATAACCAATGAGTTATGGTCTAAATCCATTTGCATATAGCAATTTCATATTAATAGTACCTCAGAGATATCGAAAGACATATTTAATTCTATTCCAATGTCTTAGCATTGGACAAGAGCTAAATCTAACTAACAGGCTGATACCAAAAATCATATAAGGAATTGTATTATTGGCAAGATACATCAGTGCACCAATTGCATTAAGATATGGTACTTCAGGATCAAGAACTTCTTTATTATCATATTGAGGTCAAAAACATATTATTTCACATCAAGTGAGCGAACAACTATTGTGATACTAAATGAATTTTCTTTGTCCATATAAAATTCTTTTAGGATTTTTTTTGTATAAGTTGATTGATAAATAAAAATTTTATTTCTCAAATAATAAAATTGTAATCTAGGAAAATTGTTTTTTTTCAAGATATTTCATTTCAAACTCTTTATTTAAACACTTTACTGCCTTTATAATCTCTTCAGGAGTTCCAATAATATTTAAATTATCAACATACACCATAATAATAGCAAATCCTGAATTTGCTTTCTTTATAAAAAAAACATGGACATATATGGTCATTCTTATAACTATGATTTAACAAATATTCACTGAGATGGTTACACCATATTTGTCCAGACTATTTCAATATAAAGATCTTTGTAATTTAATTGAATAAACTTCCCGGGATTTTTTGAATTATATGCTTTAGGCATATTAAATTCTTCTGAAATTTTCATATATATGTTACTATCAAGTAAGCCATATAAATAGGCTATAACAACATCCATAAGACTCATATCAATTTTTTCATGTATTGCCAAACTAATGAGATACCAAAATATAATTGCATCTAGCACATGAGAATATGTGAAATTATAATCAATTCCAGGTCTTTGTGAAAATCTTTTGCAACAAGACGTGCTTTGTACCTCACAATTTCATTTTTCTCATTTTTTTTACATACAAATATCCATTTGTACCCAGCGGGTATTACACCTTCAGGTGTCTGAACTATAGATTCAAATACCTCACAATTTTTAAGTGAATTCAATTCTGTTTAAATTGCATCTTTCTATTTTGGCCAATCACATCTATGTCAACACTCATCGACAGATGTAGGTTCATAATCATCATTATCATTCAAAATATTAAGCGCTATTGTATACACAAAAATGTTGTCGACAACTGTTTCCTTTCGATTCAATCGTTTCCCTGTAGATATATAATTTATTGAGATCTCTTCATTTTCATCAATTTCAAAAATTTTAACAATTTCAGGTACCTGAACTTCTTCTGGAAGTACTTTGTTTGTTATGTCTCTAGTCTCTTCAAAAGCATCTATTTCTGATATTGAATAATTATTTCTTTCTTTTTACGGGGATTTTTATTTTTAAACCGATTGGTCTATCACGCTTCTGACGTGCTTTAGACTTGCTAGTGATTTCATTAACGGATTGTCCTTCGGGGACATCAATCGGTACATAAGTATTTACAGCTGGTATATGTGACTTTGTCACTCTCTTTAGGTCAGTAAATACATCTGGCAGTTGATTTGCTATTCTATGTAAGTGAATTATCTTTTGAACTTTAAGTTCATATTGTTTTGTGTGAGGTTCAAAGCATTCCATGTAATTTCTTTGACCAGCTGTTTTTCATTTTCTCCCCCTAATGTTGGGAAGACTAAATCATCAAAATGACAATTGGCAAAACGTGCCATAAATATATCTCCTGTCATTGACTCAAGATATCTTATAATAGAAGGAGAATCATATCCAACACATATTCCTAATCTCCTTTGAAGACCCATCTTAATGTGTTGTGGTGAGGCTATTAAAACATATACCGTACACCCAAAAATTTTAATATGAGAAATATTTAATTCAAGACCATAAGCCAATTATAAAAGAGAAATATTCATGATAACTTGTTGGTTTGATGTGTACTAGTGCTGCTGCATATAAAATTGTATGTCCTCAAATAGAAACAGAGAGTTTCGTTCGCATAAGTAAGGGTCTAGCTCTTAATTGAAATTGTTTAATAAATGATTCAGCTAACCCATTTTGTGTATGAACATGAGCTACATGATATTCTACATTTATGCTAATAGACATACAATAGTCATTGAAAGCTTGTGAAGAAAATTCACTATCATTATCAAGGCGAATGGATTTAATTGTATAATTTGTAAATTGTGCTCTTAATCGAATTATTTGAGCAAGTAATCTTGCAAACACTAGATTACAAGTTGATAGCAAGCACACATGAGACCATCTACTGGATGCATCTATTAATACCATAAAATATCTAAATAGCCCACATTTATGATGAATTGGTCCACATATATCACTATGTGTATGTTCCAAAAATGTTGGAGACCAGTTCCAACTTTAGCTAGTAATAGCTAATAACCAATTGGCCTTGAGAACAAATAACACATGACAATTCTTTAGATTGAAAAATCTTCAGGTTTTTCAATAGGTGCCCATGTGAATTTTCAATAATTTTTTTGCATCATTATTGATCCAGGATATCTCAACCGATCATGTCAAATAGTGATCAATAAACTTCTGGTTTATTGTAGTATGTTCGCAAATACTTCTTTTTGTATATAAGACTTAACTCAAGCAATTTGCAAATTGTGAACAGTGCATTAAAAGAATTATTTTTTAAGTAATTAGGCACATTATAAAATGGGTGGTATAAGATAGCACTATATTGGTGCAAGTGATAAATAACTATAACATAAGATCTAGCTAATTTAGAAAGAGATAAAGTGAATGTCAATAAGAGTTTCACATTTCACAAATTATTTAGTAAAGTAGGCAATTAATTGGCCTTCTATACAATATCCCACATACCAAGTTCAAAAATACTTACAACCGCATACGGTATAATTGTATACCCATACAGAGGATTCAATTAAATAAAACATATAGATAAATATCAACTAGAGATCATGCTCAATTTATAGTCCATATTACAGAAGATTCTTCAACTATATTGTAGAAAATTGTAGTTCAGTTTTCAACAGGATATAAATTCTAAAAATAGAATACTCATAAATGTACAATTCACAAAATTAAATTTCTAGTGGTTATAGTTCTCATTCAAATCAACCCATAAGAGAATTATTCGTCTTCCAAGAACCTTTTATGATATTTCTACAAAATTTCTCATTATCTTGAACCAGATGAAAACATGATAAACCATGACAAATAAAAATTCATCTTTGGTATTTCCAAGAATAATTACACTAAAACAACTTTCGAGGCATTCATGCAAATATATGATTAGATAGAAACGTAATTAACAATCCTTATTAACATGAGTTGATCCAAAAGTGATAATTCTCATTTTGCTATGTAGCACCATCAAGCATGAATAATTTACTAATATCCACAAGTGTTTAGCGCTAATTACACATCTATGAACTATAATATATTCAAAAAATTGTCCCAACATGGGCAACGCAATTATGCTAAATTAATTGCAAGGACTAACCATGGAAATTTTTTATCTTAGCATATGAATATCTCCATGAAATACTATTTTTCTTTTTAAATTTCTTTTGTGAACAAAACTTTTCATGAAACAACCATACTTAATTATATGTAAATCATAATAGAAATCTATAGCATTAAATTCATTTTTCACATAAACAAATGCAATGTCAAGTAAAAATAAGATCACATACCTTTCGAAAATGCATGATAATGAAAATTCCTCTCAAACAAAATTATCCCACAAACTCAAATACATATTACCAACTCCATTCTTCTTCTAGATGTAGACATGAAAAAAAAATTGAATCACCTTAAAATTGTAGTTTCAACAACTTCAAATACTTTAATGGCAATGGGGACACAATAAGATCTCTTCCTTGTGATTTGAAAAAGAATAGCCAAGAGCAAAGTCGTGCTGATAACGTGTTATAAATGAAATTTTACACAAGGAGAATATAGAATGTAAAGGCACTTAGAGAGAAAGATGTCCTTCTTATTTCATTGCTTCATACAAGCCTCTATTTATAGGCATACAATCATAAAGGAAGATAACCCAAAAGTCAAGGAGCATAAATAAGATTTAATGGCTTTAGGAGTTGGAAAAATAAAAGGACACTCATAATAATAATGGATTTAATAATATTCATTATTTTGGGAGTTGAGAAACCAAATGGGCATCCACAATAATAGATGATTTCATAACAAAAGACAATTTATTCATTTTTTATTGTGACTCATGACTAAAAGTCTCATCTTATTAACACATGAAAAAGAGTGATTTTAACTTTATGAATCACAAAAATATATTTGAATAACTAGGAAATTAATTTGTATGGTTTTTTAAATGAAAATAATAAAGAAAAAAATTCACTTACTTTTAAAAATATAAATTTTTGTTTTAGCGATTTGATCTGTTTCACTTGTTTCAAAGATTAATTAGCTTTTGCTTCAGTGGTCTTAATTGGAAAATATTGGCAGTGGAAATTGAAAAAGAGGAAAAGAACGAAAGCTTCTGGGGGTGGGTTTCATTACTGATCCAATTGGGACAAAGACTTTGCAAGCATGTGAAAAAGTTATTCAAAAAAAATATAAAAAAGACTTGGAAATAATACAAGACTTAAACCAAAGCATTCTCTTACTATTTATATACCATGTAGACAATTTAATATTCTCTGATAAACAACTACCATGGTTAACTTCACTTCACAACTTTCAATTGTTTTACTGTTGTTGCTATTTGCAACTACATTCAACCAAAGCATATGTACCAAAAACAGGGTTGTTCGTTGCAATACAAAGGATTGAAGGACTTTGTTAATCTTCAAACAAGGTGTGGTAGATTTGTCCAACGTGCTTTCCTCATGGTCTAGTGAAGAAGATTGCTGTGCATGGTCAGGAGTTCAATGTGACAACATCACAGGCAGAGTTACAAAGCTTGATCTAAAGAAACAAAATATTTGGCCATATAGTTTGAGAGGTGAAATCAATCTATCTATGCTTCAGCTTGAATTTCTAAACTATCTCGACTTGAGTAGTAATAATTTTGAATCCATAATTATTCCGCCCATTTTTGTGACTAGATATGCTAAAGATAGACAGAGATATGATAACCAATTACAAGCCAACAATTCTCCTCCAACAATAAATTTCTATAATCTTCAGTATCTTGACTTATCAGAAAATAGTCATGTTGTCATTGATGATCTTCAATGGCTTTCTCAAATTTCTTCCTTGAAATATCTCAACCTTAGTTACATTAATATTAGAAATGAAACCAACTGGCTTCAATCCATGGCTATGCTTCCTTCATTATCAGAGTTACGCTTGAGAGGTTGTGATCTAAGCAACATCAGTCCATCCCTTAGCTATGTCAATTTTACGTCACTTGTAACTCTTGATCTTTCTTATAACAATTTTGAATCAAAATTACCTAATTGGTTGTTCAATCTCATCAGTGACATCTCCTATGTTGATCTTAGCTACAACAAGTTTCATGGTCAAATATCAATGGCTTTCTTAAGGCTTTGAAACCTGCAATCCTTGAATTTGGATTTCAATCAATTCAATGGATCAATTCCAAATTTGTTAGGCCAACTTGAGCACTTGAATTATCTTGATCTTTCCTATAACTTTTTTAATGGTTTCATTCCATCAACTTAGGAAACCTTTCTTCCTTAATTGACATAGATTTGTCAAACAATTACTTGAGTGGTGATCTTCCAACAAGCCTTTCCCAACTCTATAACTTAAAGAGTTTAAAAGTTGGAGGCAATTCCTTGGCTGGTGTTGTATCAGAAATAAAATTTTCCAAACTCTCAAACTTAGAATCATTGGACTTGAGTTCAACACGTTTTAGATTTGACATGGATCCTAATTGGGTCCCACCATTTCAACTCTGATATTAGTTTGAGGAACACAAGTATGGGTCCTAATTTTCCAGCATGGCTATATACACAGAGGTCACTAGAAAGATTGGACATTTCTAGCTCAGGAATTTCATACATAGATGAAGACATGTTTTGGAGCTTTGTAGCAGAAATTCAGTGGATATTTCTGTCTCACAACTCAATCAGCAGAGACTTATCAAAGGTGACACTAAGCTCTTCCTATATATATCCAGAATACAATAATTTCACAGGAGGCCTCCCACATATATCACCAAATGTCCATAAATTAATTTCATCTCACAACTCTGTCTCGGGATCTATTTTTCCCCTATTGTGTGATCAAGTGAATAGGGACAATTCATTGTACTTTTTGGATATATCATATAATCATCTAATAGGAGCACTTCCTGATTGTTGGGGCAATTGGAAATATATGTCTTTACTTCACATGGGCAATAATAAGCTAACAGGTGAAGTTCCTCCGTCAATAGGTACATTATCTTATCTTGTGTCATTGGATTTGAAAAATAATAGTTTCTTTGGAGAATTATCATTGGACTTCTCAAATTGGACAGAATTGGAATACCTTAACAACAATAACAACTAAGCCTCTTTCCCACTAGGTGGGGTCGGCTATATGGATCAAACGGCGTCATAGTGGCCTATCATGGATGAGATCAATAGATAAGTTATTAACTATTAAATCATTTTTAATAGTTTCACTTATTATTTTCTTTGACCTCCCTCTACCTCCAATATAAAAATTTTTGTGAATATAAATGTCACGGCCCCAAATGATGAAACACATGACCGGCATGGCATAAGGGTTTCCCCCTAGCCGTAAGCCTAACACATAGCATGCACAAACATTCAGCACACAATCCAGAGTACATAATAAATATAACTGGCCACATATGCCACATCCAATATAAGAAAATACTGTATATATATATATATATATATATATATATATATATATATATATATATATATATATATATATATATATATATATATATATATATATATCTCATGAATCCAACATCCTTGATTCAACTTGGCCCATGGCCTCATAATACAAACATCGTTATAAAACATAAAATCATTTTTCAAACAACACAAGAAGCGAGGATCCTGCCTGTAAGTTCATGGAGATACACTAGACATAAACTTAAACTATACAACCAGTACAACGGAGCCTTGTCCAAACTGGGGCTCACCAATGCTATATTTAGCCTCCTATGGAGCTGTAGCTGGATCAATGTTTCTTTGACTATCTGAGAGGAGAAAACAGAAGAGGGGTGAGATTACCACATCTCAGTGAATGGATAAATCACACTATAACTGAAATAGGGAAAACCAAACACGAGTGTTTCGCAATGAGTTTAATAATTGAAATCCAAATATAAAGATAATAATCGAAACATTTAAGCATTTAGCCATAATTTATTGAAAGAAAAGTTAAACAGTTCAAATGTATATTCAAAAGATAAAATAGGATTTAAATCAATAATCGCAAAAAAACAAATCAATTACGCATGATAAGTAATAAATGGAGTTATTTATGCAATAATAATGATGAATGAGATATTTTAGAAATATTTAATTTTTAAGAAAAATGCACTAGTTTATTGGAGGTCTTTCCTAACAGATCTATCATCTCCCCCAAGCACACAGCAAGGGTAGGGTAATCACTGTAGGCGTAGACATAAGTCCACCATAAATTCCCCCAAGCACATAGCAAGGGTATGGCAATCACTGTAGGCGTAGACATAAGTCCACCCTAAATTCTTGTGTCTTAGGCAGTCATATGCCCGTCACAGTATCCTAGGCCGAAGCCTTAACATGATCATGGTACACTAGGGCTAGCACTACCTGCGGCTAGCTAACAGTGATCTAAAAGGGTTCCTCCAATAGAAAATATTTGAAATATGCTATTCAAAAAGTTTAAAGTAAAACATTTCAATAACATTATAATAAAGCGATAATTCTCCATCTAGCTCTTTTCATGTATAAAATTTCGTTCTAAAAATATGTTTCATCCATGTATTCCCATGGAGACCTTTATCATCATAAACTTTCCCTTTAAACATATCGTCCGTAGACGTCGTATAGATGTTCGCATGCATCAAATCATTTCATGACTAACTTAGTTCATTTCTATGACTAAGTTCACATTTCTATAAATTTAGCTCAAATGAAGAATTATCAGTCTAGATGCTTGCCCTGCATACCTAGGGTTCAACTAGGATTGAAATTTATAATTTCTAACATGGTTGGAACATATTGATTTTTAAAGCGGTAAAACAATTTAACATACATTCCAACTAGTTAAAATCATACGAGAGAGTTATAAATCAAATTCCTAAAACATGCGCTATAGTATGAAAAACCCAATCACCTTACTAGGAGTCCAACAACGGGAATTTCACCTCATGATGGTTCAACAACCTAGAAAACATAGACATAACATGAGAATTGAAAAACTCTAAACGTCACTATTCATGCCGAAAAATACTATTCACTCACCGGAAACACTATTCATGCCGAAACCTAAAAACCCTATATTTTAGTATAGAAACTAATTCTAAGACTATCTATGGAAAGAAGTTCGGTAAAACGAAACCTAAAACGCGATTAAACGGAGTTTTACCTTTGGAGGTACTATGCACGCGATTTTCTGACGACCTTCCGGCGACTTTCCGACGAAATTGATTGGTGGGATTTGTAGCTCTTCTTCCCATGAGTCCAACGGTACCTTGCTTGCTCAAATCGGACGTCCGGATGATGAGATATTTTAGAGAGAAGTTGGAGAAAAATTTTAGAGAGAAAGAGTTAGGGTTCAGATGAAAAAGAAATGAAGGAAAAAGGGGGGGTCCGCAAAAAAAAACTATCTGATGAATCTCGCCGCCGGCGAACTCATTCTCGCCGCCGGCGAACTCATTCTCGCCGCGGCGAGCCACGATTTTTGTCACGGCGAACATATTTTCGCCGCGGCCAGATTCGAAACCAGAAAACTCATGCTCTCGGGAAAATGCTACAGCATTCTCGCCACGGCGAACATATTCTCGCCGCGGCGAACTTATTCTCACCGCGGTGAACTTCATTTCGCCGAATTTGACAAAATGTTCAACATGCAAGTTGTATCCCTTTCTCTTAGCTTTCCGTAGCCACTTGAATCACCTAATTTGGAGTTTATATGAAGGAGTTATGCATAAAATAGTGAGCAAAGGTCCAGATCACATTATGCTTCGGTTTTTGCCTCTTCTCACTATAATATTCACGGAATTTGCAAAAGTTCCCAACATAAAAGTTGTAGATATATGTCTTATATTTCATTAGAAATTGGAATCACTTAATTTAGATTTCATATGAGAGAGTTATACTTATATGAGTGACGAAAGGTCAGAAGAAAAGGTCAGAAACGCTCTAAAATTTTACATTGTTCTTAACTTCCTTGTTTTAAATGATTTGTACTTAACCTTAAAAGGTTTTATTAGTTGAGGGTTATTACAATAAAACTTTGAGAAATCATTTCAAATAATTCTCGACAACCCTACACCACTAGGCATAGTGCGACCACCATAGCGATGGCTAAATGCAGCATAGAATTCATAATACCAACTTTGTCCATTCTAAGAACTTTGGATTCAAATTATCTATTATCTATTATTCCTTAGTACTTCCCAGGGAAATGGAATACAAATATTTATAATTTTTCCAACAATCAGGAAATTTTCCCATTAAATATCCAAATACTGGAAATCCTTAATGTGGGATTCATTCTCATTGTGAGCCAAATCCAAAATTGCCACTTCTGTTGGTAGACGAGGAAGCCTTCCTTCAAAGTTATTGAAGCTAATGTCTAAAACTCTTACAGAATATGATAAGTTTCCCAGATTTGATAGAATGGAATCCTGATGTGAGTTATTGGATAGAATAAGTACAGCCAAATTTTCCAGTGAGGCTATAACTTAGATTAAACAACTGGTTAGGTAATTCAAAGTTAAAATAATTTTCAAAAAAATAAAGAATTTCAAGTGAGGTAAAATTCACGTTCTGAAGCACGTGTACTCCATGAACACCACATAATCATCCCTTTCAAATATCTACATGTTTTTCAAGAAAATTACATATTCAACTTTTCCTCCTTTTAATGACTTTTCTTAAGAAAATGTGGCATAAAACGAAAATAACTTTGACGATTACATTGTCTGAAGATTTCAAGTATAAATTTCAGTTCAAACCAAAAAAATAAAAAATAAAAAATAAACATAATACTCCATCTTTCACGCTTGAAAATTTTCCTCTCAAAATTTTGTGTTCTCATCTTCTTTTTCAATATTCACTTAAATCATCATACGAAATAGAAATTACACAATTTGTAGAGGCAAACAATAATATTCAATTTTTTTCGAAACAAGTGATAGCGATCTGATTGTTTAGGCAACAATACATTTTTATTAAGTAAAATATTTTTCTATTTTTCTTTTAATACTTAAATGTGTGAATTAATTTCGGGGGTTGCCTCCAAGTCTTTTTGTTTTTGTTTTTTGGTGCACTGACTCCAAGTCTTTACGCGTGAGAATCAGGACATTGTGGGGTCAATATTATAATGGTATATAAAGTTGAAAATAAGGCTCAATGTCACATTACTAAAGATGAAACTCTAATTGCAATTTTTTTAATTGATTGTAAGTCATAAATTTTATATAAATTATAATAATATAAAAATAAAAATTGAAAGATAGATATTATTAGGTATAGTTATAAAAACTTTTAAAAATACAATCATTAAATATAAATCAAAATAAAAAAAGATTTGTATAATCTGTTTAAAATCTCAATATATGTACTTAAAAAAATCTCAAATTTTTTTGTAAATTAGATATCATTATTTTAGAAAAGTATTTTTTTGTATATTTTTTATAATCTTAATGAAAAATATTTATAACTATAATTTTCTTATATCACCTCTTTTCAAGTAGAAATATTTTTTTTGCATAAAGTTAATTTTTTACATAAAAAATATTATATATTTAAATAAAAATAGGTCACGTGACGCACACGCACGTTGACAGACACAAACATTTTAATATCAGCAAAAAGTGCAATAATTCTATTTTTCACTGTATTTCACTTGTGTAAGACCTTGAGTGCTCAACAGTGTTTTTACAATCACAAATTTTATTAACGAGAAATGATTACAATTAAATATAACTTACATAGGTTGCCTAAAAGATAAAATAAAGTTCAGATTTAGTCTGCAAAAGGCAATATCTAGCAGTGACTTGAGGAAGGAGATTCAGAAGAAAACACAGGAGCTCTGGGATGCAGTTTCCTCTCTTGCCAAGTGCAACTGCAGCAAAGTTCTCTTTTCTGTATGTAGTGAGTTTGATATTTGTATTTGAGGAAGCCATTGCACAATGAACGATAAAAGAAAAT
Organism: Gleditsia sinensis; assembly: GCA_037074535.1. Classification (NCBI taxonomy): domain Eukaryota; kingdom Viridiplantae; phylum Streptophyta; class Magnoliopsida; order Fabales; family Fabaceae; genus Gleditsia; species Gleditsia sinensis. Next base: position 15,417,081 of record CM073470.1, on the reverse strand, counting down.
CAATATCAAATTGAACATGTGTACCTACGTGAAGGGAAAAATATGAATTTAAGTATAAGAGATTTAGATCTTTCATCCTTCCAATTTGCTCTGGTATCTTTTCCCTCAAATGATTGTAAGACGAGTTCAAGGACTACAATTTAGTGAGCCAAAATAATTGGAGAAGAATTCTTTCAGAAAGTTGGTTAGTGGAAAGGTCAATTCTTTTTTATAAGCACAAGAATTTTCTAACTTTTGACCTTTGTAGACATTGCAGGGATAAGCATTGATTAGGTTACTTAACTTGATTGAATATCATTTTGAAAATTTAATACCTAAATCCAATTAAAGTTTTGAATTATTTAAATTTTTTTAATTATTTTGAATCAAATTTAAAAAAATTTATAAAAAATTACATATAGTCCACTCAAATTAACTTGAAAATATTTTAAAATTCATCTATGTAAATTCTTAAACTTAGATTCGATCCATTAGACCAAAAAGATGAGTTCATCTATCTCATCCTTGCTCTCAAGAAAATCTTTCTAAAGGGTCACATTAATCCTCACAAGGCTCTACTTTTGCATTCTCTTCTCTCTGAATTCTCCATGTTCTGTTTGATCCTTGATGGCAGACCTAAGTTAAATCTTACCAAAGAAGATGCACAAAAGATAAATGTCACGCCCCTACTTTAGGAACGCGAAAAACTCTCTAAGTCCGATAAACTTTATTATTATGCATTTGCAAATAGTCTCACAATATCACATATCCGAGTATTACCATATGTTTACAAATTTGCAATACTAATAATTATACATGCCAAATCTATATATATAACAGGTTTACAGCGGAAACAAGGATCCTGTCTGTGACGTTCAGAGTAACTCTAGAGTTTAAATATATTACAAATATAAAACATTGAGAGTCTGGAAACAATTTAGGTTCACCACAGAAGTACGACACCCAGTCGATCAAGAAGTCGTAGGACCAGACTCTCGGTCTTTATCTGAAAAATATATCAACCACGTGTAGTGAGTTTTACAACTCAGTGAGCAGATAATACCTCCTAAGACCTTTCAGATCAACATATGGAGGTACTCATGTAATAAAATTTAAGTAATCAAAAATTACATTTCAGAAGTACATCCACATGGGACCCGCATTTTCAAATATTCTCTGTTCAAAAATCATAACCAGGTCTTTCAAACCATATGCGATACTGTATAAACAATGCTCATATCAAGTTCAAAAATTGTATTTAATCAAAATATGTTATGCATCAAAACATTTCTTATAAAATATTCGGAGGATCCCATATCAAAACTACCACATCAGAGTCTAACCCCTTCCGTACTTTGGTGGTATAGGATTTGTCTAAATTTAGCCTCTCGCTGAGGTTTTCCCTACTACTATTCAAGAGGACACACGAAGGGACTCTGTATGGGTCTTTTTCCAAGCACACAGCAAGGGAAGGCAAATAACATCTCATATAACTGGCATCTCGCCCATATATAGGAGGCATACCGCTCTCCATCACATATCATCTTCTGTGTGTTGGCCCTCACACGAGGCTAGCACCACCTCCCCTGCTAGCTGAGGCAATCAAGGTGCATCAGGGCTAACATAACCTGCTGTTAGCAGACAGTGTTTATACTAGGACTCCTCCACAAAATCATATTCTCATATATTCCATATTTATCAATCAGAAGTTCTATCATAATATAACATTTTCAATCTCAGAATATTTTCTCTGTCAAAACTTCCCAATCAGGGGAATTATAAACACATGCCTATATCCGAGGTAAAGATATCTTTGTATAAATCAATATCACATACATAACATATTTTCTTTGCCATATAATAAGAAATGCATTTAAAAATCATGTATTCAAAGCATTTAAAAATCTATTTCAAAAATCATACTCTTCTTGAACTAGTTATCATGTTTCAACCGTTTCAGAGATTCTAAATCATTTCAAGAACAAATGAAAGTATAAATAACCTGTAATCATACTCATTTACCAATGTAAAGTTCAAGAAGAGTGAAAATAAGCCAAAGGAAGAATTATCTACTCACAAAATCAGGGTACCAAGTTGGACAACCCTAAAATCCTCGTTTCTGGTCCGAATTTGGTAAAATAAACCACAAAATCGAGTCCGGAACGTCAAAAAACTTTAAAAATAACTCTAGATTTGCAAAATTTGGCCTCTAAGAGCTCGGTCAATGCAAGGAGGTTCGGCTGCCACGCGCTACACGTGGCGCCCAAGGAGTTGCGCGTGGGTTTCACTCGCCGAGAGAGATGCTGCGCGTGAGGACGCGTGCAGTAGTGGATCGGCCTGAAATTTGAGATCCAAAGGTTTTAGTGCCTTCGGGATCGATCTACGGTGTTAGTTTTTGGGTTAGCTAGCCATAGATAGGAGTTTTGGGAATTACCTTTTTAGGCTATTTTTCCTTCAATTTTTCGGCCAATCTCCAGTCAATTCTTCAAAAACCAATATGATAGATTTGAAGAACTCTTCGTCCTGAGTCCGTTGGTGGTAGTGGTGTCGAAATCCGAGGTCCAGTTGCGGAGAAATCTTAGAGAGAAGTTAGAGGGTTTCAGGAGGAAATTTCTGAGGAGAGATGGAAAATTCTAGAAAATGATCGGCCTCTTGAGTGGCTGAGGTCCTTAAAATACCCCGGGAGACCTTTATGCAAAAATTCACTTTTAGAGGGAGGTCCTTGCAAATTTTTTTTATTTACATTTTAGCCCCGAAACTTTTAAGAAATTGCATTTTGGCCCCGAAACGTAAATTCTCATATTTCTTTTGTAATTCTTTAATCCATGTAAATAATAACTTATTTTCACCGGGTTTTAACTCCATTTTTGAAATCCTATCTTTAATTATAATTTTTTTTAATTTGAATTTATGCCTTCTGGATCGATTTACGGTGTTAGTTCTTGCGTTAGCCAGCCTTAGATAGGAGTTTTGGGAATTACCTTTTTAGGTGATTTTTCCTTCAATTTTCCGGCCAATCCCTGGCCAATTCTTCATAAACCAATCAGATAGATTTGAAGAACTCTTCTTCCTGAGTCCGTTGGTAGTGGTGGTGTCGAAATCCGAGGTCCGGTTGCGGAGAAATCTTAAAGAGAAGTTAGAGGGTTTCGGGAGGAAATTTCTGAGGAGAGATGGAAAATTCTAGAAAATGATTGGCCTCTTGAATGGCTGAGGTCTTTAAAATATCCCGGGGGACCTTTATGCAAAAATTCACTTTTAGAGGGAGGTCCTTGCAAATTTTTCTTATTTACATTTTAGCCCCGAAACTTTTAAGAAATTGCATTTTGGCCCCGAAATGTAAATTCTTATATTTCTTTTGTAATTCTTTAATCCATGTAAATAATAACTTATTTTCACCGGGTTTTAACTCCATTTTTGAAATCCTATCTTTAATTTTATTTTTTAATTTGAATTTATGTCTTCTGGATCGATCTACGATGTTAGTTTTTGCGTTAGCCAGCCATAGATAGGAGTTTCGAGAATTACCTTTTTAGGTGATTTTTCCTTCAATTTTCCGGCCAATCTCTGGCCAATTCTTCATAAACCAATCGGATAGATTTGAAGAACTCTTCATCCTGAGTCCGTTGGTAGTGGTGGTGTCGAAATCCGAGGTCCGGTTGCGGAGAAATCTTAAAGAGAAGTTAGAGGGTTTTGGGAGGAAATTTCTAAGGAGTGATGGAAAATTCTGGAAAATGATCGGCCTCTTGAGTGGCTGAGGTTCTTAAAATATCCCGGGAGACCTTTATATAAAAATTCACTTTTAGAGGGAGGTCCTTGCAAATTTTTCTTATTTACATTTTAGCCCCGAAACTTTTAAGAAATTGCATTTTGGCCCTGAAACGTAAATTCTCATATTTATTTTGTAATTCTTTAATCCATGTAAATAATAACTTATTTTCACCGGGTTTTAACTCTATTTTCGAAATCCTCTCTTTAATTCAAAATTTTCTTTAATTTGAATTTAATTAAATTTACGGCTATTACATTCTTTCCCCCTTAAAAAAATTTGGTCCCCGAATTTCATCACTCTAGGTGCAAATAAACACTAACCTCATTGTTCAAACAAATGTGAATATCTGGCGCGGATGTCATCTTCTCTTTTCCACGTAGCTTCCTCAGATGAGTGGTTTTGCCATATCACCTTAACTATAGAAATGTCTCTTGACCACAACTTTTTCACTTGTCGATCAGTAATGGACATCGGCTTTTCCTCATAGGTTAAATTCTTATCCAATTGAATTTCCTGGGGTTGAATGACATGAGTAAGATCCAGTAAGTATTTTCGTAACATAGACACATGAAATACTGGATGAACATCACTTAGTTCTGGTGGCAGAGCTATGCGATATGCCACTGCACCTATTCTATCCAATATTTCAAAAGGGCCTATAAACCGAGGGCTTAATTTCCCTTTCTTTTCAAATCTCATCACTCCTTTCATGGGTGATATTTTTAAGAACACTTGTTCACCCTCTGAAAATTCTAACTCCCTTCGCCTATTATCAGCATACGCCTTTTGTTTACTTTGAACTGTCTGCAGCCTTTCTCTAATAAGATTTACCTTGTTCAAAGCTTCTTGTACAAGATCTGACCCTATAAATTTAGCCTCGCCCACTTCGAATCATCCAATGGGAGATGTGCACCGTCTACCATACAAAGCTTCAAATGGGGCCATCTGTATATTAGTCTGGTAATTATTATTATATGCAAATTCAGCCAAAGACAAGTAAATATCCCAACTTCCACCAAAATAAAAAATGCAAGCTTGGAGCATGTCTTCTAAAATCTAAATCGTACGCTCAGGCTGACCATTAGTTTGGGGATGGAAAGCTGTGCTCAAATCCAATTTTGTTCCTAATGCCTCTTGAAAAACTTTCCAAAATCGTCCCGTAAACTGCGGCCCTCGATTAAGTAGAGCCTTGCATACTGAGCTACGTTGTAGAAGATGGATCACCAGGAATGAAAGCATCATCCAAAAGGCCTAAAGCCATGGAATGGAAGTTATTGAAGCTAATGTCTAAAACTCGTACAGAATTTGATAAGTTTTCCAGATTTGATGGAATGAAACCCCAAAGAGAGTTATTGGATAGGATAAGTACAACCAAAATTGTCAATTGGCCAAACCAATTTGGAATTTATCCATTTAGCTTCTTGCTCGAAAGATCTAAAATAACTAGACTTTGATAACTTGAAAAATCAATAATTTGACCTCTTAGACTGTTGTTGCTGAAGTCAAGATATAAGAGGCTATAGCTCAGATTGAAAAACCAGTTAAGTAATTTAGAGTTAAAATAACTTTTAGAAAGATCAAGAATTTCAAGTGAGCTGAAATTCACATTCTTAGCAAGTGGACTCATGTCGATCATTTGATAGGCCCTCAACCATGACCGTGACAAGGAGGAAAATGAAGCCATTTTGTTTGCTTGTGAAGATCAGTGCCACTAAGATAGAGATATTCTAGAGTAGGTGAAAGCCAATGAACATTGTGCATTTGAAGATGATCATTGAATGATAAGTCAAGGAATTTATTGTCATCCTTTTGGGCATTAGCAGTTATATAAATTTATTTAAAATTGCTTATGCTTGAGCTTTAGAATGGTTCTCAATGGGCATGATTGAAGATTTTGTTTCTCATTTCTGATTAAAATATATTTTGTATAATATAGGGAAATAATCTATTTCATGGTAGCATAAGTTATTTACATGTTGTTAAAGTTTAGCCGATAATCCGAGAGATGAAAGTAAGTTCTTTAGTTTAACTGGTAGAAGTGAAATCAAAGAATTGGTAAAAGAATGCTGAGAAGAAAATTATATATTCTTTGAGTTGAGAGGTCGGTCCTGCACGCCACTTGACTGTGCTTCCCTTTCCTTTGAGATTTTTACTTAAAATATTATTTATCATTGTTTTCTATTTAACTTGTTCAATTATTACTTTGAAATGTTGTTATTTTGGTGCTACATTCCGCTTTCAGTTTGATTCATCTAGTTGTCTTGAATAAGTATATATTGGGACTAGAATGATCCGGGAGACATTTGGTGCGCAAGTTACTTGAATTTTCAGGTATTTTAGATACTTAGGGATAAGATACAAGGATATTTGAGATTTCGAAATAAAATGTCAAGGACAAAAGCTTTAATTGAAGACACTGAGATTCCTACATTTATAATAGGTATGAAATGCCTTTAATTGTTAAGAACCATATGCTTAGAGGCATCTTGGATTTCAGTGTTGCAATCTTGTATATATGTACAAAACATACAAATCTAAATCAGTTATGTAAGATATCCAAAAGTTCTAGATGATGATGACAATGTACTTCTACCAAACACTTCCCTTCAAAATATAAAATATCTACAGTTACATTTTGAAGATCGACTTTATGTGCCCCTCAAGTTCAAAAACCTCCGTTGAATACTGGGATAAAATTTTAGCTGAGATAAATGGACGATATATCTATGACAAAATATTGTTCTTCTTTTATTCAAACGCAGGTTTTTTGTTTTGCCGCCTTCATCTTGTTGGTAAAAAAAAAAAATCAGTTTGTTGCTGATTAATTCCTTGTTACTATTTATTGTTCAATACTATCCTTGGCAATCAAGTGCAGCAACCATCCTAGGACGGCGTTGTTGAAGACTGATGCTGCATCTGCCAAGGGGGCAACTATATAACCTTGAGCTCTTATGTTTTCTTTTGAATGTCCTTCCTATGTCTTATTTTGATGTCTATGTGTTGCTATTTTGATAGGAAGCTTTTCTCTGTTTAATGTATCATTGTATTTGTCTATTAAATGCTCATAAGAAGTTTCTCCTTTGAATGGATCCCTTCTCGTTTATTAAATTTTTTTTTTCTTTAAAAAAATGAATAAACAAATTACCGTGCACGAAATGGTACATGGAATTGAAGATCTCTTTCTTTTGTGCTTCCGCAATGATGCTATTTCTGGGTTTTGCTTTGCTTCTTGTTTGTACTTTGTATAAATGAAACTTAGAATTGAATGCAGAGACAACATCTTTTTCATTATATGATAGCAGAGGAAATGGTAGGAAGAGACCTTCAAATTAACTCTCTCAGTTTTCATTTGGAGAGTTATCTTAATTAACTTCATCGAAATAAATCCAAGGTCTCAATGGGAGAGTGAGGATGGAATTTTAGCATTGAAGCATTAAAATGAAAATCATAATTTTTTAAAGACTAACTTCTAAACTCATATTTCTCAGTATTAGTGAATAAAAAAAGGATAAAAAATGTGAGGGTTCAAGTAAAAATTCTTAAAAGAATAGAGACCTATATAAAAAGTAAATATATATTTTTTATTTATAATTTTAGTTTAAATAGACTGTAACAATGAAAAATTGTGACTTAAAATTTTACTAATATTTATTAAAATGTTATTAAATATGTTTACATAATATCCAAGTGTGAGATATGGCCTAAATTAGAAGACTTGAAAATATTAAAATATTAAATAAGGAAAAGGATTGAAAGACCTAAAAATATTAAAAGACTTAATAAAGAAAGAAATTTGATGGGAGTTAAATTATTTTATTTATTTTTGATATCTTTGTTATTTAACATAAAGTATAGTGATTTTTGATTTGTCCACATTATTTCAAGTCTAAAAAACTTTGAGAGATTGGGCCAAAAATTATAATAAAATCATTTATCACTAATTTGGTTTCTGACACTATTAATAAAGATAAATTTGAGTATAATTTAAGAGAAAAACTTTTCAAACGTGAAATATAGGGTACTATGTCCATTTCACTTTTAAAAAATACCTGATCCCGCAAATTTCTTACAAGTGAAAGGGATTGAAAATTAGGAAATATTAAAAAACTTAATAAGGAAAGAAATTGAATGATTGTTAATTGTATTTTTATTTATTTTTGTTATTTCCATTATTTAACTCAAAGTATAGTGACCTATTGGATCCTAATTGGGTCCCACCATTTTCAACTCCGTGATCTTGGTTTGAGGAACACAAGTCTGGGTCCCAATTTTCCAGCATGGCTATATACACAGAGGTCACTAGAACATCTAGACATTTCAAGCTCGGGCATTTCATACATAGATGAAGACATGTTTTGGAGCTTTGTAGCAGGAATCCAAGTCGTCAGTGTTTCCCATAACTCAATAAGTGGAGACTTATCAAAGGTGACACTAAACTCTTCCTATATATATCTAGACTATAATAATTTTACAGGAGGTCTCCCACATATATCACCAAATGTCATTGACTTAGGTGCATCCCACAACTCTTTCTCGGGATCTATTTTTCCCATGTTGTGTGATCCAGTGAATGGGGATAACTTGTTATGGCGCTTGGACATATCATATAAACATCTAACAGGAGCACTTCCCGATTGTTGGGCCAATTGGAAACTATTACGATTCCTTTACATGGGACATAATAAGCTAACAGGCGAAGTTCCTCCCTCAATGGGTGCATTATCTAATCTTGCGTCATTGGATTTGCAAAATAATATTTTTTATGGAGAATTATCATTGGACTTATCAAATTGGACAAATTTGGAATCCCTCAATCTACGCGAAAATAATTTTTTTGGAAGTTTACCTATCACATTAATGGAGCAGCAAAATTTACAAGAGATCATATTGAGATCCAACCAATTTACAGGCAATATCCCACAACAAATATGTAGCCACCCTTATTTGATTATATTGGATCTTGCCAATAATATACTTTCAGGATCCATACCTCAATGTCTATATAACCTGACTGGCATGTCCTTGGGTCTAAATACTTCGTTTCTAGGTGTACAGACTAGCTTGTTTATCAAAGGGCAAGAATTGGAGTATAGATCTTATGAGTTGTTGCGGGCTATTGATCTTTCAACTAACTACCTGACTGGAGAAATCCCACACGAATTGTTTAGTCTTATTCAAGTGCAATCCTTGAGCTTGTCTCATAATCATTTACAAGGGAAGATACCAAAACAAATTGGTGACATGAAAAACTTGGAATCTCTTGATCTTTCCCACAATAAATTTTCTGGAGAAATTCCTCAGACCATCTCTAATTTGTCTTTCCTCAGTGATTTGAATATGTCATATAACAATTTCACTGGTCAAATTCCATTGGGGACCTAGATTCAGAGTTTTGATGCTTGGAACTTCATTGGCAATCCTGAATTTTGTGGAGCTCCTCTTCCAAATTGCAAAAAAGAAGAAGCATCTAATAACCAAAATCTAGGGGAAGCAAATGAAGATGACATATTTTTAAAGTCATTGTATCTTGGAATGGGAGTTGGATTTGCAGCAGGCTTCTGGGGAGCTTGTGGCTCTCTCTTCTTAAACAGGGCATGGAGGCACAAATTTTTTCTATTCTTTGATTGTCTGGCAAATCGAGTTTATGTGGCTGTAGCCCTCAAGTTCAAAAACTTCCGTTGAATACTGGGAACAAATTGCAGCTGAGGTAAGTGGATGATATATCTATTACAAAGCATTGTTCTCTTTTATTCAAATTCAGGTTTTTATTTTGACTTCTTTTTGTTGGTAAACAAATTCAATTTGTTACTGATTAATCCCTTATGACTATTTACTGTTCAATACTATCTTTGGGAACCAAGTGCAGCAACCATCCCAAGACGGCATTGTTGAAGACTGCAGCTACATTTGCCAAGGTGGGAACTATACTTCCTAGAGCTCTCACGTTTTCTTTTAAATGTCCTTTCTTTGTCTTAAATCCAGTGAATGATGACAACAAATAATGTGCATGTGAAAGTAGTAATAGTATCCAAGTTAAATTGTTGATGTGTATGTGTTTCTATTTTGATTGGAAGCCTTTCTCCATTTAATGTATCATTTTATTTGTACGTTAAATGTATAATGTATCAGACGCTTTCTCTTTTGAATGGATCCCTTCATGTTTATTAAATTTGCTTCTTGCCTGTGCTCTATATAAACAGAGCTCACAATTGAACATAGAGACAGCCTCTTTTGTTATGGACGCAGAGGAAACAGGGAGAAATGAGACCTTAAAATTATGTCTCAGAGTTTTCATTTGGAGAGTTATTTTTATTAGCTTCTTCCAAATAAATTCAGAACCTCATTGACAGGAAAAAGTGAAAATTAGTAAGCCTTTATAATTTATAAATTAGCAAAGACCACAAGAATTAAACTAAAACAAATTTCCTTTTCATCTCTATATGTGCTCTGTTCCTAAAATAGAGAAGTTGAAATTGCCTTCCACTTTTGATTAGAGTCTAACACTCACTGAATGGGACCTTTCTAATTTAAAAATGTTTGTGTTAGTTTCTTTCTTCATTATTAATTTACTATATTTGCTTGACATTTCATTATTAATACAAATTAAGAATTATAAACTTTTATAAAAAACTATGAGAAATCATTGCAAATCATTCTTGACAACCATACACAACTATGCAAAGTGCAACCACCATAGCGATGGCTAAATGCAGCATAGATTCAAAATACCAACTTTGTTCAATCTAAGAAATTTGGATTCAAATTATCTATTATCTATGATTTATATAGAAAAATTAAAAAACCCTACTTCAGAAGATAAGAGCATGTTATGAATTGAGTATTTTTTTTAATATATTTCATTATTTCTCTATTTTTATATCTAGTCACGCTTGCAAGTAACACATAATATACATAATATTTTAAATCATGGATAAATTATATTGCCTAATCCTTTTTCTTTTTGGTCAATTATACTGCCTTTCTTTTTGGCTTGTCTGGGTTTTCTTTTCTTTATAAGAGAAGTTCCACAAAGTCCAAGATTGCCAATGTAATTCAATGCATGAAAACTTTGAAGTTGGGTCCCCAATGGGATTTGTCCTCTCTAATTGTTGTATGAAAGTTCAAGTCACTCAAGAAAGACAAATTAGAGAAGTTTCAGGAATTTGGCCATGAAGATTATTATGGGACAAATCAAGAGATTCTAGATATTTCATCCTTCCAATCTGCTCTGGTATCTTCCCAATCAAATGATTAAAAGACAAGTTCAAGGACTGTAATTTGGTGAGCCAAAATACTTGTGGCGGAATTTCTCTAGAAATTTGGTTAGCTGAAAGGTTCATATTCCTCACAAGTTTCAGACTTTTCATAGTTTAATTTCTGACCTTTTGTAGGCCATGTAATTTCGAACATATGCACAATCGTTGCATATATAGAAGATGGATCACCAGGAATGAAAGCATCATCCAGAAGGCCTAAAGCCATGGAATGGAAGTTATTGTGTACAGAATTTGATAAGTTTTCCAGATTAGATGGAATGAAACCCCAAAGAGAGTTATTGGATACGATAAGTACAGCCAAAATTGTCAATTGGCCAAACCAATTTGGAATTTATCCAGTTAGCTTCTTGCTCGAAGGATCTAAAATAACTAGACTTTGAAAACTTGATAAATCAATAATTTGACCTCTTAGACTGTTGTTGCTGAAGTCAAGATATAAGAGGCTATAGCTCATATTGAACAACCAGTTAGGTAATTTAGAATTAAAAAATAATTTTCAGAAAGATCAAGAATTTCAAGTGAGCTGAAACTCACATTCTTAGCAAGTGGACTCATGTCGATCAATTGATAGGCCCTCAACCATAACCGTGACAAGGAGGAAAATGAAGTCATTTTGTTTGCTTGTGAAGATCAATGCCACTAAGATAGAGATATTCTAGAGTAGGTGAAAGCCAATGAACATTGTGCATTTGAAGATGATCATTGAATGATAAGTCAAGGTATTCAAGCTTGGAAAAATTTGCGCAAGGAGAATCATGGGTAGATGGCATGGTTATACTTTTAAAATAATTGGAGCTCAAGTCCAAGTAGTTTAGAAGTTCAACTTGAAACAAAGATAGGCTGATTTCACCTCTCAAGGATTGTGATGAATTTTCAGGATTCTGATTATGTAGATCAAGCTCTACAACTCTGCCGGTGATTGTGGTTTTTCTTGTTGAATCCTCTAGCCGATTTTGTTTTGAGCATATCGTTATGGTATTTCTTGTCATCCTTTTGGACATTAGCAGTTATATAAATTTATTTAAAATTGCTTATGCTTGACCTTTAGAATGGTTCTCAATAGGCATGATTGAAGATTTTGTCTCTTATTTCTGATTAAAATATATTTTGTATAATCTAGGGAAAGAATCTATTTCATGGTAGCATAAGTTGTTTACATGTTGTTAAAGTTTTAGCCGATAATCTGAGAGATGAAAGTAAGTTCTTTAGTTTAACTGGTAGAAGTGAAATCAAAGAATTGGTAAGAGAATGCTGAGAAGAAAATTATATATTCTTTGAGTTGAGAGGTCGACGCCACTTGACTGTGCTTCCCTTTCCTTTGAGATTTTTACTTAAATATTATTGATCATTGTTTCTATTTAACTTGTTCACTTATTACTTTGAAATATTGTTATTTTGGGACTACATTCGGTTTTCAGTTTGATTCATTTAGCTATCTTGAATAAGTTTATATGGGGACTAGAATGATCTGGGAGACATTTGGTTCGTAGGTAACTTGAATGTTCAGGTATTTTAGATACTTAGGGAAAAGATACAAGGGTATTTGAGATTTCAATGTTTTATGTCAAGGACCAATTCAACTCAAAAGTTTGAACTTTTAAGTGAAGACATTGATATTCCTACATTTATAATACATGTGAGATGCCTTTAATTGTTAAGAACCATATGGTTAGAGGCATTTTGGATTTCAGTATTGCAATCTTGTATATATGTACAAAACACACAAATCTAAATCAGTTATGTAAGATACCCAACAGTTCCAGATGATGATGACGACAGTGTACCTCTACCAAGCACTTCCCTTCAATGTATAAAATATCAACAGTTACATTTTGAAGATCGACTTTATGTGGCCCTCAAGTTCAAAAACCTCCGTTGAATACTGGGATTAGATTTTAGCTGAGATAAATGGATGATATATCTATTACAAGGCATTGTTCTTTTCTATTCAAACTCATGTTTTTTTTTTGCTTCTTCTTTTGGTTGGTAAAAAAATTCAGTCTGTTGCTGATTAATTACTTGTTACTATTTATTTTTTAATACTATCCTTGGGAACCAAGTGCAGCAACCATCCTAGGACGGGTTTGTTGAAGACTGCTGGTGCATCTGCCAAGGAGGCAACTATACATCCTAGAGCTCTTATGTTTTCTTTTGAATGTCCTTCCTTTGTCTTATTTTGATGTCTATGTTTTGCTATTCTGATAGAAAGCATTTCTCTGTTTTATGTATCATTGTATTTGTATAATAAATGTTGATCAGAAGTTTCTCCTTTGAATGGATCCCTTCTTGTTTATTAAATTTGTTTTTCTTTAAAAAAAATGAATGAACAAATTACTTTACTTTTAGACGAAATGGTACAAGGAATTGAAGATATCTCTCTTTTGTGCTTCCATAATGATGCTATTTCTGGGTTTTGCTTTGCTTCTTGTCCACACTCTATATAAACGAAACTCGCAATTGAATGCAGAGACAACTTTTTTCCCATTATATGATAGCAGAGGAAACAAGGGGAAGAGACCTTCAAATTAACTCTCACAGTTTTCATTTGGAGAGTTATCTTAATTAGCTTATTCGAAATAAATTCAAGATATCAATCCGAGATTAAGGATGGAATTTTAGTATTGAAGGATTAAAATGAAAATCACAATTTTTTAAAGAATAAATTCTAAACCCATATTTCTCAGCATTGGTGAATTAAAAAGAAAAAAAGAAGAAGATTAAAATGTGGGGATTCAAGTAAAAACTTTTAAAAGAATAGATACTACCTTTCTAAAAAGTAACTAAAATTATAGGGCTTAATTGAATAATTATACTTTTTATTTATAATTCTAGTTTAGATAGAATGTAAAAATGCTCAGGTAAAATTTTAATAATATTTATTAAATATGTTTACATTATATGCATAGGTTGTAATATTAATTTTAATGTTATTGAAAGCAGCTTGTATACTGCTGTCTGCTAAAGAGGGTGATGGTAAAATAGTTATTTAAAATCCTATCTCGTACAAATGCTAATACAAATGGAATTGTCAGTAGTTCGATAACCTTAAAAGCAAATTGTTTTCTAGAGTAAACAGGAAAAGACTAAATCTTGATCACATTAAAAAAAAACAAATAGAGTTGTTACTAGTCTTTACTTGCAAAAGTAAAACCCCTTAATAGCTAATCTTTCGAGGATTAATTAGCTTTTGCTTTCGTGATTTTAATTAGAACATATTAATTGTGGAAATTGAAAAGGATGACAATGAAAGCTTGCGGGTGGGTTCCATTAATGACCAAAGAGAAATTTGGGGGCAAGACTTTGCGAGTGTGAAATTTGGGGGGTACTAGAGGACTTGGAAGTATTAGAGTATTTGGAAATATTAGAAGAATTAATAAGGAAAGGAATTGGAAGACTTGAAAATATTAAAAGATTTAATAAGGAGAGGCATTGTACTTTTGGTATCTTTTTTATTTAATACACAATATAGTGACCTGTGATTTGTTTATAATTCAAGTCCAAAAGACTTATGTGTAAGAGAACGTGTTTAAAATTATAATAAAATCATTCATGATCCTCCACTTAATTAGCTTTCCATTAAAATAGTTCTTAACACTATTAGTGACTAAAGATAAATTTGAGTACAATTTGGGTGGAAGACTTTGCAAGCCTGAAATATGGCACTCAATACACCTAATCACACAATTTTCTTGCAAGTGAAAGGGATTGAAAGACTTGGGCATATTAGAAGACTTAATTAGAAAAGGAATTTGATGGGTGTTAAATGATTCCTATTTATTTTTATTATCTCTGTTATTTATCTACACTTCAAGTATACAGAATTTTTATGTGAGGTGTTAAAAATTATAATAATTTTTTTTATAAATATTTGCTCAACAGCACTTTGAATTAAAATAATTGTTGACAGCGTTACTATCCATAGAAAAATTTGAGTCTAATTTGGGAGGAAGACTTTGCAAGTGAAAAGGATGGGAAGACTTAATAAGGAAAGAAATTGGATGAGAGTTAAAGTATTCTTATTTATTTGAGTCAACACGATTAATAAGCTTTTGCTTCGATAGTCTTAATTGGAACATATTGGCATTGGAAATTGAAAAAGAGGACAAGAATGAAAGCTACATTACTGACCAAATTGGGACGAAGACTTTGCAAGCGTGAGCAAAGTTATTCAAAGAAAATATTAAAAGACTTGACCAAAGGAATAGGATAGACTTAAAAACATTCTCTTATTATTTATATACCATGCAGATGCTTTATATTGTCTTGTAAACGACCATCATGGTTAGCTTCCCTTCACAACATTTAATTGTTTTATTGTTGTTGCTATCTGCAACTTCATTCAACAGATGCATATGTAGCAAAAACAGGGTTGTTCGTTGCAATGCAAAGGATCGATGGACTTTGTTAATCTTCAAACAAGGTGTGGTAGATCCATCCAACATGCTTTCCTCATGGTCTAGTGAAGAAGATTGCTGTGCCTGGACAGGAGTTCAGTGTGACAACATGACAGGCAGAGTTACAAAACTTGAGCTAAGAGATAGCGGTCTTAAAGGTGAAATCAACCTATCTGTGCTTCAACTTGAATTTTTAAACTATTTGGACTTGAGTGATAATTATTTTGAATCCATAAGTATTCCACCTACCTCTGTCTCTAGATATGCTATAGATAGACAAAGATGTGATAACCAATCACAAGCCAACAATTCTCTTCCAACAACAAATTCCTCTAATCTTCAATATCTTGACTTATCACAAAATTATGTTGTCATGGATGATCTTCAATGGATTTCTCAAATTTCTTCTTTGAAATATCTCTACCTTAGTGGCATTCATCTTGGAAATGAAACCAATTGGCTTCAGTCCATTGCTATGCTTCATTCCTTATCAGAGTTACACTTGAGCAGTTGTCGCCTAAGCAACATTAGTCCATCCCTTGGCTACGTCAACTTTACGTCACTTGTAGCTCTTGATCTTTCTTTTAACAATTTTAAATCAAAATTACCTAATTGGCTGTTCAATCTAACCAGCGACATCTCCTATGTTGACCTTAGTTACAACAGTTTTTATGGTCAATTACCAATGGCCTTGTTAGAGCTTCGAAACTTGCAATACTTGATGTTGCGCTTTAATCAATTCAATGAATCAATTCCAGATTGGTTAGGCCAACTTGAGCACTTGAATTATCTTGATCTCTCCAATAACTTGTTTAATGGTTTCATTCCATCAACTTTAGGAAATCTTTCTTCCTTAATTGACATAGATTTGTCAAATAATCACTTCAGCGGTGATCTTCCAACAATTCTTTCCCAACTCTATAACTTAAAGAGATTATATGTTGGAGGCAATTCCTTAGTGGGTGTTTTATCAGAAAGGAATTTTGCCAAACTCTCAAACTTAGAAACACTGTACTTGGACTCAACATGTTTCACGTTTGACTTGGATCATAACTGGGTCCCACCATTTCAACTACGTGAGATTAGTTTGAGGAACACAAGTCTGGGTCCTAATTTTCCAGTATGGCTATATACACAAAGGTCACTAGAACGTCTAGACATTTCGAGCTCAGGAATTTCATACATAGATGAAGATTTGTTTTGGAGCTTTGTAGCAGGAATTCAGGATGTCTATCTGTCCCGCAACTCAATCAGTGGAGACTTATCAAAGGTGACACTAAGCTCTTCCAATATATATCTAGACTATAATAATTTCACTGGAGGCCTCCCACGTATATCACCAAATGTTGTCCTATTAAGTGCATCTCACAACTCTTTCTTGGGATCTATTTTTTCTATGTTGTGTGATCCAGTGAATAGGGACAATTCATTGTACTCTCTGGATATATCATATAATCATCTAACAGGAGCACTTCCTGATTGTTGGACCAATTGGAAACAATTGACTTCACTTGAAATGGGCAGTAATAAGCTAACAGGTGAAGTTCCTCCCTCAATGGGTGCATTGTCTAATCTTTGGTTATTGGATTTGCAAAATAATAGTTTCTTTGGAGAATTTACATTGGACTTATCAAACTGGACAAATTTGGAATACCTCATTCTAGAGAAAAATAAATTTTCTGGATGTTTACCTATCACATTAATGTCGCAACAGAGATTAGTAGCGATCAAATTGAGATCCAACCAATTTATAGGCAATATCCCAAGACAGATATGCAGCCTTCCTTCTCTAATTATATTAGATCTTGCTGATAATATACTTTCAGGATCCATACCTCGGTGTCTATATAACCTGACTGGCATGGTTTCAGAACCTACAGGAAGTATGATTGTGGAGACAATAAACTTGTTTATCAAAGGGCAAGAATCAGAGTACAAAGATTCTTACTTGTTGCGGAGTATTGATCTTTCAACTAACAACATGTCTGGAGAAATCCCTCAAGAATTGTTTAGTCTTATTCAAGTGCAGTCCTTGAACTTGTCTCGAAATCATTTCACAGGGTTGATTCCAGAACAAATTGGTGGCATGAAAAACTTGGAATCTATTGATCTCTCTTACAATAAACTTTCAGGAGAAATTCCTCAAACCATCTCTAATTTGTCTTTTCTCAATCATTTGAATCTTTCATATAATAGTTTCACTGGTCAAATTCCATTGGGGACCCAAATTCAGAGTTTTGATGTCTGGAGTTTTATTGGCAATCTTGAACTTTGTGGAGCTCCTCTTCCAAACTGCCCAAATAAGGTAGAATCTGATAATCCAAATCTGGGAAGAGAAAACAAAGATGAGAGTTTTTTGAAGTCATTGTATCTTGGAATGGGAGTTGGATTTGCAGCTGGCTTCTGGGGAGTTTGTGGCTCTCTCTTCCTCAACAGAGCATGGAGGCACAAATTTTTTCGATTGTTTGATCATTTGGTAGATCAACTTTACGTGGCTGTAGCCCTCAAGTTCAAAAAATTCCGTTGAATACTTGGAACAAATTGCAGATATGGTAAGTAGATGATATATCTATCGCGAAACATTGTTCTCTTTTATTCAAACTTCAGGTTTTTGTTTTGCCTTCTTCTTGTTGTTGGTAAACAAATTCAATTTGTTACTGATTAATTCCTTATTACTGTTTATTGTTCAATACTATCTTTGAGAACCAAGTGCAGCAACCATCCCAGGACGGCACTGTTGAAGACTGCTGCTGCATCTACCAAGGAGGCAACTATAGATCCTAGAGCTCTTATGTTTTCTTTTGAATGTCCTTTCTTTGTCTTAAATACATCGAACGGAGACAAAATAAAGTGTGTACGAAAGTTGTAATAGTATCTAAGTTAAAGTGTTTCATGTCTATGTGTTGCTATTTTGATGAGAAGCCTTACTCTGTTTAATAATATACCGTTGTATTTATATGTTAATTACTGATCAAACGTTTGTCTTTTGCATGGATATTTTTTTGCTGAATAAAACTCGAACCCTGTATTATAGTGGTGATGGACTATTAGTAGTGAAGGATTAAAATGAAAATCACAATTTCCTAGACTTCTATACAAATTAATCAAAACTAGGGAAACTAATTGAGTGATTATATTTTTTATTTATAATTCTAATTTAGATCATCTGTGGCAAAAAAAGAAGTCATGTAAACTTTTAATAATATTTATCAAAATGTCATTAAATATGTTTACATAACAGTCACAACCAATAAAACACCTGTTACAACTAACGATCTTAATCAGAAACAATGCCTTTCATAGCCAATAAAAATGTTGGCTTTGGAAATTAAAACAAGTTAATAATGGAAGCTTCTTGGCGGGTTCTTTTGATGACCAAACTATTTATATGGGAGGAAGACTTATTGGTAGGTTCTTTTGTTTTATGGTTTTTGTTATCGTTGGAAAACTTGTTCAGTTTCACATGGTGAAGTTCTTTCCATAAGTTATCCTATGTTATATGAGCCACTAGTGAATGAAGTGGAAGACTTGGAAAGGAAGTGGAAGACTGATGAATACACTTCATCACAAAATTCCAATACAAATGAAAGAAGTGCGAGACTTGGAAAAGTGAAGAACTTAGAAAGTCTAATGGTTTTCGTGCAAAAAGAAATAGAATTTGGTTAAAACTATTAAAATATTATCATATTCTTTCACTTGCCATATATCTACAACTTATTTACTAATATAGAGACTAGATCTTGATAACTGAAACAAATTAAAAAGTTACGATTCTAAAGTGAATGATTAAGGGAATTCACCCACAATCATTAAGGGAATGATTCTAAAGTGTTATATGGTATTTGTGTTTCTTAATTTTGGAAACATCTATATAAAAAAATTGAGAATGAGATAAATAAAAGATTTTCTATATTATTTAGATTATATATAATAAAAATTTTAAAATTTTCATATTTATTATACTCAAACATCTTAAAAATAAATTTTCAAGTGCTTGAAAAAATAATTTTTTGTACCAAACACCACCTTAGGCTTTCCAAAATTCATCCTTCGAATTGGCGTTTTCCGCACTGTTTGGGATGGACTCCAAATTCTGTTATATATTAAGCACCTTGTCATTCTTTTGTCTTCCAAAGCATCCATGTAACATAAGCGGCATCTTCCAATAGTTTAATTTTTTTAAAAAAAAAAATTCAACATTCAAATTAAAAGTGATAACTATAAATGAATATGTGTTTGTGTATATAACAACAACAACAACAACCAATAATAATAATAAAAAGGTGTTTGTTGGTCACCACACCACAGATTTTGCTACCTCTCATATGCCTTTAGGTCAGCAGTTATATATATATATATATATATATATATATATATATATATATATATATATATATATATATATATAAGATCTAAAATGATAACAACTAGATTTTGATATTCAGAGGAATCAAGAATGGCATGCTTGAAAATTAAATTTTCTTCTCCAACCAATTAAGTCAATAGTTGGATTGCTGCCTCTTGCCGGTGACCGAGTTTGATATTATTGTTGACTTGATATCTATGTGGGGTATATAGCGATTAGCAATGGGATTCCTTTAGTTGTTCAAAGTACAAAGTAACCTTAAGTTTTCATAACAAAGCTAATCAAAATTTATAGGACAAATCAAGAGATTCTAGATCTTTCATCCTTTCAATCTGCTCTAGTATCTTTCCAGTCAAATGATTAAAAGACAAGTTCAAGGACTAGCTAGCGTTGATTGTATATTGAAAAACGCAAATTCTTGACATTTTTGTGGTTATTTAAAATGTCACAGGATTGAAGAAGGAAGGCAATATGAAAGTTGATCAGTAGAACTACAAGAGAGACTGAGCTACGTACTTGCTGGTGTTAATATACATTACACAGAAACCTACTAAATAAGAGTCTCTGAAAAACATGTTGTCTTACCTGTGTTATTGTTATTCTGCATTTGACAAATTTCAAAAGTTGTAATCAAGAAACAAAAAAATTTTGAGTTTGAGAAAATGCATGTAAATACTGTTTATGTGCACGTTTATATATTTTCATTTATCTTTTTGGATAAAAATCATGTTTTGGTTCCAATCATGGTATAATTATTAATTTGATATGATTAAATATATAAAATAATTCCCCAAAAATACACTATTCGAAAAAGTCTATGAAAATATTATCACTTTAAATGAGTTAGTTTTAAGAAAATATAAAATTATTATAAATTGGTCTTGCTGTTAAGTCACTCTCATTTGTCATCTAAGGCTGATGTGAAACATTATCGAGGCGAGCTGATTATGCCTACTTGACAATTGCTGAATAATGACTCACTACCATGTAAATAACTTAATGGCCTCTATAACACTTCACGTTAGTGTTTTTAAACCAAAAATACAAGGGGGTTAACAATATGATCAATTTACTACAATTGTATATTTTTCTAGAATTAACTTGTTTAAATTAAAACGGACTAAACTTTTGGATGACATCTGTTTCAAACATCAGTTTTTATATGTAGTCAATTTGATATTATAAAGACTTTTTTATTCCTTCAATACTCGAAAATATGATTCTGCTAGAATTTCATTGTTTTAGCGATTTACCAACATAAAATTATAAAATCTTTCAAAGACTAATTATTGAATACAAAAAAGAAAAAACTTCAATGTATCAAATTGATAATTTGACATCATATGTCAAAGATTAGAGTTTTTATCTTATACCTACTGTAATTCTAATAATATTTCAATAGGCAAAGCTAACAAGTGTTGTGCATAGTGATACATGAGATACACTTTCAAACTAAAGATACAAGTTTGATCCTTAAAATATACACTCATTGAAAGAGTCTCTTTATCGCAGTAAAGTTCGAAGTAAATTAATCTTACAATCTTAATAGTCGATGGGGATACCTTAGAAAATTTATAATAAAAAAAATCCATTAGACTGAAATTGTTAGAGGAATTTTTTTTTATACTTGGATCTATGTTTTTATTTTTGGTAAAAAAATATTGGACCACTCTAATTCTTTAAAGGGGAAAACAACAAATGCATGTGCACTCAAAGTAGAACAAATAGATTTGCATTTTTTTAAAACTTGAACGAGAATAAATAATTAAGCCCAGTTTTAGAATGATGTGAGTTTTCGAAGTTGCTTTAATAAAAATAAATGTAAAGTCAATGTTAATTATCTAAAATTACAAAAATATAATTAATTCAAAGTGAATATTTTTCAAGTATTTCAGTCACTACAACTTTAAACAAAATCCTTTTAAAATAGTTTTCAAAAACACCCATAGCTTTAATAAAATTGTACTTTTTCAATACGATTAATTTTTGCGCCTAAAAGAAAAGAAAATGTTATAAGTCATTGGTTTTGAGTAGTTCAGAACTTTAATATAAAAATTCTCATTTATTATATTTAAAAGAAAATAGATACTGTTTTATATTATTACTTTCTGCATCTATGTACGTATATGCGATCTAAAATTTTTTTATCAAATTATTATTTCCTTATTTCATTCATATTTGATTGGTGTTAAATACAAAGCACTTGAATTTCGATTTTCATAACATGTCATACCGTAGGTATCAACTTATTGAATTACAACAAAAACTCATTTATATTTTTTTTTCCAAATTTTTTTTGAGTTCTTCAAAATTAGATACCCTCCCCCCGCCCCCCCCCCCCCCCCCGGCGGGGAACATTCCAAACACCAACTTAAGCCTTAATTTGTCAAAAAAAAATCTCTGGAAATATACAAGTCTTGGTGACAGGGATATTTACAATTTCTTTGTTAATTTTTTATGTTAGTTCATTTTTATTATAGGTATCAACTTATTGAATTACAACAAAAACGGAAGCCACTGCTATGGAGGCTTTTGGTTCTCTTTCTTCTTCTCACCTTCTCAGCTTCAAAACTTTTAAGAATAGAATTCGTTGGTGATTACTGAGAGCATGTTCTGGAAAACTTTGGGAAGAAAAACCCTAGAGCGTTAGAAGGAAAGGAGTACGTGGAAATTGGAATGTACTATAGAAAATGTGTGCATTATAAGTGTATTCGGAGCCATCTTCTCTCAAAGTCAGACCAAAGTTCACCATCCTTCAAGGTTCTCTCTCCTTTTGCCTAACTTTTAACATGAAATAATCATATACATGAATACATTAAAAATTGAATGCATACCATGCATAAAATGTTTGATACACAATCATTTTATCTCTAGTATCTTAGATGTACATAAGTCAGCATCCAAAATGCTTGTGTTTAATATCCGCTTGTATCTTAACTCATATCTCCCTAATTTTGTCAAAAATCATTTTCGGTTGTTAAAGTGAAAATCTATAAATAATTTTATTATGGTTTTTAATACATTCCCTTACATGAATGCCTTTTGGGTTTGATGTTTAAATTTGTCTACTATACTTTGTGTTAAACTTAATTCTTTATTTAAAGAAATAAGAGTCAACAAAAATCAAATTTCTAATTTTTTATTTATTCCAACTGGCTTCACTCCATGGCTATGCTTCCTTCATTATCAGAGTAAGGCTCGAGGAGTTGTTATCTAAGCAGCATCAATCCTTCCCTTAGTTATGTCAATTTTACATCACTTATAACTCTTGATCATTCTGACAACAATTTTGAACCAGAATTACCTAATTGGTTGTGAAATCTCACCAGTGACATCTCCTATATATGTTGATATTAGTGAGAACAATTTTCATGGTCAAATATCAATGGCTTTGTTAAGGCTTCGAAACCTGCAATCCTTGAATTTGGATGACAATCAATTCAATGGATCAATTCTAGATTGGTTAGGCCAACTTGAGCACTTGAACTATCTTGATCTCTCTGGTAACTTTTTTAATGGTTTCATTCCATCAACATCAGGAAACATTTCTTCCTTATTTGAAGAGTTATCTTATTGGCTTTTTCGAAATAAATCCAAGACCTCAGGCAAAAGTGAGAATGAGTAAATCTTTCTAATTTATAAATAAGCAAAAACCACGGGAAGTAATTAAAACAAATTTCCTTTTTTTTTTTCTATACGTGCTCTGTTCTCAAAACAGAGAAAATTATACATCAAAGTTAAAATTGCCTTTGAGTCTAGCACTGACTGAATGAAACCCTGTTTTAGAGTGGGGATGGAATATTAGTTGTGAAGGATTAAAATTAAAATCGAAATTTCCTAAAGACTTATTTCTAAAGCTGTATTTCTCAGCATTAACAAAACAAATTCAATCTGAAAGGATTCAAGTAAAAAATTTTAAAATAGAGATTTCTATAAAAATTAATTAAAACTAGCAGAACTAATTGAGTAATTATATTTTTTATTTATAATTCTAATTTAGATAAACTGCAGCAAAAAAAAAGTCATGTAAACTTTTAATAATATTTATCAAAATTTTATTAAATATGTTTACATAACATTCATAGCCAATAAAACACCTGTTACGTTTTGCGTCAACTAATGACCTTAATCAGAAAACAATGCCTTTCATAGCCAATAAAAATATTGGCTGTGGAAATTAAAATAAGTTAAGAATTGAAGCTTCTTGGTGGATTCTTTTGATGACCAAACTATTTATTAGGGAGGAGACTTTTTGGTAGGTTATTCGACGTTTGAGCTTTTTTGCCCAATATAATAATCCTTACTTTTATGCTTTTTGTTATCGTGGGAAAATTTGTTCAGTTGATCACATGGTGAAGTTTTTTCCACAACTTATCCTATATTATATGATCCACTAGTGAATGAGGTGGAAGACTTGGAAAGGAATTGGAAGACTGATCAATACACTTTATCACAAAATTCCAATACAAGTGAAAGAAGTGCGAGACTGGGAAAAGTGAAGAACTTAAAAAGTCCAATGGTTTTGGTGGGAAAATAAATAGAATTTTTTTAAAACTATTAGAATGATATCATAGTCTTTCACTTGCCATATATCTACAACTTATTTACAAATACAAAAACTAGATCTTGATAACTTAAAAAATAAATAAATAAAAGTTTCGAACTTTTATAATCTCCATACAGTGAGAAAATTTACCCACAATCGTTAAGAGAATGATTCTAAATTGGTATATGGTATATAATAATAATAATAATAATAATAATAATAATGTGTTTAATTTTACATAAAGGTGTTTGTTGGTTACCGCACCACAGATTTTGCTACCTCATATGCCTTTAGGTTGCGATCTTGTCATCTTCCAAAGGGCCTCGTTGAAATTTGTTTCTGCCTCTTGTGTTGGTTGTAAAGCTTGAAGTATGACCATTCTATTAGCAATATGCACTTCTACTATTCACGTAGTCGTGGGCTTATACAGGAGACTATTATACGGCATGACATTGACAATATAATAATTTTTGCTTTAACTTATGTTTTGTGTTATATAAAGTTGCAGTATATATTCTACAGAACTATCAATATGAAACGATCCTAAAATGTAATTTATCTACAGTAATTTTTTTTAATGTAAGACTACCAAAACGTAAAATTTTACATATTATTTTGAAGTAATAATGTTGTATAGATCATGTTTGGTGGACTTTGTAAAAAACAATCTAATTATTCAAAACCCACAGATAAATGCTGACACTTTGTGTAATAAGGATAGAGAGCATGTTTAGAAGAAGCATGTGTGCCCTTTATTATCAATCAAATGACATGATTTGCGACAGAAAATGTTGACAGTAAAAGAAGGGAAGAAAAGACAATAAAACAGAGAGAGGAGGCAAGAGTATGCTGAAGCCTTCCCTACCATTGGGGTCATGTTGAAGAATCACATTCCATTGGATTACAATCACCAATCCACGCTAGAGGAAAAATGAAAGCTGACACAAATAGAATAGTAACTACAAAACCATTTTTTCACTATCCTTCGATAACCAAAAATGGCCAAACTGGTCACCTCGTTTCTGCTGGGGCTAAGCATAATATCCACTGTCCACAATGTGAAACTTATAATACATGCAATGGCTATCGGAGGACCAACCACGTTTTGTGATTTTAAGGTCTGACTTCTTTTCCTTTCAGCATACATTATAACACCACATTCAACATTCCATTGGATTGCAGTGTATTTTTATGTTTTGTTAATGAAGATGTTCATGGCTACAGGTACAAACCAAAAAAGTTACCAAACTTTGCAGCTCTAAGGACATTGTCACAATCAATGGCATGTTCCTAGGGCCAGTAGTTTAGTCAAAATTACCGGTAAGACACCATTTAATGTCACAATCTACTGGTATTCCACTTTAAACCTCCTGTACAAAGTTAACCCTTTCAATGTCACAATATTCACAAGGCAGGCTGCGGAGGGACGCTCCCACGATGGCTGCAGAGGTGGAAGCTCCCGTGATGGAGGTGGGTGGGTTGCTCGTGGGCGCTCGCTTTCGTAGATGAGGTGCTCTGTTTTTCTGTTGAGGTGGGGGGATAGGGGTTAAGGAGAATGGGTGCTGGTATATAAAATAATAATAATAATGATTTTTTTTTATAAAAAAAATCAGTGGTAATTTGTTCATTTCATACTTCGAAAAGTTAGTTTTAAAGAAAATTGCAATGAAAACAAAGGACATTGCAACAATTGACGGAAGAAAAAGTTATAATTGTTCCTGGCAAAGTGTATTTTGTACTTAATTTTTTACTAAAAGCTAGAGATCATCTCTGAAACAGTTTCCCACTTTGAACATTGATGCTTTTGCTTCCATCATATATTTTCTTAGGGGGAAAATGCACGTTGTGACGTCTAATGTAATGGGGTAATTGCACTTTCTTTTTTTTCCAAATTTAGGCAATGTTCCTTTGGATTTTTTATTTAGTTGCAATTTACCATTTATCGTTAAATTTTACAGTTAACTTCTAGAAGATGCCAAATGACTAAACTGCGCTTTTAATTTTTTATTTTATTTTCTTTTGAAAAACAAATCAAGAAAATTTATTTTATTTTTAAAAACCCGTTACATTTTTTAAATAAAAGCAAACCATTCCCTTTATCGTTCAGCAATAGCTCTTCCAAACACCATCCACTGCCACAACGCCACCGTGAACCAGTGCCGTGCCTTGGCCGACGTATTATTAGTGGCGAAAGGGGTTAAGGGCGACCCAGCAACGCTGCCCATAAGCGTTTTCCTTCTAATTCCACAATTATTCTTGGTGGGTTCAGGGGAAGCCTTCCTGTACTCAGGCTAACTCGATTTCTTCATAACCCAATCCCCAAAAGGGATGAAAACCATGAGTACGGGTCTGTTCTTCACAACTCTGTCTCTGGGTTTCTTCGTCAGTAGCTTCCTGGTAATGGTGGTGAAAAAAGTAACTGGGGCTAAAGATGGGGAGGGATGGCTAGCCGACGAAGTCAATAATGGAAGGCTTGATTTGCTCTATGCCTTGCTTACCATACTTAGCTTCATAAATTTTTTAGCATTTTTGGTTTATGCAGTTTGGTACAAGCCTAAGAGACCAAAATCTGCTCTGGAAATGATGGAAATTGATTCAAAGGAAAGATGCTGAAGAGACATTCGAGATTAATCCCATTTTGTGTGTGCAAGAAGAACGGAATGGGTTTGGATTATTCTTCGTGAGATCGGAGATATGAAGTTCAGGATTGGCTTCATCATGTCAGATATAATCTTGTTTTCTCAACATGCATGCCATGATTCTGTAATCTAAACCTTTGCTAAGTTTTGCTACCTTTATGGCAATAAGCTTATTGTATACTTACCATACTTCAAAAAAAAAAAAAAAAATTGATGGGACAGATACATGCATAAGATGCTTTTTTTTTTTTTTTTTAATGGCAGGGAAGGTATATCGGAGTTCCAAAGGAAAGGTGAGGTATCAGGCAAATCGAAACCCATAATCTAATTCATTAAGGGACGAAGCTCAATCTCACCCTCATTTTCGATCCGATGTCTTCTCTTGCTCCACAAATTATGGATGATAAATAAAATGAGGAAAAACAGAAAACGTAGAAAGGTGATTAGCCTAAAATGAAGCTAAAACTAAATGCATGCAATTGACTTTCTTCTTTAACGGAAAAGGACGGTGGAAGCAGAAACAGAGGAGTGTCACTTGATCATGGTGACGTAGGCCAAGGCACGGCACTTGCTCATGGTGGCATCGCGGTGGTGGTGGTGTCTGGAACAGAAGGCTAGGTGGTCTTGCGGTTGTTGCTGAACGACAAAGGGAAAGGTTTGTTTTTATTTTAAAAAATGTAATGAGTTTTTAAAAGTAAAATAGAATTTTTTTTTTCCCAAAAAAAATTAAAGGTTTAAAGGTAGTTTGATTATTTTACTCCTCTAGAAATTAAATTTAACTGTAAAATTTTACGGTAAGAAGTAAATTACAACTAGATTAAATATTAGAGGGGATATTGCATAAATTGAAAGAAAAAAAAAAGAGAAAGTATAATTACACCAATACATGGAGAACAATGTACAATTTCCATTTTTCTTAATTGTTTTCGTTGAGAATAGAGCTCTTCGTTGTTTTGAATTGCAGAGGATTGAATAAGGATAACGACGATGTTGCACCACAACTAGGCTTAATCAGCTTACTGTGACACATTATAGCCATGGCTAAGGACAGCATAGAATTCATCGTACCAACTTTGTGCATTCTAAGAACTTTGGATTTAAATTATCTATTATTTATAATTTATATAGAAAAATTAAAAAATCCTATTCAATGAGAGCATGTCATGAATTGAATATTTTTTTATATAAATATATTTCGTTATTTATTTATTTTTATATCTCTTCATGCTCGCAAGTGACACATAATATTTTAAATCATATCTAAATTATATTGTCTATTTCTTTTCTTTTTTTGGCCAACTATTCTACCTTTCTTTCGATTGCATATATTTAAATGACTCTTAAACCATAAAGAGAATTTTTAAAAAAATTATTAAACATAATATAATAGCATATTTCATTGATAGATACCTCAATAGCATCAAACTATAAGGTATGAATATAATTAACCATAAGATAAATAAGTTGCTCAAAAATAAAATAAAAGTTCAAATTTAATCTGAAAAAGGTAGTTATAGCTGTAAGCCAAGTAAGTTTACCAGTATATTTAACAAGTTGGTATAAATTGAAAATTCTCCATAATAGTTATGGACTTGTAGAATAATTAATAACAGTAATTTAGAAAAACAGAGAAGGAATCAATTGAAAACAGCAACCGAACAATAATTGAACATATAATCATACATCAAGTGCACTCAGAACAAAACATACAAACACAAATAAAACGTTCCTATTTTGTCACCATTTCTGGGATGTAGTTTCCTCCGTTGCCAAGTGCAACACCAGCAAAGTCCCTTTTCTTTATTTAGTGAATTTGATATTTAAACTTGAGAAAGCCATGGAACAATAAACAGTAATAGAAAATCAGTAACAAATTAAATGTTTAACCACAAGAAGGGGGGGGGGAATCTGAATTTAAATGTAATTAATCACTAATATTGGCTTTTCTCTTACCTCAGCTGGAATTTGTTCTCAAGTTGATATTTAACGGGAGCTTTTGAACTTGAGGGCCATAGCCACATAAAGTCCATCAACCAGACGATCAAATAATCGAAAAAATCTGTACCTCCATGCCCTACTGAGGAAGAGAGAACCACAAGCTCCCCAGAAGCCCACTGCAAACCCAACTCCCATTCCAAGATACAATGACTTCAAGAAATTGTCATCTTCATTTCCTTCCACCACATTTGGCTTGTCTGGTTTTTCTTGTTTCGTGCAGTTCTTTATAAGAGGAGCTCCACAAAGTCCAGGATTGCCAATGTAACGCCATGCATCAAAACTCTGAAGCTGGGTCCCCAATGGGATTTGTCCATTGAAATTGTTGTATGACAAGTTCAAGTCACTGAGGAAAGACAAATTTGAGATGCTCTCAGGAATTCGGCCGTGAAGATTATTATGGGACAAATCAAGAGATTCTAGATCTTTCATCCTTCCAATCTGCTCTGTTATCTTTCCCGTCAAACGATTAAAAGACAAATTCAAGGATTGCAATTTGACAAGCCAAAATAATTGTGGAGGAATTTCTCCAGAAAGTTGGTTAGCTGAAATGTCAATATTCCTCACAAGTTTCAGGTTTTTCACGTATTCTAATTGCTGACCTTTTGTAGACAATATAATATTGAACTTATACATGATTGTTCCCATATATGGAAAGTATCAGGAAAAATGAAGGCATCATCCAAAAGGCCTGAAACCATGGAAGTAATATTGTATAGGCAGTGAGGGATGAATCCTGAAAGTTTATTATCAGCAAGATCCAATACAATCAGATTAGAGAGTTGGCAAAGCTGTGGAGGAATTTCACCAATAAATTGGTTGGATCTCAAATTAACAACTGATACATTTTGTTGCATCCAATTTGGTACACTTCCAGAAAAATTGTTTCATTCCAAATTGATTAGGGACAACTTTTTCAAATGTTGCAATGACGAAGGTACATCTCCAAAAAAGCTATTATTTTGCAAATCTAGTGACAAAAGTTCACGTAATGAGCCCATGGACGAAGGAACTTCGCCGGTTAGATTATTACTCCCCAAGGAAATGGAAGACAAATATGGATAATGTATCCAACAATTAGGAAGTTCTCCTGTTAAAAAATTACCGGATATGTCCAAATACATGAGCGCCGTCTTGTGGGATTTATTCTGATAGTGACACAAAAAAGGAGATAAAGATTCTGAAAAAGCATTGTGAGCTAAATCCAAAATCTCGACTCCTGGTGACATACGAGGAAGCCTTCCTTTGAAGTTATTATAAGACAAAAATATAATTTGAGATCTTAGCAACATGTTTGACAAGTCTCCACTAATTAAGTTATGAGACAGGTCCAGAAAGTAGAAGGGTTTCTCAAAGCTTGGAAGATTACCACTCAATTCATTGAAGCTGACGTTTAAAAGTCGTAGAGAATTTGATAGGTTTCCAAGATTTGTTGGAATGGAACCCTGAAGTGAGTTATTGGATAGATAAAGTGTAGCCAAATTTTCCAGTTGGCCTAACCAATTTGGAATCGATCCATTTAGCTTGTTGCTCGAAAGAAAAGCAATCAGACTTCGAAACCTTGACAAATCTGGAATTTGACCTCTTAAATTATTGTAGCTAAGGTAAAGATATGTGAGCCTATTGCTGAGATTGAACAACCAGTTAGGTAATTCAGAGTCAAAATAATTTTCAGAAAGATCAAGATTTTCAAGTGAGCTAAAATTCGTGTCCTTAATAAATGGATTCATGTTGGTCAACTGAGAGCCCCTCAACCATAACTCAGACAAGGAGGAAAACGAAGCTATTGACTGAAGCCAGTTTGTTTCCTTGTGAAGATCAATGTCAATGAGATAGAGATATTTCAGATTACAAAGTGGTGAAAGCCAATGAAGATTATAAATTTGAAGATGAATATTGGAGGATACGTCAAGGTATTCAAGCTTAGAGAAATTTGCATAAGGATAATCACGAAGAGATGGCATGGTTATACCTTCAAAATCGTTGTAGCTCAAGTCCAACAAGGTCAAAAATTCAAGCTGAAGCACAGATAGGTTGATTTCACCTCTCAAGGATTCTGATGAACTTTTATGATTCCGATTATTTAGAGCAAGCTCTGTAACTCTGCCTTTGGTGCTATCACATTGATGTTGGACTCATTGCATCCACATGCAATTAGTCAAGAATGGTAGGAGAAATATTGGACTTGGCTTTCTATCTAGCTAGTCAAGAAAGATGGCCACCAACTCTTAGTCAAGAAATGTGGCCACCATGTTTTTCTCATATTCACATTCATTTGTCAAAAATGGCAACAAGGTGGTTGCATCCTTTGTTGAAAATTGACTCTTGAATGTGTGGCTATGGTTCACTCACAAATGCTATAAATAGGGGGCATTTGGAATGAAGTTGGCATTCAATTCCATCTCATTTCCTCACCTTCCTTCTAAAGCTTTTCTAGAAAGAGTAATTGAGGTATTTTGTTCCTATTGTAAGAGAGAGTGATTTAAGTGTTCTCTCCTTTCAATTTGAGAGTTGTTGTAATTACCAAATTATTTCTAGTATTATCCTTCTTTCACTTGGCCGTGGACGTAGCCTATATTGGATGAACCACGTTAAATATCTGAGTTCATTTTATCTTCAATTTTCTCATTTCAACTTTAGTTGCGGTATCCGACTTCCTAAAAGTGGTATCAGAGCCTTAGTTCTCATAAATCTTAGTATGCTCTGTGGTTGCGGTTATTAACCGATCTTCCACATCAGAAAAGATTTTTTGAGGTCGTGGTCTGTATTGCAGTACTGTTCATAGTCCATAGTGAAATAGTTGTATTATGTAGAGATGGCAACAAAGTTCGAAATAGAGAAGTTCGACGGAAATAATTTCTCGTTATGGAAGATGAAAATGATGGCGATCTTGACCAAAGAAGATTGCGTGGAGGCAATAGGAGAAAGACCGGTGGAGATCGTTGATGACAGAATTTGGAACAAAATGAACGCCAACGCTGTCGCTAATCTTCACCTAGGCCTGTCAAATGAAGTCCTATCAAGCGTAGAGGAGAAGAAGACCGCAAAGGAGATTTGGGATACTCTCACAAAGTTGTATGAAGCCAAGTCGCTACACAACAAAATCTTCTTAAAAAGAAGACTATACACTCTTCGGATGTCAGAATCTGTTTCAGCGACAGATCACATCAACACCCTCAATACACTATTTTCTAAACTCTCAAAATTGGGTTATAAAATAAGCGTAAATGAGCGTGCATAAATTCTACTACAAAGTCTACCAAATTCGTATGATCAACTCGTCATCAATTTGACCAATAATATTCTCACAGAATATCTAGTCTTTGAGGATGTTGCAGCTTCTATTCTGGAAGAGGAACAAAGGCGTAAAAACAAGGAGGACAGGATAGCAAGTTCACAACAAGTGGAGGCATTATCGATGATAAGAGGGAGATCAACGGAACGTGGATCCAGTGGGAGCCAAAATCATGGTAGGTCCAAGTCAAAGGGTAGAAAAATTATCAAGTGCTACAATTGTGGCAAGAGAGGGCACACCAAGAAGGAGTGTTGGCATTTGAAGAAGAATGAAAAAGGTCCTGAGTCATCAAATGCTCAGGGTAGTGTAGCCAGTACCTCGAATAATGGTGAAATTCTTTACAGTGAGGCAACAACTGAAGATAGATCGAATTTTGCTAATGTCTGGATCATGGACTCAGGAGCAACATGGCATATGACTTCTCGAAGAGAATGGTTTCATCAATATGAACCAATCTCAGAAGGATTTGTATTCATGGGTAACGATCATGCTTTGGAGATTGCGGTATTGGTACTGTCAAACTAAAAATGTATGATGGTACGGTTCGCACTGTACAAGGAGTACGACATGTGAGAGGCTTAAAGAAAAATCTATTGTCTTTAGGACAATTAGATGATGTTGGGTGTAAAACCCGCATTGAGAACGGGATCATGAAAATCGTAAAAGGCGCGCTAGTGGTTATGATGGCAGAAAAGGTTGCTGCTAATATGTACAAACTTGCTGGAGAAACACACCAGGAAGGAGAATCATCTGTTGCATCAACAAATTCAGGAGAAGAATCAACGATGATGTGGCATCGTAAGCTCGGACATATGTCAGAACGAGGTTTGAAGATTCTCTCTGAACAAGGATTACTTCCTGGACTCAAAATGGTAAAATTACCATTTTGTGAGCATTGTGTGACAAGCAAGCAACACAGATTAAAGTTCAGCTCATCAACAGCTAAGAGTAAAAGCATCTTAGACTTGATTCATTCTGATGTTTGGCAAGCACCAGTTGTATCCCTAGGAGGAGCAAGATACTTTGTATCATTTATTGATGATTTCTCTAGGAGATGCTGGGTATATCCAATTAGGAGGAAATCGGATGTATTTGAAGTCTTCAAAGTCTTTAAAGCGCGGGTGGAACTTGAATCCGAGAAAAGAATCAAGTGTTTGAGGACTGATAATGGAGGAGAATATACAAGCGATGATTTTGACACATTTTGTCAAAAGGAAGGCATCAAAAGACAGTTCACTACAACATATACTCCGCAACAAAATGGAGTGGCAGAGCGGATGAACAGAACTTTGTTAGAAAGAACAAGAGCAATGTTGAGGACTGCAAATCTAGCCAAGTCATTTTGGGCAGAAGCAGTCAACACTGCCTGCTATGTGATAAATCGGTCTCCGTCAACAGCCATTGACCTGAAGACATTGATGGAGATGTGGACAGGTAAGCCAGCTGATTATTCTCACCTCCATACATTTGGAAGTCCTGTGTATGTGATGTACAATATCCAAGAAACAACAAAACTGGATTCAAAATCCAGAAAGTGTATCTTCTTGGGGTATGCTGATGGAATCAAGGGGTATCGCTTGTGGGATCCTACTGCCCACAAAATGGTCATCAGCAGAGATGTAATATTTGCAGAGGACAAACTGCAAGAAAAAGAAAGTGATAGCACTTTAATAGAAGATGCTGAAACTACATCAATTCAGGTGAAGAATAATCCTAAAGAAGAAAAACAAAATTCTTCTGAAGCAGTACCAGAGCACGAAGAAGAAGAAGAAGAAGAACCAATTGAGTTTGAAGCTCAAGAAGTTCGTCGATCTACTCGTGAGAAAAGACGACTTTCTTGGCACTCAGAATATGCTATGGAGAGTAATGTTGCATATTGTCTTCTAACGGAGGATGGAGAGCCATCAACTTTCCATGAAGCTTTAAATAGCTCAGATGCATCTCAATGGATGACAGCAATGCAAGAAGAAATTGAAGCTCTTCATAAGAACAAGACATGGAAACTTGTACCATTACCACATGGTAGAAAAGTCATTGGTAACAAATGGGTCTACAAGATCAAGCTAGACAGTAATGATCAAGTAGAACGGTTTCGTGCAAGATTGGTGGTTAAGGGATATGCTCAGAAAGAAGGTATCGACTTCAACGAGATATTTTCTCCTGTAGTTCGACTTACAACAGTTAGAGTAGTTTTGGCAATGTGTGCTACATTCGATTTACATCTAGATCAACTAGATGTGAAGACTGCTTTTCTTCATGGTGACCTTGAAGAAAAGATTTATATGCTCCAACCAGAAGGCTTTGTAGAAGAAGATAAAAAGAACTTGGTTTGCATGTTGAAAAAATCTCTATATGGTCTCAAACAGGCACCGAGATGTTGGTATAAGAGATTTGATTCCTATATTATTAGCCTTGAGTACAATAGACTCAATTCAGACCCTTGTGCTTATTACAAGAGGTTTGGTGATGAAACCTTCATCATTCTGCTATTGTACGTGGACGACATGTTAGTTGCAGGCTCTAACAAAGATCGAGTCCAAGAGTTAAAGGCACAGTTGGCTAGGGAATTTGATATGAAGGACTTGGGACCAGCAAACAAGATTCTAGGGATGCAAATTCACCGAGACAGAAATAATAGGAAGATTTGGATTTCTCAAAAGAACTACCTATTAAAGATCTTGCGGTGCTTCAACATGCAAGATTGTAAGCCAATTTCTACCCCACTTCCTATTAATTTCAAGTTATCCTCAAGTATGAGTCCTAGCAATGAAGTGGAGAGAAAGGACATGTCTCGAGTACCGTATGCATCAGCAGTGGGAAGCCTAATGTTTGCTATGATATGTACAAGACCAGACATTGCACAAGCAGTGGGAGCAGTTAGTCGATACATGGCAAATCCTGGTAAATAGCATTGGAATACTGTGAAGGGGATCCTAAGATATGTCAAGGGTACCTCAAATGCTACATTATGTTATGGAGGATCAGATTTTATTGTCAGAGGCTATGTGGATTCAGATTTTGCAGGAGATCTGGATAAAAGAAAATCCACTACTGGTTATGTGTTTACACTTGCAAGTGGAGCTGTAAGCTGGGTTTCAAAACTGTAAACTGTTGTTGCTCTATCTACTACAGAAGCAGAATACATGGCAGCTACACAAGCTTGCAAAGAAGCAGTTTGGATTCAAAGGTTATTGGAGGAGTTTGGACACAAACAAGAGAAAATCTCTTTGTTTTGTGATAGTCAAAGCGCCTTGCATATTACAAGGAATCCAGCCTTTCATTCACGAACAAAGCACATCGGAGTTCAATATCACTTCGTTCGAGAAGTAATAGAGACTGGATGTGTGAATATATTAAAGATACATACCAGTGATAATCTAGCAGATGTAATGACCAAGCCTATTAATGCTGACAAGTTTACATGGTGTAAATTCTCTATAGGCCTAGCAGAAATGTAAGTGGCATGGTGACGACAAGTGCAAGTATGGATAGTAGAGTGTGAAGACATGATTAAACATCAAAGTCTTCAAGTGGGAGAAATGTTGGACTCATTGCATCCACATGCAATTAGTCAAGAATGGTAGGAGAAATATTGGACTTGACTTTCTATCTAGCTAGTCAAGAAAGATGGCCACCAACTCTTAGTCAAGAAATGTGGCCACCATGTTTTTCTCATATTCACATTCATTTGTCAAAAATGGCAACAAGGTGGTTGCATTCTTTGTTGAAAATTGACTCTTGAATGTGTGGCTATGGTTCACTCACAAATGCTATAAATAGGGGGCATTTGGAATGAAGTTGGCATTCAATTCCATCTCATTTCCTCACCTTCCTTCTAAAGCTTTTCTAGAAAGAGTAATTGAGGTATTTTGTTCCTATTGTAAGAGAGAGTGATTTAAGTGTTCTCTCCTTTCAATTTGAGAGTTGTTGTAATTACCCAATTATTTCTAGTATTATCCTTCTTTCACTTGGCCGTGGACGTAGCCTATATTGGGTGAACCACGTTAAATATCTGAGTTCATTTTATCTTTAATTTTCTCATTTCAACTTTAGTTGCGGTACCCGACTTCTTAACAATTGAACTCCAGTCCATGCACAACAATCTTGTTCACTGGACCATGAGGAGAGCCGATTGGAAGGATCTACCACTCCTTGTTTGAAGATTAACAATGCCCTTCGATCCTTATCGTTGCAACATATGCTTCTGTTGAATGTTGTTACGAATAGCAACAACACCAAAGCCAATGAAATTTGTAAAGGGAAGCTAACCATAATGATAGTTGATGAATCAGAAGAGAATTGAGGATTCAGAAGGGTTTTTGCAAGTGAAGTATCCGGAGTACGTTTACCGGATTAACACCGCACAATCACTCCTTTCAATATATCTACGTATTTTTCAAGAAAATGACATATTCAACTTTCTCTTCATTCTAATGACTTTTCTTAAGAAAGTGTAGCAAAATCAGCGTACTAATTAGCAAATTGATTGAGTAATACTAAGGTATCTCTTTAAGTTTGAGAATCTTAAATACAAATTTCAATAAGAGTCAAGTAAATAAAATAAAAAAATAGATATAATACTCCATCTGGCACGCTTCCTCTCACATTTTGGTCTGGTCATTAATGGAAACTAACAAGAAATTTGTGTTCTTATCTTCTTTTTCAATTTCCACAGCCAACCAGTGCCAATGAATCATTTGAAAAAAAAAAAAGACAAACTGTAACATTCAGTCCTATCCAAACAAGTCAAAGGGATCAGATCGTCTAGACAACAAATCATTTCTTTTTCTTTTTTTTGAAGGAGATGATATTTTCTATTTTTCTTTTAATTAAGTAAAAGTGTGGATTAATTTCTTATTTCTTTAGATAGTTTTTTGTGCAACATGAAGTTAGAATTACTGTATTATATGCTTTTAGTGGATCGGTCCATTAACTTCAGCCAATCCAAATTCTAATTTAGGACTATGAGCTACATATTTATCTTCTATCTTTGTTTTACGATTCATTCCCTTTTTTTTTTGGAATAGAAAATACATATTTTTAAGTAACTACGTTTGGATGCAAGAAATAAAATTGTTTTAATACTATTTGGATCTCTAATTCTTTTCCAAGAAAGTAAATACGCTTTCTAAGTCTTCCACTTTTCTTTTTCCCGGTCTTTCTTCAAGTCTTTACGTGTGCGAAACGGTGCATGGTGGCGTCAGTATTTTGACTCTTTCTTGGACGGTAAGTTGAAAATAAGGGTTAATGTCACATCACCGAAGATGAAATTCTAATGGCAATTTTTTTTAATCAATAAATTGTAACAAGGACGGATGATTAAGTATATATATTTTCATTTATAATAATTAGGTTTTTAAGAAAAAAAATCATTAAATATAAATTAAAATAGAAAAAAGAATTTTTTAATTTATTCAAAATTTTGATATATATATATATATATATATATATATATATATATATATATATATATATATATATATATATATATATATATATATATATATATATATATATATATATAATGAAAACCACAAATAAACCTTATATCAAAAAAGCATTTTTTAGATATTTATGTAGCCTTTTTCTTACAAAAAAAAAAAATTAAGACTGATAGATGATTACTGTAATTTCTATGTACCACACCTTTTTATACATGGATATTTTTTTCATAAAGACTTTTGTTTAATATATATAGAGTCTCTTTTTCATATAAAAAAAATAACTTCAATATATTTAAACAAGAAAAGAACACACTCTAACATAGATAACATAATTCTACTAAAATAAAAGAATAGGGTCACGTCATCCAAACACGAGAGGGGAAAAAAAACTTAAGAGTCAAAGGACAACGATTGTATTTTTCACAACATTTCACTTCTGTACTGAGACCTTTGAGCGGTGAACGGTATTTCGAAATTCACAAAATTTATTAAAAAGGAATAAATATAATTAAATACAACTTAAATAGGTTGTCTCGAAGAGAAAATAAAGTTCAGATTTAATCTGGAATGGGCAATATCTAGCAGTTACTTGAGGAAGGACTTTCAAAAGAAGATGTACAAGCTCTGGGATGCAGTTTCCTCCCTTGCCAAGTGCAACTGCAGCAAAGTTCTCCTTTCTATATGTAGTGAATTTGATATTTAATTTGAAATTGACGAAGCCATTACACAATAAACGATAATAGAAAACCAGTGACAAATTGATTATGTTTACCTGCAAGAAGGGAAAAAAATACGAATTTAAATATAAGATCTATAGATTCTAGATCTTTCATCCTTCCAATTTGTTCTGCTGTCTTCACCGTCAAATGATTGTAAGACAAGTTTAAGAATTGCAATTTAGTGAGTCAAAATAATTGTGGAGAAATTTCTCCAATAAGTTGATTAACTGATAGGTCAATATAATCAGAGAATGAAGCTGGCATAGTTGTGGAGGAATTTTTCCTATAAATTGGTTGGATCTAAATTCTACAACAGATAAACTTTGTTGCATCAAATTTGGTATACTTCTAGAAAATTTGTTTCTTTCCAGATTGAGGAGCACCAAATATATGCTCTTTTGGAATGACAAAGGTGCATCTCCAATTAAAGAAGCTATTACTATGCAAATCTAGTGACTCAAGAAACTCATTGAAGGAGGAAGTGCACCTGTTAGCTTGATGTAAATCATAGACAAAGATGTAGCAAATTTCTTCCAACAATCAGGAAGTTTCTCCAGTCAAAAAATTATTTGAGAAATCCAAATAAAACATGATAAAATCCTCATTCATAGTGTTACACAACATATGAAAACTATGAAGTACAAATACCTCTTAAATCATTTTATGTTTTATACGCCATCTTGATTACTCTTTATATATATATAT
Organism: Gleditsia sinensis; assembly: GCA_037074535.1. Lineage (NCBI taxonomy): Eukaryota > Viridiplantae > Streptophyta > Magnoliopsida > Fabales > Fabaceae > Gleditsia > Gleditsia sinensis. The sequence goes on along the minus strand of CM073470.1, from coordinate 15,377,953 downwards.
GGAAGCAGAGACAGGGGAAAGAGTCCTTCAAAATAATTCACAAAGTTTTTATTTGAAGAGTTATCTTATTAGCTTCTTGGAAATAAATCCAAGACCTCATTGGCAGGCAAAAGTGAGAATGAGCAAATATTTCTAATTTATAAATAATCAAAGACCACAGGAAGTAAACTAAAACAAATTTCCTTTTCTTTTTTTATATGTGCTCTGTTCTTAAAACAGAAAAAGTTATATATCATATATCAAAGTTAAAATTGCCTTAGAATCTAACACTGACTGAATGGAACAGTGTCTTAGAAGAGGAGGAACAGGAGTAGGAGAAGAGAAGAATAAAACTCGAACCCTGTTTTAGATTGGGGATAGAATATTAGTTGCGAAGGATTAAAATGAAAATCACAATATGTTTTATTTATAATTCAACAAAAAATAAACTGCAGAAAAAAAGCCATATAAACTTTTAATAATATTTATCAAAATATTATTAAATATGTATACATTACATTCATAGCCAATAAAATACCTGTTACGTTTTACATCAACTAATGATCTTAATCAGAAAACAATGCCTTTCATAGCCAACAAATATATTGGCTTTGTAAATTAAAATAAGTTGAGAATTGAAGCTTCTTGGTGGGTTCTTTTGATGACCAAAGTATTTATTAGGGAGAAGACTTTTTGGTAGGTTATTCGACGTTTGAGCTTTTTTGCCCAATATAATAATCCTTACTTTTATGCATTTTGTTATCGTTGGAAAATTTGTTCAGTTCAAATGGTGATGTTCATTCCATAACTTATCCTTTATTATATGATCCACTGCTGAGTGTAGTGGAAGACTGATTAATCAGCTTTATCACAAAATTCCAATACAAGTGAAAGAAGTGAGAGACGTGGAACAATGCACTTAAGAAGTCTAATGGTTTTAGTGGAAAAAGAAATAGAATTTGTTAACAGTGAGAAAATTCACCCACAATCATTAAGTGGTATGTGGTATTTGTGTATCTTAATTTTAAATGTATTTGAAAACCTTCCAAGCATCCAAGTAACATAAGCGGCATCCTCCAATAGTTTAATTTTTTTAAAAAAAATTTAACATGCAAATTAAAAGTAATAAATAAATGAATATATGTGTTTGTATAATAATAATAATAATAAAACACCTGTTATGTTTTGCATCAACTAATGATCTGAATCAGAAACAATAATAATAATAATAAAAGGTGTTTGTTGGTCACCACACCACAGATTTTGCTACTCACATATAAGTACAGCAGTTGGATAGATATACATATATGTATATGCAATTTTGAAGATCTAAAATGATAACAACTAGATTTTTGAGTAAATAGTTTGATATTATTGTTGCCTTGTGCCAGTGACCGACTTTGATATTATTGTTATTGGGTATTAGCAATTAGCAATGGGATGCCTTTAGTTTGATAAAACTAGCTTTCAAAGGCACGACCATTAATAAACTCGGTAAAAAGGAATCTAAATTTTGATTAGCTTTTGTTTGATAAAACTAGCTTTCAAAGGCAGGTTAGTCTGAAGAAGATGTGACCAGGCTTCATCTTTGTTTGCCAGTTCAGACTCCACAACAATATTCTAAAGCATTATTGCCGGCCATCTTCCTAAGGGCCTTGTCGTTTATTGGTTTCTGCTTCTTGTGTTGGTTGTAAAGCTTGAAGTATGACCATTCTATTAGCAATATGCACTTCCAGTATTCAAGTAGGCATGGTCTCACATTTACATGTGTATTTGCTTCAGCTTATGTTCTGTGTTATGTAAAGTTGCAATATATATTCTACAGAGCTGTCAATATGAAACGATCTTAAAATATAATTTAAATGCAAAACTACCAAAACATAAAATTTTACGAATTATTTTGAAGTAATAATGTTGTATACATCATGTTTGGTGGACTTCGTAAAACACGGTATAATTGCTCAAGACCCATAGATTAATGCTGACTAATGATTAATACTTCAGTTGTTGTCAATTGAGAAATGGATTACGTTTGCATCCTATGTGCTTTCCTGAAGGCTTGCAGCCTCTGAAATTGACTCTTACCCCTAACAATATTTAAGCTGGTCATTATATTGTTAAGCATTGGAGATTGCAGATTTTGCTTTTTATTTGACTTCGATTTACTCTGGTATTTTTTGTGGTGTAAATTAACATTAGCAATTATAAAACATGAACAGAGTTTCACTATTTCTATGGCATTTCCTTTTTTATTTTAATTAGAATATATTAGCCGTGGAAATTGAAAAATATGAGAATGAAAGCTTGTTGGTGGGTTCCATTACCGGCCAAATACAAAAAGAGTTGTTCGTAGATCTTGATAACCTTAAAAACAAATTGTTTTCTTTTCTGGAGTGAATAAGCAAAGACAAGATCTTAATCACCTTTTTTTTTTAAGTAAAGCAAATACAGTTGCTACTTGCCAAAGCAAAACCACTTAATAGCTAGTCTTTCAAGAATTAATTAGCTTTCATTTTTTTATTTTAATTAGAACATATTGGCCGTGGAAATTGAAAAATATGAGAATGAAAGCTTGTTGGTGGGTTCCATTGCCGGCCAAAGAGAAATTTGGGTGTAATTTGGAAGGAAGACTTTGCAAGCTTGAAATATGGGGTAGTGGAGGACTTGGAAATATTAGAAGACTTGAAAATATTAGAAGAATTAATAAGGAAAGAGATTGGAAGACTTAAAAATATTAAAAGACTTAATAAAAAAAAAAGAAATTGGATGCTTGTTAAAGCATTCATATTTATTTTTTATTATCTTTGTTATTTATAATATATAAAGTGAAGGTTCGATACTTGAATCACATAAATTTTGTTCTTTTCCAATTATTATTTAGATAAAAAAAATCATAACTTCTTTTATTTTCACTTTTGGCATTCTTTATTAAAAGTGCATAGTATACATATTATACGAAACAATCAACAAGAAAACTAATTTTTTCTGACGGTTGGCATAAACTACCGCCATCAATTTGTGACAATTAATTGAGTCAAGTAGAGTTGTTACTAGTATTTACTTGCAAAACCCCCCCCCCCCCCCACTTATAATCAATAACCATGGCTACTGTAATATTTCAAAATTTTATTTTTAAATAATAATGTTTTGTTATAAAATATATATATATATATATATATATATATATATATATATATATATATATTATAAATAATTATGTTTTTCTAAAAGGAAGTATATTTTTAATTAAAAGAATTATTGTTTTGCTCAAAATAATTATATTGACTTTTAATAAATTTTTGTTGTATTTTTCGAAATATTCTTTCTTTTAATATGTAAAAAGATATTTATTTTGAGATTTTTTTATTACGATTTTTATCAAGAAAAATCATAATTTAAGAGTTTAACTAGAATGTAAATTTTTAGAAATTTTTGAGATATTTTAAGATGAAAAATTGAATTTATATGAATTTATATTAAAGAAATCATATTATTTAATTATTAAATAATAATATTATTATTATTAAAAAAAAGAGTGGCGGAGGAAGGAATGGGTGCACGCACGCGAAGAAGAAGAAAAATAAAATCTCTTTCTCTCTCTAATTTTTTTTTTAAAACTTCTCTCTAAGATTTCTCCAATTCTAGACGTCTAATTGAGATACCGGAGGTACCGTTGGACTCACGGTGGCGAGAGCTTCAAAACCCACCGATCAATTTCGCCAGAGGTTCGCCGGAATTTCTTAAACAGTAATTTAAAGGTAAACTTACCAAAATACTGGATTTTTGATGGTTTTTCAAGATTTTAACTTAGGGGTTTTGTTAAGAATGTAGAATATTAGTTGTAGGATAAAATTTATGGTGAGAAACTGTGATTTGGTGGTTTAATTTTGTAAAATTTACTTCGGTGAACAGTAAATATGAACAGTCCAAACAGTGCTTGTGAACAGTAAATATGACCAGTCCAAATAGTGTTTTCAGCCGCCGAGTGAACAGTGTTTTCGGCTGTGAACAGTGCCAGCGTCCCGGGGTCATTTATTTAAGTTTTTGGACCTTCTAGACTCATTTGTAATATCTAATTGATCAAATTCAGATGGGAAACGTGAATTTTAGGGTTGTCCAATCTGGAGCCCTTACCCTGTGAGTGAATATAATTTGCTATAACGCATTTTTAAATCTCTCTCATGTCCATGCATTTAAAACAAAGTTTTAATTATGAATAGCATAAATTGAATTTCATGTTTATATTGATTTATATTCTTAGAAGCTATAGGATATGTAAAACAGACCTCTAATAAGTTCCTCCTGAATTTATGATGAAAATGTGATATTATGTTACACTTTATTGAATCTTATCATCTTTTATATTGTTTCATATGATTTGTGTTATAAATGATACCACATTGTTTCATAGATATGGTGAAATTGAATTTATATTTCAGTTTCAAATGTGTCATTGATACTGGATATTATGGTTTATCTGGACTGAAATGAAAATGTTGTATTTTTTATTTTGGAGAATGAATTTCTATGCCGAAACTCTGTTTGAGGAATATCTTGGAAGGGAGGGATATATTTTGTCTTAAAAAGAATTTTAACCTCATAATTTTCAATTTTCCTTTCAGTTTATATTTTTGGTTTATTAAACTAGTTTATTTTGGAGGAATCATTGATAAAAACACTGTTAGCTAGCGACAGAGATAGCTAGCCTTAGTGCACCATGAAACTTTAGCTAGCAAGAAAGTTGCTAGCCCTTTGTGCGAACGGGCACATGAGGATTGAATTATGAATAAGTATGGAGTTGAGTATGTCTCCTCCAATAACCAGTGGCAATTGGCTTGGTTACTTATGACGAGAATGAGGTGATTTACCCGTCTTATTGCTGTGTGCTTAGGACAATCAACATATGGAAAGGTCAGGGAGTTGAGAAGATCTCCTCCCAACCTTATGATATGAATTATGAGAATATGGTGATTTACCCGTCCCATTGCTATGTGCTTGGGATAAAATAATGTATATGATGATTGCTCTTATCAGGCTTTATACTTGAGTATAAAAATTATAATTATGGATCTACTTTGAGTCCTCCTCTAAATATTTTTTTTATATAAAGAGTTATCTTTCTATTTCCTTATCTGATTTTGAAATTATTGTTTATTATACTAAATCTTAAGATTTTAGATTTTCTTTTAACAAAATTTACCTTCTTTAAAGCTTTAGTTTGCTGTTATATACATTGATTTAGATAATATTATAGTCTACCATAATTTTTATTTATGAAAACTCATGCCGATTACGCATTACTATTTTGGGTCGTGACAGCTACCTTCGTTTCAAAACTGATGCAAACTAACTTGGAATTATTCTGAGCCGGTCATAAACAAATCCCAAGTCTTCCGTCATTCTAAAAAGACCAAATTAATTATATTCCGTGCTAAATACGGTATTGACATGAGTTTGTTGGTCACCACACCACAGAGTTTGCTATGTCTCACATGCCTTCAGCTTGTGTGATGGTTAGTATTCTTGCTGTTGCTTTGAGTTACCGGTTGGAGAAATTCTACAAATAAAGGTATTTTCTTTTCGGTATTTTATCATATAAGGAAGTCATATTTTATTAATGGGTCATTTAGTTAAAGACAATTTTTTTATTTTTTTTATTAATGTCCACCTAATAAAAAAAGATTTTGTTGTTGTTGTTTATGGCTAAAAGTCTCTTCTTATTAACACATGAAAAAGAGTAATTTTATCTTTATGGATCACAAAAATATATTTGAAGAACTAGGAAATTAATTTGTACGGTTTTTTAAATGAAAATAATAAAGAAAAAAGTCACTTATTTTTAAAGATCTAAATTTTTGTTTCAGCGATTTGATGTGTTTCACTTGTTTCAAGGATTGGTCTTAATTGGAACATATTGGCAGTGGAAATTTGAAAAAAAGGACAAGAATTATATGATACCTGGGCTCCAGAGGAGAGGAAGATGTAAGGAAAATTACCAACTTAACCTTTAGTCCAAGTATTATATTTGGTTATTTACTAAAATCACTTTTTGGGAGAGAACGATGGATTGTTAGTGTAAACGATTTGGAAGATATAATTGGAGGATATGTATGGTTGGATTCTATTTGTATACTTCGTGGAATTTGGCATATCTTAACCAAACCTTTTGTATGGACTCATCGTGCACTTTTATGGTTTGGAGAAGCGTACTTGTCTAATAGTTTAGGTGCTTTATCTGTTTTTGATTTTATTATTTGTTGTTTTGCATGGACAGATGTATAGAACTTTTCAATGAGATAGTATTTTTTCAAGTCTCTCAAAATAGAATTTATTCCAAACATATATACCATGGTTCCTTACTTCGACAGAGTACAAATATCTAAATTTGATAGAGTCTAACAGTGACCGAATAAAATATTAGTAGTGATGGATTAAAATAAAAATCACAATACTCTAGACTTCTATAAAAATTAATCAAAACTAACGGAACTAATTGAATAATTATATTTTTATTTATTTATAATTCTAATTTAGATAAACTGCAACAACAAAAAAACTGTCATGTAAATTTTTAATAATATTTATCAAAACTTCTTGATAGGTTACTCGAACTAAAGTGATAAATGCTCAAAACACCTTGTCATGAACTTTTGAGTTCTCACATCCACTTAGAAGCTACGAGGATGTTTTGGTGGATAATATAAATGGCAGCATAGTACGGTAGCCTTATGATCAATTTTAACGAAAATTGTAATTGGAGAAGACCATTAACACAAATTTTGGTAACCAAAAAATGCCTATTTATTTATTTTAATTAAATACAGTGATCAAAAATATTAAAAGGATTGGGAACCTTTCGTGGAAACAATAATTCGATAGTTTATCTACATTGGACAATAAACTGATGCAAACTAACTTGGAATTATTCTAAGCCGGCCATAAACAAATCCCAAGTCTTCCGTCATTCTAAAAAGACCAAATTAATTATATTCCGTGCTAAATAATGATCAACTTCAACGAAAATTGTAATTGGAGAAGACCATTATTATTTATATACCATTTAGACATTTTACTTTCTCTTGTAAACAACCACCATGGTTAGCTTCACTCCACAACTTTCAATTGTTTTACTGTTGCTGCTATCTGCAACTGCATTCAACAAAAACAGGGTTGTTCGTTGCAATACAAAGGATCGAAGGACTTTGTTAATCTTCAAACAAGGTGTGGTAGATCCGTCCAACTTGCTTTCCTCATGGTCAAGTGAAGAAGATTGTTGTGCATGGTCTGGAGTTCAATGTGACAACATCACTGGCAGAGTTACAATGCTTGATCTAAAGAATCAAAATTCTTGGCCATATGGTTTGAGAGGTGAAATCAATCTATCTATGCTTCAGCTTGAATTTCTAAACTATTTGGACTTGAGTGGTAATTATTTTGAATCCATAAGTATTCCAGCCATTTTTGTCTCTAGATATGCTAAAGATAGACAGAGATATGATAACCAATCAGAACCCAACAATTCTCCTCCAACAATAAATTTCTCTAAGCTTCAGTATCTTGACTTATCACAACATAGCCGTGTTGTCATGGATGATCTTCAATGGCTTTCTCAAATTTCTTCCTTGAAATATCTCAACCTTAGTTACATTTATATTAGAAATCAAACCAACTGGCTTCAATCCATAGCTATGCTTCCTTCATTATTAGAGTTACGCTTGAGCACTTGTGATCTAATAAATATCAGTCCATCCCTTAGCTATGTCAATTTTACGTCACTTGTAACTCTTGATCTTTCTAACAACAATTTTGAATCAAAATTACCTAATTGGTTGTTCAATCTCACCAGTGACATCTCCTATGTTGATCTTAGCTACAACAAGTTTTATGGTCAAATACCAATGGCCTTGTTAAGGCTTCGAAACCTACAATCCTTGATGTTGGACTCCAATCAATTCAATGGATCAATTCCAGATTGGTTAGCCCAACTTGAGAATTTGAATTATCTTCATCTCTCCAAAAACTTCTTTAATGGTTTCAGTCCATCAACTTTGGGAAACTTTTCTTCCTTAATTGACATAGATTTGTCAAACAATAACTTGAGTGGTGATCTTGCAACAAGCCTTTTCCAACTCTATAACTTGAAGAGTTTAAAAGTTGGAGGCAATTCTTTGGCGGGTGTTTTATCAGAAATGAATTTTACCAAACTCCCAAACTTAGAAACACTGGACTTGGGTTCAACAAGTTTCTCATTTGACTTGGGTCCTAATTGGGTCCCACCATTTCAACTCCATGATATTAGTTTGAGGAACACAAGTCTGGGTCCTAATTTTCCAGCATGGCTATATACACAGAGGTCACTGGAATTTCTAGACATTTCTAGCTCAGGCATTTCATACATAGAGGAAGACATGTTTTGGAGCTTTGTAGCAGGAATCGTGTTTGTTAATTTGTCCCATAACTCAATAAGTGAAGACTTATCAAAGGTGACACTAAACTCTTCCTACATATATCTAGACTATAATAATTTCACAGGTGGCCTCCCACATATATCATCAAATGTTGGCATCTTAAGTGCATCTCACAACTCTTTCTCAGGATCTATTTTTCCCATGTTGTGTGATCCAGTGAATGGGGATAACTTGTTATGGGCCTTGGACATATCAAATAATCATCTAACAGGAACACTTCCTGATTGTTGGGCCAATTGGAAACAATTGACTTCACTTGAAATGGGCAGTAATAAGCTAACAGGTGAAGTTCCTCCCTCAATGGGTGCATTGTCTATTCTTTGGTTATTGGATTTGCAAAATAATAGGTTCTTTGGAGAATTTACATTGGACTTATCAAACTGGACACAATTGGAATACCTCATTCTAGAGAAAAATAAATTTTCTGGAAGTTTACCTATCACATTAATGCAACAGCAGAGTTTAGTAGCGATCAAGTTGAGATCCAACCAATTTACAGGCAATATCCCACAACATATATGTAACCTCCCTTCTCTAATTATATTAGATCTTGCCGACAATATACTTTTAGGATCCATACCTCATTGTCTGTATAACTTGACTAGCATGGTTTCAAAACCTACAAGAAGAGTGATTGCGAAGACAATAAACTTGTTTACCAAAGGGCAAGAATTTGAGTATAAACATTCTTACATGTTGCGAAGTATTGATCTTTCAACTAATAACATGTCTGGAGAAATCTTTCAAGAATTATTTAGTCTTATTCAAGTGCAATTCTTGAACTTGTCTCAAAATCAGTTCACAGGATTGATTTCAGAACAAATTGGTAGCATGAAAAATTTAGAATCTCTTGATCTCTCCCACAATAAACTTTCAGGGGAGATTCCTCAGACCATCTCTAATTTGTCTTTTCTTAATTATTTGAATCTTTCATATAATAGTTTCACTGGTCAAATTCCATTGGGGACTCAAATTCAGAGTTTTGATGCCTGGAGTTTTATTGGCAACCCAGAACTTTGTGGAGCTCCTCTTCCAAACTGCCAAAATAAAGAAGAATCTGATAATCCAAATCTGGGGAGAGCAAATGAAGATGACAGTTTTTTGAAGTCATTGTATCTTGGAATGGGAGTTGGATTTGCAGTGAGCTTCTGGGGAGTTTGTGGCTCTCTCTTCCTCAACAGGGCCTGGAGGCACAAATTTTTTCGATTGTTTGATCATTTGGTAGATCGACTTTATGTGGCTGTAGCCCTCAAGTTCAAAAACTTCCGTTGAATACTAGGAACAACTGTAGCTGAGGTAAGTCGATAATATATTTATTACAAAGTATTATTCTCTTTTATTCAAACTTAGGTTTTGTTTTGCCTTCTTGTTGTTGGTTAATAAATTCAATTTGTTACTGATTAATTCATTATTACTATTTATTGTTCAATACTATCTTTGGAAACAAAGTGCAGCAACCATCCTAGGACGGCATTGTTGAAGACTGTTGCTGTATTTGCCAAGGAAGCAACTATACATTCTAGAGCTCTTATGTTTTCTTTTGGATGTCCTTCCTTTGTCTTAAATACAGTGAATGGTGACAAAAATAAAGTGTGTATGAAAGTTGTAATAGTATCTAAATTAAATTGTTTGATGTCTGTGTTACCAAGTTAAATTGTTCTGTGCTTCAGTAATGATTATATTTCTGGGTTTTGCGTTGCTTCTTGTCCTTCCTATGTATAAACAAGACTCATAATTGAATGCAGACACAACCTCTTTTCTGTTACATGGTAGCAGAGAAGTATGGAAAAGAGACCTTCAAATTAATTCTTAAAGTTTTTTTTTTTAGAGTTATTTTATTCGTTTCTTCAAAATAAATCCAAAACCTCTTTGGCAGGCAAAAGCAAAAATTAGTAAACTTTCTAATTTATAAATAAGCAAATACTGCAAGAATTAAGTTAAAACAAAATTCCTTTTCTTTCTCTATATGTGCTCTGTTCCTAAAAGAGAGAAAGTCAAACTAAAGTTGAAATTGCCTTTTACTTTTGATTAGAGTCTACTATTCAAAATAATATATTACAATTATTAAATAAAGTCAAAATAATATTATAATTATAGAAGATTGAGGAGTTGGGGAAAGGGTTGCCGCGGTGAGGGTATCTGATTTGGAGAAGTGGATCATGGAGAAATTAAATTTGGAGGAAGCACTGAGAGAATCGGGACAGAAAGCAAGAAGTATGGAATCAAATATTTTTCAATTGCATGAGGAAGTAGGGAAGCAGAGAAGGTGATCAGGACAATGAAGGATAAAGCGGTTGATGCAGTCAATGGAGCTGTAAATGGCACAGATAGTGAAGTAAAAGGGTTGAAGTTGCAGTGGCCAGTGGTGGTAGCAGGGTCTACCGGAGCTATTGCTGTAGCAGCTGCTGTGATCACAGTGACAAAGGAAGAAGGGAACTATGACTTGGAAGTCGAAGAGTAGAGGTTAGGATTTACCAGCTTATTAGTCACAAAATGCTTCAATTTTGTTAGTCAGAATGCTTTCCTGGCTTTGGTATTTTTGAGCCTATAAATTAAGTTTGATAACTTAAAACCTAACATGAGAATAATAAATATTATATCTTTTTGTACCTGGTGATATTTGAGATAACGTGGAATATATATATATATATATATATATATATATATATATATATATATATATATATATATATATATAAAAGATATCAGTGTATCAAATTGTAATATTAGATTTAAAAGAAACCAATAATAATTTTTACCTCTTTTTTTTTTCGTAATTTAGTGTGTAGTAGAAAGTGAAGACAATGGAGGATTAAAAAGGGGATCTTTAGCATGTGGCAGTGGTGATCTTCCCATTTCCCACATTAGAGACCAGGAAGCTTGGCTAAACACTCTAGCCCGCATTTTTGCGAATCAATCTTTTGATAGGTCCCAGTGAAAGCTAAAAGAAGATAATAGAATTCTGCTTTGGGCGAGAATTAAACTACAGATATTTGTATTAAAATCCACTAGCCTTCAAACAACACTGAATGGAATTTAAGTACTGATGGGACTCAACTACTTTTCCTAAAAGGACCCAACAACTATTGACTCATTCTAAAGTAAATAACAGAAGAATAAAACAGAATGGAAATCTTTCATCCATGACTTTGGGTTCCTAATGGACACCCTAGTGGTCCTTTCCAGATCTACATGTCCCATGCACGTGGCTCAATCCATATACTTTGGGTTCCTAATGGACACTCTGGTGGTCCTTCTTGTCTTATCAATCTTTTGCTTCTTTTCCATGTTTCTGGTAATATTTTTACCTATAAACTTGGATCATTTCTGAAACGTTTCCGACATTCATCCTTGCATGCTTTTGCTTCCATAATGTATTTTCTTAATTGCTTGCGTTAAGAACAGAGAGCTTCATGGTTTTGAATTGCAAGAAGTGAGATAGAGATTGAATAAGGATACTGATGAGGTTGCACCACAACTAGGCTTAGTGTGACCATTATAGCCATGGCTAAGCACAGCATAGAATTCATCCTACCAACTTTGTGCATTCTAAGAACTTTGGATTCAAATTATCTATGATCCTTATCGTTGCAACATATGCTTCTGTTGAATGTTTTTGCAAATAACAACAACACCAAAGCAAATGAAATTTGTAAAGGGAAGCTGACCACGATGATAGTTGATTTATTTGAAGAGAACTGACTATTCGGAAGGTTTTTTCGGCAAGTGAAGCCTTCTTATACCCCTAACAAGGTTGATACATTAAAAGTATGTGCAGGAAGTTATCCGGAGCACGTGTCCTCGATGAACACCACATAATCACCCCCTTTCAAAAATATCTGCACTTCGTATTTTTCAAGAAAATGACATATTCAACTTTTCCTCCTTTTAATGACTTTTCTTTAAGAAAGGATGGCATAAAATGAAATTACCGGAATAATAAGTGAATTATATTGTCTGAAGATTTTAAGTATAAATTTTAGTTTGAACCAAAAAAGAAAAAATAGACATAATACTCCATCTTTCACGCTTTAAAATTTTCCTGTCAAATTTTTGTCTGGTCATTAATGGAAACTTACAAGAAGCTTGTGTGCTTATCTTCTTTTTCAATATTTACTTAAATCGTCGTGAAAAATAGCAATTACACAATTTGAATAGGCAAACTATTCAAATTCATTCTTTCAGAAAGGGATATCTTCTTTTTCATTTTTTTCGAAACAAGTGAAAGGGATCTGATTGTTTAGATAACAATTCTTTTTTATTTTTTGAAGTAAATTTTTTTTTTTTTAATTTTTCTTTCAATAAGTAAATGTGTGAATTAATTTATTTAGTTGACTCTTTTTATCAGAGTATTGTAGGATCAATATTATGACTATTTCTCGGACGGTGAAGTTAAAAATAAGATTCAATGTCACGTTACTAAAGATGAAACTCTAATGGCAATTTTTTTTTAATTGATTTTAAGTCATAAATTTTATATAAATCGTAATAATATAACTGATGGGTGGCTACTGTAATTTCTTATATCACATCTTTTCACATAAAAATATTTTTTTTTACATAAAGTTAATATTTTACATAAAAAATTGTTATATATTTAAATAAAAATAGGTCACGTGGCATACAGCACGTTGACAGACACAAACATTTTAATATAACTAACATTGGTAGGATAATTCTATTAAAATAAAAGAAGAGGACCACGTCATATAAATAAAATAGGGCTAATATAAGAAAAAAGTGCAATAAGTATATTTGTTTTCACTACATTTCACTTCTGTAAGACCTCGAGTGGTGAACAGTGTTTTTACAATCCCAAATTTTATTAACAAGAAATGAATATAATTAAATATAACTTAAATATGGTGCCTAAAAGATAAAATAATCACAATTTCTTAAATGCTAACTTCTAAACCTGTATTTCTCAGCATCTGTGAATTTAAAAAAAAATCAAAATGTGAGGATTCAAGCGAAAACTTTGAAAAGAATAAAGACCTATATAAAAAGTAATTAAAAATATAAGAATTAATTGAGTAATTATACTTTTTTGTTTATAATTCAAGTTTAGATAGACTGCAACAATGAAAAATTGTGACGTAAAATTTTAATAATATTTATTAAAATGTTATTAAATATGTCTACATAATATGCATAGATTATAATAATAATTTTAATATGTTATTAAAAGCAGCTTACATACTACTGTCTGCTAAAGAGGGTGCATGATAAAATAGTCATTTGAAATCCTATCTCTTATAAATGTAAATACTGATAGAGTTGTTAGTAGATCTTCATAAGCTTTAAAACAAATTGTTTTCTTTTTTGGAGTGAACAAGCAAAGACTAGATCTTGACCACTTTTTTTAAACAAAAAAAAAAAAACAAATAGAGTTGTTACTGGTCTTTACTTGCAAAAGTAAAACCCCAGACTAGCTAGTCTTTTGAGAATTAATCAGCTTTTGCTTCAGTCATCTTAATTAGAACATATTGGCTTTGAAATTGAAAGAGGTGAAAATGAAAGTTTGTCCTTGTGGGTTCCATTACTAGACAGATAGAAATTTGAGTCTAATTTGGGAGAAAGACTTTGCAAGCATGAAATATGGGGCACTAGAAGACTTGAAAGTATTAGAAGACTTGGAAATATTAGAAGACTTGATAAGGAAAGAGATTGGAAGACCTGGAAATATTAGAACAATAAGGAAAGGGATTGGATGGGAGTTAAAGCATTCTTATTTATTTTTGGTGTTTGGTGTGGGTTCCATTACTAGCTGGAGAGAAATTTGAGTCTAATTTGGGAGAAAGACTTTGCAAGCGTGAAATATGGGGTACTAGAAGACTTGGAAATATTAGAAGACTTAATAAAGAAAGGGATTGGAAGACCTGAAAACATTAGAAGACTTAATAAAGAAAGGAATTGGATGAGAGTTAAACATTCTTATTTATTTTTGGTGTTTGATATTTGGGTATCTTTATTTTTTATGTATCTAAAAATTTATAAAAAAAAAGTTGAGAATGACATTAAAAAAATTGATTTTCTGTATTATTTAAATTATATATGATACAAATTTTAAAATTTTCATACATATTATACCTCAACATCTTAAAAATAGATTTTCAGATAATTGAAAAAATATTTTTTTTAATACCAAACACCACCCTAGGCTTTCGAAAATCCCTTCTTAGAAGTGGCGGCTTTTGGGATGGACTCCAAACTCTATTATTATTGCTTAATTCTTTTCTAAAATTTTAACATTAAAAGTGATAAATAAATGACTCTGTTTGTTTACAATAATAATAATAATAATACCCAGGTAAAACCAAATATAATGGGAGAATAATTAGTTTTACATAAAGGAGTTTGTCGGTCACCACACCAGAGAGTTTGCTACCTGTCACATGCCTTTAGGTTCTGTGATGGTAAGTGCTCTTGCTTTTTCTTGAGTTTCTTGGTTGATGAACCGTGACTCAGAACAGTTGGAACCCGAGATTAGTCTTCAAATTCAATTAGGAGAAATTCTACATATAAAGGTATTTTCTTTTTGATATTTTATCATATAAGGAAGTCATATTTTATTAATAAGTCATTTAATTAAAGACAATCTTTTCATTTTTTATTGTCACTCACGACTAAAAGTCTCATCTTATTAAGGCGTGAAAAAGAGTGATTTTAATTTTATGAATCACATGCAAAATTTTAATTGAAGAATTAGGAAATTAAATTGCACGGTTTTTTAAATGAAAATAGAAAAGAAAAAATTCACTTATTTTTAAAAATCTAAAATTTTGTTTTAGGGATATGATCTGTTTCACTTGTTTTCAAAAGGATTAATCAGCTTTTGTTTCGGGGGTCTTAATTGGAACAGATTAGCAGTGAAAAGTGAAAAAGAGGACAAGAATGAAAGCTTCTTAATGGGTTTCATTACTGACCAAATTGGGATGGAGACTTCGCAAGCGTGAGAAAAAGCTATTCAAAGAAAATATAAAAAGACTTAGAAATATTACAAGACCTAACGAAAGAAATACAATAGACTTAAAAGCATCCTTTCATTATCTATATACCTTGTAGAAACTTTATATTCTCTTGTAAATAGCCATCATGGTTAGCTTCACTTCAAAACTTTCAATTGTTTTATTGTTGTTGCTATCCGCTACTACATTCAACAGAAGCATATGTAGCAAAATCAGGGTTATTCGTTGCAATCCGAAGGATCGATGGACTTTGTTAATCTTCAAACAAGGTGTGGTAGATCCGTCTAACGTGCTTTCCTCTTGGTCTAAGGAAGAAGATTGTTGTGCATGGACAGGAGTTCAGTGTGGCAACTTTACAGGCAGAGTTACGAAGCTTGATCTAAACAGTGAGAATCTACCAGATCGTCTGAGAGGTGAAATCAATCTATCTCTACTTCAACTTGAATTTTTAAACTATTTGGACTTGAGCGGTCATGGTTTTGAATCTGTAAGTATTCCGCCTATCTTTGTCTCTAAATATGGTAAAGATAGACAACAATGCAGCAACCAATCACTAGCCAACCATTCTCCTCCAACGGCAAATTTCTCTAATCTTCACTATCTTGACTTATCATATAACTATTTTGTCATGAATGATCTTCGGTGGCTTTCTCGAATTTCTTCCTTGAAATATCTCAACCTTAGTTACATTGGTCTTGGAAATGAAACCAACTGGCTTCAATCCATGGCTACGCTTCCTTCATTATCAGAGTTACGCTTGAGTAATTGTGACTTAAGCAACATCAATCCATCCCTTAACTCTGTCAACTTTACGTCACTTATAACACTTGACCTTTCTTTTAACAATTTTGAATCAAAATTACCTAATTGGTTGTTCAATCTCACCAGTGATGTCTCCTATGTTGATCTTAGCCACAACAATTTTCATGGTCAAATATCAATGGCCTTGTTAAGGTTTCGAAACCTGCAATCCTTGAAGTTGTACTCCAATAAATTCAGTGGATCAATTCCAGATTGGTTAGCTCAACATGAGCATTTGAATTATCTTCTTCTCTCCAATAACCTTTTTAATGGTTTCATTCCATCAAATTTAGGGAACCTTTCTTCCTTAATTGACTTAGATTTGTCAAACAACCACTTGAGTGGAGATCTTCCAACAAGCCTTGGCCAACTCTATAACTTAAAGAGTTTACAAGTTGGAGGTAATCCCTTGGTGGGTGTATTATCAGAATTGAATTTTGTCAAACTCTCAAACTTAGAAACATTGGACTTGGGTTCAACAAGTTTCTCATTTGACTTGGGTCCTAATTGGGTCCCAACATTTCAACTCCATGATATTAGTTTGAGGAACACAAGTCTGGGTCCTAATTTTCCAGCATGGCTCTATACACAGAGGTCACTAGAACGTCTAGACATTTCTAGCTCAGGAATTTCATACATAAATGAAGACATGTTTTGGAGCTTTGTAGCTAGAATCTGGCATGTCAATGTTTCCCAAAACTCAATCAGTGGAGACTTATCGAATGTGACACTAAACTCTGCCACTATTGATCTATATTATAATAATTTCACAGGAAGCCTCCCACATGTATCACCAAATGTCATCAAATTAGTTGCATCTCACAACTCCTTCTCAGGATCTATTTTTCCCATGTTGTGTGATCCAGTGAATGGGGATAACTTGTTATATATTTTGGATATATCATATAATCATCTAACAGGAGCACTTCCTGATTGTTGGGCGAATTGGAAACAATTATCTTCCCTTAACATGGGTAGCAATAAGTTAACAGGTGAAGTTCCTCCCTCAATGGGTGCATTGTCTGATCTTTGGGTATTGGATTTGCAAAATAATAGGCTCTTTGGAGAATTTACATTGGACTTATCAAACTGGACAAAATTGGAATACCTCATTCTAGAGAAAAATATATTTTCTGGAAGTCTACCTATCATGTTAATGCAACAGCAAAGTTTATTAGTGATCAAATTGAGATCCAACCAATTTACAGGCAATATCCCACGACAGATATGCAGCCTCCCTTCTCTGATTGTATTAGATCTTGCTGATAATATACTTTCAGGATCAATACCTCAGTGTCTATATAACCTGACTGGCTTGGTTTCAGAACCTCCAGGAAATGTGATTTTGAGGACAATAAACTTGTTTACCAAAGGGCAAGAATTAGAGTACAAAGATTCTTACTTGTTGCGGAGTATTGATCTTTCAACTAACAACATGTCTGGAGAAATCCCTCAAGAATTGTTTAGTCTTATTCAAGTGCAATTCTTGAATTTGTCTCAAAATCAGTTCACAGGATTGATTCCTAAACAAATTGGTGGCATGAAAAACTTGGAATCTCTTGATCTCTCTCACAATAAACTTTCAGGAGAAATTCCTCAGACCATCTCTAATTTGTCTTTTCTCAATCATTTGAATCTTTCATATAACAGTTTCATGGGTCAGATTCCATTGGGGACCCAAATTCAGAGTTTTGATGCCTGGAGTTTTATTGGCAACCCTGAACTTTGTGGAGCTCCTCTTCGAAACTGCCAAAATAAGGAAGAATCTGATAATCCAAATCTGGGGAGAGCAAATGAAGATGACAGTTTTTTGAAGTCATTGTATCTTGGAATGGGAGTTGGATTTGCAGTGAGCTTCTGGGGAGTTTGTGGCTCTCTCTTCCTCAACAGGGCCTGGAGGCACAAATTTTTTCGATTGTTTGATCATTTGGTAGATCGACTTTATGTGGCTGTAGCCCTCAAGTTCAAAAACTTCCGTTGAATTCTAGAAACAAATTGCAGCTACGGTAAGTCGATGATATATCTATTACAAAGCATTATTCTCTTTTATTCAAATTTAGATTTTTGTTTTGCCTTCTTGTTGTTGGTAAGCAAATTCAATTTGTTACTGATTAATTCCTTATTACTATTTATTGTTCAATACTATCTTTAGAAACAAAGTGCAGCAACCCTCCCAGGACGGCTTTGTTGAAGACTGTTGCTGCATTTGCCAAGAAGGCAACTACACATTCTAGAGCTCTTATGTTTTCTTTTGGATGTTCTTCCTTTGTCTTAAATACAATGAATGGTGACAAAAATAAAGTGTGTATGAAATTTGTAATAGTATGTAAGTTAAATTGTTCTGTGCTTCAGTAATGATTCCATTTCTGGGTTTTGCATTGCTTCCCATCCTTTCTCTGTATAAACAAGACTCATAGTTGAATGCAGACACAACCTCTTTTAAGTTACATGTTAGCATAGGAAATAGGAGGAAGAGACCTTCAAATTAATTCTCAAAGTTTTCTTTTGGAGAGTTATGAGTTATCTTATTAGCTTCTTCAAAATAAATTCAAGACCTCATTGGCAGGCAAAAGAAAAATTAGTAAACCTTTCTAATTTATAAATAAGCAAAGACCACAAGAATTAAACTAAAACAAATTTCCTTTTTTTCTCTATATTTGCTATGTTCCTAAAACAGAGAAATTTATATTAAAGTTGAAAATTGCCTTCCACTTTTT
The DNA here is from genome assembly GCA_037074535.1 of Gleditsia sinensis. Classification (NCBI taxonomy): domain Eukaryota; kingdom Viridiplantae; phylum Streptophyta; class Magnoliopsida; order Fabales; family Fabaceae; genus Gleditsia; species Gleditsia sinensis. Next base: position 15,359,020 of record CM073470.1, on the reverse strand, counting down.
ATTAGAGTCTACCAAAATAGAGACTTCTATAAAAATTAATCAAAACTATTGGAACTAATTGAGTAATTATATTTTTAGTTAATGATCTTAATCAGAAAACAATGCCTTTAATTTCATAGCCAATAAAAATATTGGCTTAGGAAATTAAAACAAGCTAAGAATGGAAGCTTCTTGGCGGTTTGTTTTGATGACCAAACTACTTATTTTGGGGAGGAAAATGTCTTGGGCAGGTTATTCAACATTTGAGATTTTTGGTCCAATATAATCTTTTCTGTTATGCTTTTTTCCATTGTTGGAAAATTTGTTCAGTTCACATGGGGATGATATTTCCATAACTTATCCTACATTGTATGATCCACTGGTGATAAGTGGAAGAGTTGGAAAAGAAATCGAAGACCGAATACACTTTATCACAAAAGTCCAATGCAAGTGAAAGAAATGCAACACTTGGAAAAGTGAAAGAGTATTTAACACTTCATCTGCATTCATATTCTTATGGCAACGGTATCCGTACAGAAACTGAGATTCCAATTGATGTATGGATGTGTATTTATATAAAACCTTCGTGAAACACTAAAAGCAGGCTATAGAAAATTCCAACAAAGTGCAAACAATTAATATTTCTAGGCAGCTTGAAATACAAACTGTGCCTGCCCATGCAAGAGGTACATATCCTGGACAGTTATACATGTCTAGGACCAAAAATCAAGTAGGAATAGCTACTCATGCACACAGAATGATAATAAGAGAAGCACATAATGATATTATGTCAGCTCTGAGACTTACAAGTTTGCCTCCTTTGTAAAGTTCACTGGAGAAATTTTCTTCAAAGAAGTGGTGCTTCGTTGAGTCTGCGACTTCCGTAAACTAGAAATACATCCTTCATAAGCTTCCATGAGCTCTCCATCGTATTGTTGTTCAAGATGAGAAACAAGTAATATCTGATACATCCATACAAAACACCATATCAAACTAAGCAAACAGGCTTACATTTGATTCTGTTGCTTTACTTGAAGCAATCTCACTTGCTCTTCTGTCTGCTATTCTGTATTGTAGTAAGAGATGTAGTAAGAAAGGTTTCCTGACTTAAACTTCATTTACTAATATTGTCTTCATCCAGGAGATGCTTCTGTACTACAAATAGACGATCAATGCCATATGTCACCAAACAAATCTAACACAATCTATGGTAAAGATAAGAAATGTCATCCCCAAAATATTACCCGAGTTTCAATGCTAAATCAGATATTTGACAAACCCACCCAGACCACCCCACTACACATCAGGTAGACATATCCAAAATAAGTGCTTGCATAATGCTCCAAATACTGTACCATGTCATCCGATTGTTCTGCGTACCAAGTAACCTCTAGGGCATTTCTCAGAAGCTTGCGCTCTTTTTGCTGTCAAAAATTCCAAGCATCAATGGTTACAGCTGTGCCAAATAGGAACTTGCTGGAAGAGCTACCAATTTTCCACAGACAGACTAAGAGAAAATACTTTATTCAATTGATAGGGCAATTAGGTACATACTAAAGGATAGGAATGTAAAGATGTATCATAATTTATAACTTGTTACAATCTTATCTGTATTTGGAGCTCAATACATGAATTTCTGGTCTAACAAAATTCTAAACCAAAAATACAATACTCAGGGACCCGGAACAAGCCACCAAAAATGTGAGATTTAATCAAAAAAGAATTGAACAGAGTAACAAATCAATACCTTTAGCTCTCCCTTAGTGCCTATCTCAAGCCTCTGAGACTGGCCAATGGAATCCTGTGGCACATTTCTGACAAGTCGTGCGAGTTTGCTACAGCAAAAAGAGGTTGATGAGGAAAGTAAAGATGTATCATAATTTATAACTTTACACAACCTTATCTGCATTTGGAGTTCAATACATGAATTTCAAGTCTAACAATATTCTAAAAGAAAAATACATAGCTGAGGGATCCGGAACAAGCCACCAAAAACGTGAAATTTAATCAAAAAAGAATTAAATAGAGTAACAAAAAATAAATACCTTTAGGTCTCACTTATGTTAGTCTATGAACAATCCAATAAACTGAATGGTGGCGGTGATTGGATAAGTGCTTTGCTGATTGTAATAGTGTACCCTGATAATTTCATGCCTAACTAATTAAACCTACCGAGAAGGTTTTGAATTGTGGTTGTGGTTTTATTGAGCCCGTGTTTCCTTTAGGATTTTGGCTTTAAATTCTGTGGACATTTTAATATTTTTAAATCCTTAAAAAAATTATTTATGAAAACTTTTTTTTTTTGGTAAATAAGGAAACCCAAAAGGCTAGCACAAAACAACTTGAGGCATGGAGCCATGAGTCTATGGAGCAAGAATCATATAACAGCAAGCAGAATTTGATTACTTTTTCTCATAAGATTTTCGTCAAACTGAACGAGTCCAACTTTCTTTTATGGAAGCAATAGGTTCTTGCGGCAATCTACGGACATGATCTTGAGAAATTCATATATGGACCAGATTCAGTTCCAGAAAAGTATAGAAACTATGGTGATGAAGAAATAGGCAAATTAAGTGAGGAGTTTGTCGAATGGAGAAAGCAAGATCAGCTGCTCTTATGCTGGATCCTATCTTCAATGTCAGAAAACATGCTAACTCGTGTAGTTTTCTGCAGCTTTACCTATCAAGTGTGGAGTTGTCTTCAATCCTTTTTTGCCTCTCAAACTTGAGCCAGTGTGGAGCTGTCTTCAATCCTTTTTTGCCTCTCAAGCTCGAGCCAATGTGCAGCAGTTGAAACTTCAACTTAAAACCATCAAGAAAGAAGGTATGACCATGAATGACTACTAGTTAAAAATAAAAGGTGTTGTAGATGCATGAGGAGCCATCAAATTTCCTATATCTACTAATGATCATCTGGAAGCTATATTTGAGGGACTGTCATCTGATTATGATGGATTCATAACCTCAGTAAACACAAGACTTGATCCTTATTCTGTAAGTGACATGGAGTCTCTTCTACTTGCTCAAGAAGTAAGAATTGAAAGGCATCTAAAACCTTCAGACTCTGTTTCTATAAATATTGCACAACATAAGAACTTCCAAACTGGAAGAAGAAATCAGAATCCTAATTCCTTTTCAAATTTTAGAGGGAATTAGAACTTTAGCCAAGGATTTAGTGGAAGAGGTAACTTTCAAGGCAAAGGAAGAGGCAGAGGCAGGTTCAACAGACCACCTGTCATTTGTCAATTGTGTAATAAGCAGGGACATAGTGTATGGAATTGTTTTTACAGATTTGACCAGACATTTCAAGGCTTCAACATTAATCAGCATCCCAATAATCAAAATTAACCGTTTAAGCCTCCTGCTCAGATGTCAGCAATGCTCGCTACACCTGAAATTGTTGCAGATGCCAATTGGTATCCAGATTCTGGAGTTACAAATCATGTAACTCCAAAATCCAACAATCTAATGCAAAAAAGTGAATATGTTGGGCAAGAGCAAGTTCACATAGCCAATGGTGCAGGTTTGTGCATCAAACACATTGGCTCTTCTGTGATTCAATCACTTTATTCTAGTTCTAATCTTACACTTAAAAATTTGCTACATGTTCCTGCATTAACCAAAAATTTACTAAGTGTATCTCGATTGGCTAAGGATAATCAAGTGTTTTTTGAATTTCATCCACACACTTGTTATGTGAAGTCTCAGGCTACCAGGGAGATACTTTTACAAGAGAGAATTAATCAAGGTCTCTATGTGTTTGAAGACTTGAAACTAGCTCATCTAAATGCTCCTCCAAGATCTCACTCACAGCATTGGAATAAAGATTCAATAGCTCCAAAGACTCAATCTCAACAGCGGGACTCTCCGCAACTGAAGATGACTGGAAAAACAGTAGCTCATACTCAATTATCCACCAATGAATCTCAGCCTTGTAATACAACTAGTAGCAATAAAGTAGCCCTATCAAATTTTTCTCTGTGGCACAAGAGACTTGGCCACCCTTCTTACAACTTGTTTGTACAATCTCAAAGAAATGTAATGTAGCTTTTGACAATAAAAATACAATAGAATTCTGCTCAGCCTGCTATATAGGTAAAGCTCACAAAACACCTTTCCTTCTTCAACAATAGTTTATAAGACTCCTCTGGAATTGATATACACTGATCTGTGAGGTCCTGCACCCGAGAAAGCTATAGGAGGATTTAACTATTGCATATCATTTATGGATGTTAACTATTACATATCATTTATGGATGCATATAGCAAGTACACTTGGGTTTATTTTTTGCACTCCTAGTCTGAGGACTTTGATGCATTTTTTAAAATTCAAAGTGATGGCAGAATTGCAATTTTATCATAAAATCAAGTGCTTACAATCTAATGCTGGTGGAGAATTCAGGGAATTTTCACAAACACTATCCAAAGCAGGGATTGCACATAGGTTCAGTTGTCCTCATGTTCATGAACAAAATAGAGCTATTGAAAGGAAACACAAACACATTACAAAAGTTGGACTCACAATCCTGGCTAATGCTTCCTGGCCTCTTAAATTCTGGTCTGATGCATTCACTACTGCTGTACACCTTATCAATAAGTTACCTACTCAAGTTCTCAAAGGAAAGACTCCTCATGAGGTACTCTTTGCTAATAAACCTGATTACTCTTCTTTAAGGATATTTGGTTGTGCTTGTTTTCCACTCCTCAGACCTTACTCAAAGCATAAGTTTGGGTTAAGGTCAGAAGAATGTGTGTTTCTTGGGTGCAATTCTATTCACAAAGGTTTGAAATGCATGGATTCCAAGGGCAGAATCTATATACGTAGAGATGTTATCTTCAATGAAGCAAGATTTCCCTACAAGGATCTTATAGCAATAAAAAAATGGTGTCACTATTTCTGATTCGTTACCTTCTGCAATTCCACCTACTATTAAACCAAAAGACACTTCCATCAGTCATGACCCACACTGTCATATTCCCAGAAATTCTGATAGCAGAACTCAGAGTCCTATTTTGGTATCCAATCCACATTGCAATCCTGCTTCAGAACAAGTTACAAAAACTAGTGCAACTGTTGAAATTCCTGCCACTTGACGCTCATTGGAACCTGTTCACAGAATGATCACGAGGGCTAAAGCAGGTGTATTTAAACCCAAAGTACTGCTAGTTCAAGAAGAATCTAAGACAATCTCTGAAGCATTATCAATTCCATAGTGGAAAATTGCCATGATGGAAGAATATTCGGCCTTGATTAATAATCACACATGGGATCTAGTAGAACTGCCACCCAACAGAAGACCAATAGGGTGCAAATGTATTTTTCGGGTAAAGAGAAATGCAGATGGAACACTTCAAAAGTATAAAGCAAGGTTGGTTGCTAAAGGTTTCCATCACCGAGAGAGATTTGATTACACTGAAACTTTTAGTCCAGTGGCTAAGCCTACCACTGTTAGAATCATCATGACGTTGGCTCTCTCAAGGCGTTGGACTATACATTAATTAGATATAAACAATGCCTTTTTAAATGGAGTATTGCAAGAAGTTTACATCCACCAACCCCCTAGTTTTGAGAACTCTAATAAAGCTTTTGTAGCAAGTTGAGGAAGGCACTATATGGGCTCAAACAAGCCCGAGAACGTGGTTTGACAAGCTAACAACTACTTTTCTTAAATTGGGATTTGTATCAAGCAGGTGTGATTGTTCACTGTTTATCAAGTCCACCGAGTCACATACTACATATATCTTAGTATATGTAGATGATATCCTGATTACAAGCAGCTCCACAGCTTATGTTACTGAATTAATTGCAGCCCTCAATAATGAGTTTGCTCTCAAGGATTTAGGATTACTAAATTACTTCTTAAGGGTTGAAGTAAAGAGGTTGGAAGATGGATCATTGCATTTGTCTCAAGACAAATACATTAGGGAGCTATTGGTGAAGGCAAAAATGGCCTCCGCAAAGAGTCTTCCTACTCCTATGGCATCCACCACAAAACTCACAGTTGATGACAGTGAACAATTTTATGATCCTGAGCTATATAGGTCTGTAGTGGGGGCTCTTCAATATGCCACCATCACAAGACCAGAATTATCGTTTAGTGTGAATAAAGTATGACAGTTCATGCATAATCCACTTGAGTCTCATTGGAAGGCTGTTAAACGTATCTTGAGATATCTGTGTGGCACCTTCTCTCATGGTCTGCATCTTCAAGGCTCACAAAACCTTGAACTGGTGGGTTATTCAGATGAATATTGGGCTGTAGATTTACTAGATAGAAGATCAATTTATAGGTCATGTTTGTTTTTGGGCAAGAACCTTGTGTCATGGAGTTCAAAGAAGCAAGGAATAGTCTCAAGATCCAGCACTAAAGCTGAATTTCGTAGCCTTGCAAACATTGTAACTGATTTATTGTGGATCTCCTTTTTACTGCAAGAGTTACGTGACACATTGCCTGCTGCCCCAACAGTCATGTGTGACAACCTTAGTACAGTACACATGACTGCCAATCTAGTTCTGCATGCACGCACCAAGCATATTGAATTGGATCTATTTTTTGTTCATGAAAAGGTGCGGCAAAAAAAAATCATAGTTAAACATATTTCCTCTCTACATCAACCTGCAAATCTCCTGAAAAAGCCCCTTACTCAAAATCGTTTCTGTTCTATCAAGAGTGCTCCCAACTCTTCAGGAGGGTTTGTTAATAAAAGTATCCCTCGCTCTCTAGCAAGCCAATCGGCGACTCTGTTCCCTTCCCTATATATTTATTTATGAAAAGATTGAGTATGAGATATACAGGAAAAAAATCAACATCACTATATCGTATAAAATATATAAAACACATCAATCTTGAATTTTTTTTAATATATATTTTATGCTCAAATAATTTATAAATAGGTTTCTAGGTAGAGACGTCACGAAGTCATGTACTCTTCCAATGGATTCAACATTGGAGAGCAGCCCTAGAGAGAGTACAACATATTAATCCCTTTTTCGTATATGAACTATTGAGAAATAAAACTTACTATAAATTTGTTATATCGTATCAATAGAACTTGGTTTAACTGATAAACATTAAGTATAATTCACTCATAAAGTTTAGGTTTTATTCTTGTTGTCCGTAGTACTATTGCTTATATTTTGTTGGTGAAAGCTGAAACCTTTTAGAATCTTAGATAATGTGATGAAAGCTCTGCTTAAGTTCCGAGGAGGAGGGCCATGGCTTGTCTCCGTGTCTGTACTTTTAGGGGTGGGTGGATCTACTTATTTTTGAGAAATATATAAATGGTTGGACACATCTTGTTAAATGTTATCTTTAGTTGAAAAACAACTTAATCAAACATAAAATTTATATGATCTAATTTGTTAGGAGAGAATGTTATTCAACATTCAAATGGTTTTTTCTGGAATAATTTGTATGTTGTCGATAATAGTCATTATTTCGTTTTTGTTTGTTTGTTTCTGTTTTTCCCATATCAAAGAGCCCCCAAGAAATAAATATCATAGTCAGCAGTGGTCAGCAAACTTCTTACTCTTGCTAGTTAATGGATATTGGCTTTATTTATCAGATTATCGGTTAGATTGGACCATTCTAGTATGAGATATGTATTATGTCGTTGGATTATGGTTTGAATTCATTTACTTGTTGGATCATCTATCTATGCAATGTCACTGAGTACATATTAAGCAATTCATAGTAATTTAACTGTGAAATTGTGTAATAGTTATTTGTGGGTTAGGGCTCTGATAGCAATTATGATAAAATTATTTAGCATTGTGAAGACAATGGATTAAGAAGGAAATACATAAAAGCATAATATAATGACTTTCGCATGTGGCAATGGTGATCTTCCCATTTCCCATACTAGAAACTAGGAAGTCGATGCTTAGCTAAACAGTCTAAAATGCATTTTTGAGAATCAATCTTTAGCTTCTAATAATATTTTTACCTATATGCTAGAGATCATCTCTTAAACGTTTCCGACATTGATCCTTGCATGCGTTTGCTTCCATCATGTATTTTCTTAATTGCTTGCGTTCAGAATGGAGAGCTTTGTTGTTTTGAATTGCAAGAGGAAGGGAGGTAGATATTGAATAAGGATGCTGATGAGGTTGCACTACAACTAAGCTTAATGTGACCATTATAACCATGGCTTAAGTACAGCATAGAATTCATCATACCAACTTTGTGCATTCTAAGAAATTTGGATTCAAATTATCTATTATCTCTGATTTATATAGAAAAAAAACCCTATATACGATAAGAGCATGTTATGAATTGAGTATTTTTCTTAATATATTTTTGTTTTATTTATTTATTTCTTAAATAGGTTGCCTTGAAAATAAAATAGAAATTCAGATTTAATCTGGAAAGAGTAATTCTAGCAGTAAGCTTACCAGTATATTTAACAAATTGGTATGAAGTGAAAATTTCCCATAATCGATCTAGACTTGTAGAATAATTAACAGCAATAATTTAGAAAAACAGATAACGATTTAATTGAAAATAGCAACTGATCAATACTTGAACGTACAATCATACATCAAGTGCATTCAGAAGAAAACATAAAAGCACAAATAAACCCTTCGTCTTTTGTCACCATTTCTGGGATGTAGTTTCCTCACTTGCCAAGTGCAACCCGAGCAAATCTCCCTTTTCTTTGTATAGTGAATTTGACATTTGAACTTGAGAATAGAAAATCAGTAACAAGTTGGATATGTTGCAATTTGTTCCTGAAAAGCAAAAGAATTTCTCTGTATATATTTTCTGATTACATGAGAGGAATATATATACAATAAAGTAGCTAAAATTGATCCTAAACTAGAGCATATAGGCTATAAATGCCTATTTACGTCTCTGCACAAAAGGAAATAAAATAAAAGACAAATCAGTGGTTATTAACCACTATTGATTAATCAAATCACGTGGGTATCCCAAATTTTGCTGCAAGAGTTGACTCTACAATTCTTAACACTCCCCCTCAAGTTTGGAATATATGTTGATAATTCCTAACTTGCTAAGTAAAGTCGTGAACTGTGAAGAACTCAATGGTTTTGTAAATATGTCTGCTGGTTGATCTGATGTGGGCACATGAGTTAGCTTGATCATTCCTTCTTGAACTTTTTCTCGTATAAGATGACAATCGATTTCTATATGTTTTGTTCATTCATGATAGATTGGGTTTGAAGCAATGTGAAGCACTGCCTGCTTGTCACAATATAAGTGAACAGGATGTGAATGTTCGATGCCTAAATCATGCAAAATTGTTCTTAACCAAATAATTTCACAATAAGTGGTAGCCATAGATCGGTATTCGGCTTCTGCGCTAGACCGTGATATTGTTGTTTGCTTCTTGGTTTTCCAAGAAATTAATGAATTGCCAAGAAAAATGCAAAACCCAGTAACTAATCTTCGAGTGTCACGACACCTAGCCCAATCAGCATCACAAAAGGCATTCAGTTGGATTGGACTTTTAGCAGAGAGAAATATTCCTTGTCTTGGTGTTTGTTTCACATACCGTAAGACGCGATGAGCTACTTCTAAGTGTGGTGTGCGCGCTTTGTCCATAAATTGGCTCAAAATGTAGACTGCATATGCCAAGTCAGGTCGTGTGATGGTCAAATAAATTAATCGACCAACGAGTCTTCGGTATAAGGATGGATCGCTAACATAGTCACCTTCAAACTTACTGAGAGATAAATTTTGTTCCATGGGAAAGGAGGCTGGTTTTGCACCAAGATATCCAGCATCTTCAAGAATTTCAAGAGCATATTTTTGTTGTGAAATAGTGATACCTTTATTAGATCGTGCAACTTCTATGCCAAGAAAATATTTCAATTCACCAAGATCCTTCAACTTAAATTGTTTCTTTAAGAATACTTTGGTATCTTCAATATCTTGCAAATTGTTCCCTGCTATGATGACATCATCCACATAAATAAGGAGAGTAGTGAATTTACCATTCTGAGATCGGACGAATAAGGAATAGTCAGCATTTGATTGTTTGAAGTTGGCCTGTTTGAGAGCAGTAGAGAGTTTAATGAACCATTGACGCGAAGCTTGTTTGAGGCCATACAATGATTTATGGAGTTTGCAAACTCGCGTCTCCCCCTTTCGTCCGAAACCAGGAGGTAGATTCATGTAAACATCTTCGTCAAGGTTGCCATATAAGAAGGCATTATTGACGTCGAGTTGATAAAGATGCCAATGTTGAGTAGAAGCCACAGCAAGGAGAAGACGAACTGGAGCAAGGAGAAGATGCCAAGTTTGGCAACTGGAGCAAAGGTCTCATGGTAGTCTAAACCTTCAACTTGATTGTATCCTTTTGCTACCAGTCTGGCTTTATAGCGTTCGATTGTGCCATCTGGGCGGAGTTTAATCTTATATACCCACTTGCATCCAACTGGCTTCTTACCATGTGGTAATGATTGCAATGACCATGTTCCATTGGCTTTAAGAGCAGCGAGTTCTTGTTGCATAGCAGCACGCCATTTAGGGTCACAAATGGCCTCTTCAAAGGAGGATGGTTCTTTTTCTATTGAGAGAGATGTGGTGAAAGCATGGTGTTTGGGAGATAGCCTGTCATATGAAAGAACAGTAGCTAAAGGATAGGGTATACCTGTAGCTTTGACCAGGGCCGAGTGTGATGTTGGAGCGGTTCGTGAGGGAAGAGTAGTACCAACATGATACTCACGCAGATAATTTGGCATTATGGTAGTACGTGTAGGTCGCAAGGAATAAATATGTGAATCCAAAGGCAAAATGGGGTTAGATGGATTAGTATGTGGAGAGTCTGTAGTAGAAGAACTAGTGTGGGAAGGTGCTGTTCTATTTGAAGGAAGAGGAACATCTTCTTTAGAGAGATGGTCTGGTGGAAAGACTTCAGTACCGATGGGAAACAATTCATGTGGTGTGGAATTAAGGCATATTAAAGGTGAGGTTGTAAAAGGAAAAATGTCTTCGTGGAAAACTACATCCCGTGAAACAAATATTTTACCAGTAGAGAGATCATAAACTCTGTAACCTTTTTGAGCATATGGATAACCTAGGAAAAGACATTGGGTGGCTCTGGGATCAAATTTTGTGAGATTTTGGTGATGAGTGGAGACAAAACACAGGCAACCAAAAACTTGCAAATGATCATATACAGGTTGTTTGCGAAAAAGCATTTCGAAAGGCGTTTTTCCTTGTATGAGGGGTGTAGGTGTTCGGTTAATGATGTAAGTAGCTGTCAAGATTGCATCTCCCCAAAAACTCTTGGGAAGATTGGCTTGAAATAATAAGGCACGGGCTATATTGAGGAGGTGACGATGTTTTCTTTTGACTACATTTTGTTGGGGAGTGGAGACACAACTAGTTTGATGAATAATACCTTTCTCTAAATAAAAATTCTTCATTGTAAATTCAGGTCCATTATCACTTTGAAGAACTTTAACTTTCAAGGAGAATTGTGTTTCAACACAATTGATGAATTTGGTAATATATGAATGAGTGTCTGATTTATGATTCATCAAGTAAGTCCATGTGCAACGCGTATAATCATCAACTATTGTTAGAAAATATCGTGCCCCTGTAATTGAAGGAATATGGTATCCTCCCCAAATATCAACATGGATTAGCTCGAAAGGTGCTTTAGTGCGGATAGAACTAGATGAAAAGGAGAACGAGTTTGTTTAGCTAATGGGCAAATAAGACAATCAGTGATATTACAAGATTTCATGTCTGTAATAAGATGAGAGAAAAAACCAAAAGTCTTATTTGATGGGTGTCCAAGGCATTGGTGCCAAAGTTTTGGGGAGCAAGAGGCTGGTACAGTGACAGTATTGCACTTGATTTTCTGTGGAGTATCAAGATAGTAAAGTCCTCCTTGCTCAGTTCCCGTCCCAATCATCTTCCCCGATCGTTGGTCCTGCAGCATGCAAGTATAACTAGTGAATATGGCAAGATAATGGGAACTATGTAGAAGCTTGCTAATGGAAATCAGGTTTAATTTAAAGGAAGGGACGCATAGCACATTATGCAGGATGAAATTAGCAAAAGGGATACTGTCTATGTGTGTAACAATAGCAGTTGCTCCATTGGGCAGGTGCACAGTTTGGTTGGTGACGCAAGTCTTCGTTGTTAATAAGTCAGCCGAGTAAACCATGTGGTCTGTTGCTCCTGTGTCAAGTATCCAGCACATTTCTTTGCCAATAACAGAGGCACAGAAGGTTGTACCTGATAAATCACTCATGGCAATTGTACCATCGATGTGGTTGGCCATTGAGCTTTGCTTATTCCCTGCAAGTAACATCATGAGACTTTGATATTGTTCCGCTGTAAGGATGAATGGTGCAGAAGTTGCTTGCTTGTTGGCATTTGCATGATTGGCTTTGGAGGAAAAACTTTTGCGCTCTCGTTGATCGAGATTGTTCCCCACATAATTTATCTTTTGTAGCTTTCGACATACATCGATGGTGTGACCTTGCCAACCACAGTAATCGCATTTGAGATGTGCTCGACATGTCTCTGAGGTGTGCCCAATTTTGCTGCATGTTCCACATTTTAAATGAGGGTTTTTAGGTGTGAAAATCCTCTCAGATTTTTGTGAACTGTTTTTCACAGCAAATGCAGAAGTGTCAGTAGAAGGTGTGGCTCCATTCGATATTCCTCTTTGTTTTTCATCTTGAAGGGTGAGAGAATGAGCTTTGTTAACAGTAGGTAGCGGATCCATAGGCAAAATCTGTCCTCTAACGCCGGTGTAGACGTCATTAAGTCCCATGAGGAATTTCATGGTCTTTTGATCTTGTTGAAACTGTAAAATTTCCTTCATGGCACCACATGTGCATTTGGGTATGCTACAGAGTGCATCACGTTCATCCCATAGGCCTGCCTTTCAGCTTAGTGTAATAGGTTCCAACAGTCATGCTTCCCTGTTTGCAATCATGTATAGCTTCTTCAACATGAAAAAGATGAACAGTGTTAGCGCGTGAATATCGATCTTTTAAATCAAGCCAGATTTCATGAGCACTTTCATTGTATATTATGCTTGCTCCAATATCTAGAGAGATTGAATTAAAAAGACATGCTTTTACAAGGTTGTTACAGCGCTTCCACTGTTGGTGTTCTATGGCGGAAGTCTCTGGTGGTTGTCGGATGGTGCCGTTGACGAAACCTTCTTTATTTTTTATGCTGAGAGCCATGAGCATAGTGCGGCTCCAGGTACTATAATTTTCTCCATTCAGTGGCTGTGTGACGAGAACAAGTCCAGGCTGATCGGAGTAATGAAGATAAAGAGAATTGTTTGGATCCTCAAATTTGTTGGCCTCAGGCTTGGTTGAGTATTGAGTTTCCCCTTTTCCTGCCATGTGTATTGGCTAGTGGGCAAAGGGCTTGTTTGTGAGAAAAGAGAGAAAGAAAATGGCAGTCTTAGAATCGTGGCCGCTCTGAAACCATGAAAAGCAAAAGAATTTCTCTGTATATGTTTTCTGATTACATGAGAGGAATATATATACAATAAAGTAGCTAAACTTGATCCTAAACTAGAGCATATAGGCTATAAATGCCTATTTACGTCTCTGCACAAAAGGAAATAAAATAAAAGACAAATCAGTGGTTATTAACCACTATTGATTAATCCAATCAGGTGGGTATCCCAAATTTTTCTGCAAGAGTTGACTCTACAATTCTTAACAGTTCCCAATTTATATTTAATGAAAGAGAGGTCCATTGCCACATAAAGTCCATCAACCAGACGATCAAATAATCGGAAAAATCTGTGCCTCCATTGCCTGCTGAGGAAGAGAGAACCGCAAGCTTCCCAAAAGCCCACCAAACAATGTCTTCAAGAAACTGTCATCTTCATTTCCTTCAACCAGTTTCGGCTTGTCTGGTTTTTCTTGTTTTATGCAGTTCTTTATAAGAGAAGCTCCACCAAGTCCAAGATTGCCAATGTAATTCCATGCGTCAAAACTATGAAGCAGGGTCCCCAATAGGATTTATCCACTAAAATTATTGTATGACAAGATCAAGTCACTCAAGAAAGATAAATTGGAGATGCTCTTAGGAATTTGGCCATGAAGATTATTATGGGACAAATCAAGAGATTCTAGATCTTTCATCCTTTCAATCTGCTCTGGTATCTTCCCAGTCAAATGATTAAAAGACAAGTTCAAGGACTGCAATTTGATGAGCCAAAATAATTGTGGAGGAATTTCTCCAGAAAGTTGGTTAGCTGAAAGGTCAATATTCCTCACAAGTTTTAGATTTTTCATATAGTTTATTTTCTGACCTTTTGTGAGCAACGTAATTTCGAACATATACACAATCGTTCCATACATAGAAGAAGGACCATATATAGAAGAAGGATAATCAGGAATGAAAGCATCATCCAAAAGGCCTAGCTAGCGTTGATTGTATATTGTAAAACACAAATTCTTGACATTTTTGTGGTTATTTAAAATGTGGCAGGATTGAAGAAGGAAGGCAATATGAAAATTGATTAGTAAAACTACAAGAGAGACTGAGCTACGTACTCGATGGTGTCAATATACATTACACAGAAACCTATTAAATAAGAGTCTCTGAAAAACATGTCTTACCTGTGTTATTGTCATTCTGGTAAGTCACTCACATTTGTCATCTAAGGCTGATGAAACATTATAGAGGCCAACTGATTATGCCTACTTGACAATGGCTGAATAAATACTCACTGCCATGTAAGTAACTTAATGGCCTCTGTAACACTTCACCTTAGTGTTTGTAGACGAAAAATACAAGGGGGTTAACAATATGACCAATTTACTACAATTGTATTTTTTAAAAAAATTAACTTGTTTAAAGTAAAATTTTCATGAACTAAACTTTTGGATGACATACTTTTCAAAGATCACTTTTTATATGTAGTCAATTTGATATTGTAAAGACTTTTTGTATTCCTTTAATACTCGAAAATATGATTTCATTAGAATTTCATTCTTCTAGAGATTTACTAACATAAAATTATAAAATCTTTCAAGGACTAACTATTCTATGAAAGATTGAAAAAAATCATAATTATAAGTATTACAGTTATAAAAAAAAAAGATCTTCAAGGTATCAAATTGATAATTTGACCTCATATTTCAAAGATCAAATTAGAGTTTTTATCTTATACCTACTGTTATTCTAATAATATTTCATTATGCCAAATTATCAAGTGTTGTGCATAGTGGCATATGAGATATACTTTTAAAATAAGGACACAAATACCAATAAAATTTTAAACAAATTGAATATTACAAAATAATTTACTAAAAGTATCAAAAAAATACTTTAAATTAATTAGTCAACTAAGAATTTTAATTAAATGGGATTTTAAAAAAATTAAAGACTTAACAACAGTCACCAAAACTGTCTTTAAAACAACATTTTAACTATGGTTATAAAAGACGTAATTAAGAATTGGTTTGACGACAGTACCCAAAAACTGTCGTTATCTCAAAATTATGACGGTTTTGAAACCGTCGTTATTTTATGTCATGACGACGGTTTTGGAACCATCATCGCGGTGACTTCATGTCATAACAACGGTCAAATAATTATCATTATGACTGGACCTAATGATGACATTCTTACAATTAGCTGAAACCGTTGTAATCCCTATGGTTAGGTGATAGTTTTACGAATCATCATCATTAAGGGCTTTAGCGATGGTTAAAATCGTCACTAAAACTACTAAAAATCTGTAGTTATATGTATTTTTTCTTGTAGTGTCTTACAATGTTAATAGTTTGTGTGGATACCTTAAAAAATTAAAATAAAAAATCCGTTAGACTGAAATTGTTAGGGAAATTTTATTTTATACTTGGATCTATCTTCTTCTTTTTTCGGTAAAAAAAATATTGGACCTGTCTAATTCTTTAAAGGGGAAAACAACAAATGCATGTGCATTCAAAGTAGAACAATTAGATTTGCATTTTTTAACTTGAACGAAAATAAATAATCAACTTTAGAATGATGTGAGTTTTTGAAGTTGCTTTAATAAAAAAAAATTAATGAAAATTCAATGTTAATTATCTAAAATTACAAAAATACAATTAATTCAAAGTGAATATTTTTCAAGTATTTCAGTCACTACAACTTTAAACAAAATCCTTCTAAAATAGTTTGCAAACATACCCATAGCTTTTAGAAAGTAGTAAGCACCATCGAAATGTTTTTTATCAAATTTAAATTTAATTTTGTTTTTGATAACTAAACACTGAAAACAAAAAGTAGCAATATTTTCATATTTTACCTAAATATCCTATCAAATGGTTAAAAAATTAACTTTATTAGAGTTTCGGATATAAAATTGTACTTTTAAAATACGATTAATTTTTGCACCTAAAAGAAAGGAAAATGTTACATGTCATTGGTTTTGAGTAGTTCAGAACTTTAATATAAAAATTCTCATTTAGTATATTTAAAAGAAAATATATATTGTTTTTTATTATTACTTTCTGCAACTATGTACGTATATGTGATCTAAAATTTTTTTATCAATTTATTATTTCCTTATTTTATTCCTATTTGATAGGTGTTAAATACAAAGCACTTGAATTTCAATTTTCGTAACATGTTATACCGTAGGTATCAACTTAATGAATTATAACAAAAACTTATTTATTTATTTTTTCCAAATTTTTTTAAGCACTTCAAAATTAAATACCCTCCCCCCCCGGCCCGGAAAATATTCCAAACACCACTGAGTGGGAAAAATGATTCAAATTTTCATTTAACTTAAGCCTTAATTTTTCAAAAAAAAAAATCTCTGTGGAAATATACAAGTCTTGGTGACAGGGATATTTACAATTTCTTTGTTAATTTTTTATGTTAGTTCATTTTTATTATAGGGATCATTTTTTTTTCTTGTGTTATACATGAACCGCCAAGTTGGTGGAAAGTCACATTGAAGAGGGAAAAATATTTGTATGATGCTAATTAGAATATTGTTTAGTGCCAAACTAAATTTGAAAATTTAAATCTTAACCTCAGGTCAAATTCTCAAACGTTTATTATTCTGTGTGGACAATATTGATTATAATTTTTGCAGTGTTTTTAGACTTTTCTTCCATTTCATATTAAAAAAATCCCAGCTATTTCGGGTATATATATCCAAGTTGGACTCTCACTCTTCTGTAAGGAAATGAAGGCATGCATTATAATTATATAGAACTTCCTCATATAAATTGCGAATTCTAATTCAAGCTTCATTGTCAAAGAAACTCTCTCTCAATTTTTTGAAATTATTATGGACCGAACCATTGTAACGAATTTTGTGGTAATAATAATGGTGAAAATGGTGGCAACGGAAGCCACTGCTATGGAGGCTTTTGGTTCTCTTTCTTCTTCTCACCTTCTCAACTTCAAAACTTGTAAGAATAGAATGCGTTGGTGATTGCTGAGATGGACTTTGAGAAAAAAAAGTCCTAGAGCGTTAGAAGGAAAGGAGTACGTGGCATTGGGACGAATGTACTATAGAAAATGTGTGCATTATAAGTGTATTCGGAGCCATCTTCTCTCAAAATCAGACCAAAGTTCACCATCCTTCAAGATTATCTCTCCTTTTGCTCAATTTTTAACATGAAATAATCATACACATGAATACATTAAAAATTCAAATACCATGCATAAAATGTTTGATATACAATCATTTTATCTCTAGTATATTAGATGTACATATATAAGTCGGCATCCATAATGCCTGTGTTTAATATCCTCTAGTATCTTAACTCATATCTCTCTAATTTTGTCAAAAATCATTTTAGGTTGTTAAAGTGAAAATTCATAAATAATTTTATTATGATTTCTAATCCATTAATCCCTTACACGAATGCCTTTTGGGCTTGATGTTTAAATTTGTCTACTATACTTTATGTTAAACTTAATTCTTTATTTAAAGAAATGGGAGTCGACAAAAATTGAATTTCTAATCCATTAATTTTTTATGTCAACTTAAAAGTTTAATTTATTTAATAAAAGTCCATAAATGATTTTATTATAATTTTTAATATTAAAAATATATATAATATTGTACTAAACAGCTCAACAAATTAGTATGATTATTATTGTGAATAAAACCCACTTTAAACCACATGTATCTTAGTAAAAAAAATATTACATATTTTGGTTTTAATCTATTAATTTCCACCATATTCGTGCTTCTAATCCTAATCAGGATTTTTACCATATATAAATGCCTGAGAAAAATTAACATGTAGGAAGATCAATATGATAGCCTTAATTAATTATAAATGATTTTCTTTTATTTAATGTAAACCAACAAAAAAGCCTTTTTTTCACTGCTTTAGTTTAGTTTTCGTTGTACATTAAATCTATCGCTAAATGTTATGTTGGAAATACTGTTCATTGTCGATATTTACATAGAACTCCCTTTGCATGAGGCAATCTTTTTATTTAAATTTGAAGTAACAAGAGAACAAATAAATATAGGCTCATCTTTTATAAAATTGATGAAGAAAAAAGAACATGAAAATTACATAGAGCTAGCAAGCATTGTTGATTATGTATGAAGCCCTAATGCTTAACATTTTTGTGGTTATTTAGAATATGTGGCAGGATTGAAGAAATTAAAGGGGAAGACAGCATGAAAATTCAATTCAGCCACTACAAGAAAGACTGAGAACTACGTATACTTTATGCTGTCAATATGAATTGCACTCTTAACTATATTTGATTAAAAAAATTAATAAATAAATAAGGGAGTCTTTCAAAAACAAGTTATATATTATTATGTGTGTTATTGTCATTTCCATTTGTGGCAAAGTTTAAATTAAAACTTGTGATTAAGAAAAAAAAGGAATAATAATATTTGTAATTCTACTTTCTGTGGGGATCTAAAAATTTGGCAACTATGTTTTGAATTCACTATTATGTGTAATTCTAATAATATTCCATTACGCAGATCGAGATTGGTTACGAGTTTTATTGTATGCTTGGATCCAACCAATTCTTTAAGGGGAAGGGGGTAAAAAGAAACAAAAAATGTTTGACCAAACTTTAGAGCAAAAAATATTTGCCATTTTCTTAATTAACCTCGATATGGGAAAAGAATTACTAAGGCTCTCTTTAAGAATAGTGTGACATTTTACAAACTGTTTTGAGAAAAATTTATTGTAAAAATATAATAGATATTAAAATTACGATACAAATTAAGAAATTTAAATAAAAAAGAATAGTTTTAATATTGAATGTAAGTGAATATTTTTTTTTCATGATATTATTAACAGTCTCAACAACTTGAAAATTGAAAAGTAGAAAAATAAGCAGCATAAATTTTTTTTCAAATTTAAATTTATTTATTTTATCGATAAACACTAAAAGCAAAAGTACTAATACTCTCGTATGAGACCTAAATTAAATATCAAATTGAAATAAAAAAATTTACTAGAGTTTTGAACATGTAATTGAGTTTTTAAATTTGGTTTATTTTGCTCAAAAAAGAAATAAAAATGTAATATGTCATCTAAAAAATTATAAAAAATATTTAATTTATTCTTTCATTTTTCTGATCCATATTCCTCTTTGATTCGTGTTACCCTGTAAAATATCAAAGCACTTTAAGACCTTAATTTTGTGGAATATTAGGAAGAAATTAATTAATTTTCTAAACAAAAAATACTAATGCCAAAAACTGTTTGATTTAAAGATAACCCCACAATTAATTAAGTTAAAACATTTTCACAGAAGGAAAGTACAAATTTTCCATACAATCAATGTTTCAAATAAGATTTTTGTGATTGCTGTTGCAGAAATTGCAAGAAAATGCTAAAAAAAATTGAAAAATATTCAAGCATGCATTTGTGAGCTACAATCACAAGTTTGATATAATTTTAACAGAAATTGATATTACGCTCAAGAATCATGGGACTTTAATTATTCAAAACTAAATTATAAAACTTACCATAACATACGATGGACCTCAATTTAAAATTAAATAATGCCATATTAGATTTGATAAATGTAAGATGCCTCCAAGGATCTAAGAATATTCGTCTCCTACCATATGTAAGATATTTAATTTTATGGAAGTATTGGCCTTTCGTAAAATCTAATAAACTAAAAGCCATCTATATACCATGCCCAAAGGCCAAATTCATGAAAATAATATTATTTTAGCTGATCATTAAGAAAATATTTGAGTAGTACATATTAAATAAATCATCATTCTATTTTATCGATGTATTTATTTTTATTAGCCTTCTTATATACTTGTTTCCCATTTTCGAATAGCAAGAGAATTCTTAAATTCTATATGATGATCAGTAATATGGATCATTAGTTTGGGACGAAAACGTTATCAACCCTCATCATTTTCATGGAAATGCTTGCACTTAAGCTTGCTATGATGCAAGCTTATGATCATCATCATCATCTTGATAATTTTGAAAAACGTGTGAGAGTGCTATATCCAGTGCAAGATTGTTGTCTTGAAAGGGCTTGGAGTTGGACCGGGGAAGAGACACACACTGCGGTTCGAAAAACGTATGGCAGAGTGTGAGGAAGATTGTGAAGTTAAATACTTTGATGGCTTCGCTCCCAATATAGGATACCAAGCGTAGAAGAAGGACTTGTGAAGTTTCTACCCCATAATAATTCAATCTCTTCATGAATTGAAGTAGCTTCAAGAAATTTTTACAAAACTTGTAATGCTAAGTACTATGCATGACGTAATTTAGGGTTTTATGTATTATTATTGTGGCAAGTTTTGAGACAGCATCATGTGACTGTGGTCCGTAATAGCTGTGTTTCATCGTTTGTTCTTGTAATTATTGGAACTGTAATTTAAAACCTTAATGTAATCGAAACTTACACTGCAGTTTTTAGTTTAAAAATTGGAAAGTTCCTTTGAACAAAGCTTGATCTTGATCTTGCAAGTTGATTGGATGACTTGTTTGGTCAATTGGGGAAAATCTAATTTCTTAAGCCCGATGCTTGTTCTTTTTAAGATCATATATGGAATTCACTCCTTCTCCTTAAGTTCTTAATTTTGATATTTAATCTCTAATTTTCTCCTATTCAAAATCTGAATCTTGAGTCACAATTTCTTCTATATGATTTCAAACAGAAGACTACAATACTAATTTCTTTTTCATTTCTCTTAGGTTGTTTTTGGAAGAAAAATTTTAGAAGTTCATGTAATTTGAAATATAAGGGAATTGTATTTGAATAATTAATCAGTAATATTAAAAGGAATTTGCATTCCTTAATGTACGTCTTTTAAAATTTATTGGTAGTGGTCTAGTGCCAGGGTCCCGGGTTCAAGTCTAGTCTGGGATCAAGGTATAAGCTGAGGGCTGGTTCAGATCTGGTTACGAGCCAAGGTTCAGGTCGGTTCAGCTCATGGTTCAGGTTCAAGGTTTGGGTTTGGTCTCGAGAGTGGATGCATCCATTATGTTCTTTTTAAAGCCGTCCTAATAGGGTGAATTTGTAAGAAGAATATTAAACTTCACCTAAAAGTGTAGTATTTAAAACCCTCTATTTTTAACCAAAAATTTTCATGATTAAATTAATTAGAATTTCTATTTTAATATTCAGTTAAAAAAAAACAAAGTACTTTGTATTAAGAAATTTTAAAATTATTTTCTCCCTTAAATCACTTCATCCAAATACACACTTACGAATACAACTAAATTCCTCAACAGAACTCTCAAGTAGTGGCTTAATCTTTTTACTCACTCTACCTTTTTTATATATATAAAAAAATCACCGAGTCTAATTTCTCGTAGTTGACTCCACCTTCAGCATCATCAATTCATTGAGGCTAAGAGTTCTTTTCCTTTTACACAAAGCAATACTTTCCACATATTGACGGGCCACGTAAGCATGATTATTACACTATTAGCTTAATCATTATTTGAAGCACTACAATCTTCAATTAAATTCCATCATGGAAATGGCCACTAATTAAAATCAAACGATCAGAACCACCTGAACGATAGGCCATGACAGCCAAAAAAAATGCAAATTTAAATTGTCCCTTGCGTGCATGAATATTATACTTTTGTTAAAACCTAGAATTATTTAGATTTTTAATATATATTTTAAAAATATTTCATACACAAATTCAAGTTAAGCAAAGAGCCTGAGACTACATATAGAATGAACAATATGGATAAAAAAGATACTGTGAAACTTACCCTAATTTTAATGCTCATGGCAATGGCTTTACTTAAACTTACGGCATTCAAAGCTTATACTCTTCTTCATTCATCTCAATCGGGGAGTGTATTCAAACGGGAAGAGTGCTACGTCGCCTGTAATATTCGTGTCGCCAAGAGGTTAGGAAGAGCAAGAAAAGACCCAAGAAATCTGAGCATGAAGGAGAGAATCTCATTCAAGAAACAGCTCGATCAATGCCTATTGGACTGTGATCGCCACTACCCTGATAACTATCAACTCCACCTGTGACTTCTCATCTTGGTAATATTGTTTTGTTTCTAATTAATCTTACTTTTTCTTCCAACACACACACTGTAATGCGTGTTGCAGCCGTGATCGAAGTTTTTCAATCTTTTGCACAAAATGTTAAAAATAATTCATATAATTATTATTAGAACTTTAGTATATATTAGCTTTTTTATATGATATTTAATAATATTTAATTAGCGTTACATTATAAAAATAAGTATAAATAAATAAATTTACGTATATATCATGTTTTAAAAGCAGGAAAAATTCAATGTTTTTCCAATGAATGATAACCTCAATGTCACTAAAAGAAATTTAAAAAGAATAATTAAAAATTCAAAGTTAATTAATTTACAAGTATACTTAATTCACACAACATTGTGAGTATTTCCGACCGTGATTTTTTCATAAATTCACACAACATCGTTGTGACATGTTGCAGCATGTTGTGACAACAACAATTATAATTACTTGCAGCTGTTGCGGCTGTAATTTTTTCACAAATTCACACGATGCCATTGCGACTTGCTACAACCCGAAGTTTTTGCAAACACTTTGATGTTGGATAATTAATTTTTACAAATTGATTAATACTTTATGTATATTCTGTATAACAGTATAAGTCTACAATCTGCAATTTTAATTCACAAAATTATTCTTAATCTTCTACAAGACAGGGAATTATGAAGATCATGCCTGGAAATATCCTACTAGACTGATCTCCAATGGCAAGTTAGAATTACTACTTTATTTTTAATTATCAGTAATGAAGAATAATATATACAGTTGAGTTTTTTTTCATATTTTTTTTTGTCAGTTACATTTAAGACATTAGTAGTGGGTGGATTGATATAACTTGGTGTACATTTGACTTCTCTGTTATCTAACAGAAAAAATGCTTAAAAATGTGTTTATTTATTGTTTTTATTTTTATTTTCAGAAAATATTTTTTGAATTTTTAAAAATTTTGAAAACTTTAAAAAAAGAAATTTTCAAAAATTTCAATATTATAATGTATTGTAGCAGTAACATTTTTGTAATTATTTTAAATTCATTACAATGCATATAAATAGTATTTTACTGTTTATATAATTAAAAAATATTTTATTGTTAATATATCTAAAAATGATAAAAATAAAAATAAAGAAAAAACACAAACTAAACACATTTTTAAAAATATAAAAAATATTTTTAACAAATGAGAACACACTCCACACATTGAACGCATCCTAAAGGCATGTTTGTTTTGTTTGTATTTAATTTTTATTTTTATTGAAAATAATCATGAAAATGTATTTGTTTATTTTTTTATTTTTTATTTTCAAAAAATATTTTCAATATTTTTAGTATTGTAGTGTACTATAGCACTGATATTTTTGCAATTATCTTGAACTATATAAATAGTATTTTATTGTTTATATAATTTAAAAGTATTAAAAATAAAAAATAAAATAAAAATACAGTCATATAATTAAAAAATAGTGAAAATGGAAATAAAATAGAAATGAAAACTAAATGTATTTTTAAAAATATGAACAATAAAAAATAAAAATAGAAAACGTTTTTGTAAATCAAATACACCTTTAGATATCACCTCAATATACTTTTTATTTTGAGGCAAATTGAGTAAAATTTTAAAATAAATCACATTCATTTATCCTAAAGTTTTAAAATTTTACGTTTAAATTCTGACTAATTTTAATTTATATAAAAATCTTCTTACTATTCACAAGATTATTAATAAATTATATATTTTATGTATTTTTCTCTAAAAAAAATTATAAATAATTTAATTCAATACAATACAATACAGCTCATCTAAAAGTCAAATTAATGCATATAAAAATTTAAAATGAGAAAAGTTATATAATTTTTTTAAAATCTTGATAAATATAGATTTTATAAACTTTAAGAAAGTTCTTGTTTTAATTTAAAACTACAAATATAATCTTCACACAAGTTTAAGAGAAGTAAATATAATATATTAGTAATTTTATTACAAAGTGCATGTAACTGACTTTATCAAAAGGTGCTACTCACTTAAAAAAAAATAAGATTTTGGTGATGACATTTAAAAAGTAATAACCAAATTCTCTTTATAATTAAAAAATAAAAAATAAAATTCGGTGATAATAGTCGCAAAACTTTCATAAAGTTAGATAAATTAAGAAATTAATTATAAAAATTAATAAATTAAAAAAATTACAATTGAATGCAAAAAGCGAAAAAAGTTTCCCCTCAAATTTAAAACATATATGAAAGTGGTTTCACAAAGAAGAGTAGGGTAAGGAATAAAGATAGCTACGAAGAAAGAGATTCTCTTCACAGAGACTAAAATATTTTTTAAATTATAAAAGAGGTTTTTTTTTCAGTGTCAAATCAAGACACCAAAAAATTCAAACATATAAATATTAGAATAGATAAATAAGTGGAAATTAAAAATTTAAGCTATTCTTGACAATTTAGTAAGGACATGGCCATGGATAAAACTATTAGTAATTTTTGAGAATTTTACTATTACACTCCTAATTTTAGAGCACGTGAAACACCTACTTTACGATCATATATTTTTTATAATATGTACACTATTTTACATATATGTATTTATATATATATACTAAATCTATAAACATCAAAGTACAGCAGAAGTAAAGATCTTGCCTGTGATGTTCAGAGCAACTCTAGAGTACAATTGTATTACAATTTAAACACTGAGAGCTCAGAAACAATTTAGGCTCAACACAGAAGTACGACATCTAGTCAATCAAAAAACCGTAGGATCAAATTCTTAGTCTTTATCTGAAAAACATATCAATAACGTGTAATGAGTTTTACAGCTCAATAAGCATATAATACCTAGCTCCTATGACCTCTCAAATCAACATATGGATGTACTCATTAGTTAAAATTTATCATATCAAAATTTATAATTCAGAAGTACATCCATATAGGACCCACATTTTTAAATATTCTCAGTTTAAATCAATTCAAATATCTATATCTAAATATGATACAATATAATCAATAATCAAACGGTGATATGTATTTAAAACATTTATTATAAAAATCTTAGGAGAATCTCATATTAGAGTTTAACTCCTTCCGTACTTTGGTGGTATAGGATTTGTCTAAACTCAGCATCCCGCTGAGATTTGCCCTACTACCATTCAAGAGGACACCCAAAAGGACTCTATATGGGTATTTCTCAAGCACACAGCAAGGGAAGGCAAATCACATCTCATATAACTGGCATCTCGCCCATATAGGAGGCATTCTGCTCTCCTTCACATGTCATCTCCTATGTGTTGGCCCTCACACGAAGTTAGCACCACCCCCTGCTAGCTGAGGCAATCAAGGTGCGCACCAGAGCTAACATCTCCTGATATTAGCAGACAGTGTTTCCAATAGTATTCCTCCATAAAACCATAATCTCATATATTCTGTATTAATCAAAACAAATGTACTATTATAATACAGTATTTTTATTCTTAGTATATTCCTCTGGCAAAACTTCCCAATCAGGAGAATCACGTATACATGCCCATATCCGAGGCAAACATATCACTGTATAAATCAATATCATATGCACATATGCCATATAATCCAGTATAAAATTCTCAATATAATGCAGACTTTCAGTCTCAATACAGATTCATCTGTCATAAATTTTTCATTCATGGTTTATCACATATACATACCCTTTCTCGAGGCAATCATATAGTTTTATAAATAATGCCACATGCATAAATATTCAATTTATCATTTAATGAGAAATACATGTGAAATCAGATACACCATGAGTTCAGAAATTCAATTTCAAAACTATACTCTTCTTGAACTGTATTTCAAATTGTAGGCAATTTAGATAATTTTAATGCATCTCAATAACATATAAAAGTGTAAATATCTCATAAACATAATCATATACATGCTTAAAGATCAAGAAGAGTATAGGGCAAATTATAGGAAGAATCATCTACTTATAGGGTAAAAGCTCCAGATTGGACAGTCCCAAAATGTACTTTTCTAATCCACATTTGATTAAACAGACTTAAAAAACGTGTCCGGATGGTCTAAAAACTTAACAAATGACTCCGGGAGTTTGGTCACTATTCACAGCCAGAAAAATACTGTTCACGCCGGTCGAAATCACTATTCACCAATGTAAATCACTATTTACGACGAACAAAAATCTGTCAGATGGCCGAAAAAATCCATATCCTATGGTTTATCTAATTTCTGAATCTATCTACGGTGTCAGATTTTTAATTGGAGGTCTCTAAGTAAGAGTTTCAGAGTTTACCTTTTTCTGAGATTTTTTATTTCAGATCTACGGCGATTCAACGGCTGATTTAAAAAATTGATCGGTCAAAACTGTAGTATTCTTCGTCCTAAATCCAGTGGTATTCTCAGTTTTAAGATCGAAAACCAATAGACACTCTAGATCTAGAAAAAAAAATTGAATGTTACTATTTATCACTATTCACTATTCATTCTCTTTTTTATTTCTGCGGTGTCCATCTCTCCCTCCCGGTTTCTCCTTTTATTTATTTTTATAATAATAATTATTATTATTATTTAATAATTAAATATTTAATATTATTTTTATTTATTCTATATATATTCATATAAATACCGTTTTTCATCGTAAAGCATCTCAAAAATTTCTAAAAATTTACATTCTCATAAACATTTAGTTAAACTCTTAAATCATGACTTTTCTTGAAAAAAATCTTAATAAAACAAATCACAAAATAAATATCTTTATGCATAATAAAAGAAAAAATATTTTTAAAAATACAACAAAAATTTATTAGAGGCCAATATAATTATTTTAAACAAAAATATTTTTACTTCTAGCAAAACATGCATAGTCATTTAAAAAAATCATACTTGTTTATAATAAAATATTATTTAAAAATAAAAACTTTTGGGATATTGCATTTACAAATATAGAGTTTTGAGTTTGAAAATTTTATGTTTTTGGGTATACCTTAATTTTGAGCTTAATCATTTTTATTTTAAAAAATATATATTTTTTGTTTTAGATTCCATGAAATCTCCTCATCATCCTGGTGCCGTTTGATCACATGGACTTGTAAGATTGAATGCTTCTGGCTTTGCCATGTCTATGTAAGTAGATAGAGCTATATATCTGTTGTTATTAACTTGATGGAAATTCAAGACTATTATTGAAGTCAAATCTCAATTTAGTTAATAGTTAAGCTTATATATATATATATATGAACTCCAAATTGTAAATTGAAATGACAATTTGCAATCTAATTATAAAGCTGATGTATACCGGTTACAAATAATATTTTCAGTTCAAAAAACATATTAATATTTTTTTATATGTACATATAAATGAATTTGTAGCTAGGGCCTTTGAATTAAGACCAATTATCTCCATTTAACCCTTAATTTTATAAACCACTTAAGTAGTTCAATAGTATTAGAATCTCTATAAAATTAAAGATTTCAATTTGAATTTTAATGAAAATTAAATTTAAAAAAACTACCAATTTTTATATTGATTATTTTAGCCACCTGTGCTTATATATGTAGCTGCTATGGTTCCCGCTAATCAAGGAATTATTGCTAAACTATGGGCCTAATTTTCTGAAACTCACTAGTCTTTGATACGAGTGATTAAAAATTGAAAAAAAAAATGAATTTTAATTTTTACAAAAATTATGGAATTCATGTAAATATTTTCTTTATATATATATAAAATGTGATAATATCTCTCAAGTTATATATATATATATATATATATATATATATATATATAATCTTGCTTTTCTTTCTCCTAATATATCACTATCATATTATAATATTAATGAAAGGGGAATATATAGTACCAGAAAAAAAGGAGAATATATTGTAACCAAAAAAAAAACAAAGGGGGTGGGGAGGGGATTGAAGAAGTACCTTAAGCCTCCTAGTGTTATGCACAATATGGGTGATGAGGATTTGCCATGGTAAGCTTCAAAGGCTCCTAAGATCCAAGAATACCCCATTTTTAATCGACTTCCCGAGGTGGCCCTTCTTGTTCTTGACGAAGTGTCCTCTGTTTCAACTTTCTAGCAGCACCCTCGTGAGGAGAAGTTCTTCAAAGGGCATGAAGGAGATAAGTATACTCTGCTCCACCTCTCCCTCTCCGTTTCCCTTTACTTCTTATATTGGCTTTAATCTTTTTATCTTGTTATGGTTTTCCCCTTACCTCGTAAGTTAAAGACTTTATAGAATAGAATAAGATTCTGCTCCGTTTTGTAATTGCAGGATGATATTCACTGTTTTGTAATTGGACTTTAACCGTTCCGAAAATATTTAGGTTATTTATAAAGTATTTAGTGTCTCTAATTTGAATTAACTTACATTCATCTCAATTAACTTACCTTCATATCAAAAATGGATCATTTAGGTTAAGAAACTTGCAAGAAAATTATTTGCAAGTTAGCCTTAAAAAATTGGCCCAGCTATACTAACCACCTATCACATGTTAGGATTCCAAACATAATAGAAAAAAATGCCATACATTTATTTTATTATAAAGACAATATATACTTTACAATTAATAGTATCATGA
Organism: Gleditsia sinensis; assembly: GCA_037074535.1. Classification (NCBI taxonomy): domain Eukaryota; kingdom Viridiplantae; phylum Streptophyta; class Magnoliopsida; order Fabales; family Fabaceae; genus Gleditsia; species Gleditsia sinensis. The sequence goes on along the minus strand of CM073470.1, from coordinate 15,330,020 downwards.
TAAAAATTAAGTTACGAAATTGATTAAAAAGGTATCTAAAAGTTACTAATTTAATTCTTGTTATAAATGTGATTTACTCTTACTCTTACACATATGTCTATATATTTATAATAGTAGTGTCATTATAAGTTTTGTATCTTTTAGAGAGTATAATTTGATATAAGTAACCTTTTGTTCATATAATATTTCATTCCTAAGCAAATTACATTTTTGAAAATTTCATTCTAAAAAATGAGACAATAAAAAATTAACAACATATTTTTTATTGTTACTTTACTTTCTTAAAAATAATATGCTGCATTCTCAATAAATTTTATTTTCAATATTAGTTTATGTGAAATATTCTCAAGAATATAATTAAAATTTCAAAAATATCTTTATAAAAGAAAAACTTAAAAAAAGAAAAAAAAGAAATGATGATATATAAAAACAAAAAAAAATATCAACATTTTAAATAATTTTAATTATTGGATAAATTACTGCAAATGGTCATGAATTTCATATGTCGACACAAAATCATTAAACCCTTCTAATTTTGAATTTTTAAAAGAATTTTCAAATTTTATGTTTGTCACTGCTTCCTCATTATTTCTTTTGGTAGCTTTGTAGCTATTGTAAGATTTTTTTTTTCTCAAAGAAATATTTTAAACATTTTAAGCGAGCAAATATATTGACCCCGTTGGTATGAATTCATAATTTTGATGACAACACACAAGTAAAAGAGATTATTTCAGAAAAAGCATCAAATTTGTCAAAAAAATTCTAGTAATAGAATCTTGATGACGAAAATGAAAATATTCAAATACAAAGAACACAAGGGAAATATCTTTTAAAAACAAACATAAGGGTATTGATATTCAACTAGTAGAATCGAAATTTTAAATTATCAATCAATTGTTTAAAAAGTTAGTCAACTGATTAACACTCTAATTAATTGGTTAATCAATTACTTGTTATTAGAATTAAAATTTTAAATCACCAGTCAGTTATTTAAGAAATTAGTTGACTAATCAACTTCAATTGACTAGCTAACTAATTGTTTGTTACTAAATTTTAGATTACAAAGCCACCAATCAATTGTTTACATGACCAACTAATTGTAAAAAGTACTAGCAAAATTGAGAATTAGAAGTGGGAGAGAACTAATTATCTAAGTTGCAAGAATCACATGAATATAATTGTGGAAGAGTTTAATTTTAAAAAACTAGTGAACAAATAATATGTACTAATAATAGCATAAAAAGTGACGGAGAATTAAGATAATAGGAGAAAATTCTTACCGATGAGAAGGCACATAAATTTTGAGACCTAGAACGTAGAGAGAGAACGGAGACAAAGATTGCAAAGGATTTTAAGGGTCAATGATTGAAGTCTTGTCGATCAATCATATTTTAAAAAAATTAGGAGGGTATTTAACATCTCTAAACTTTTTTATTTTTATAGAAATTTTTCTTTCCCGCCTTCCTAACTAATAAAATTTTTTATTTTTTATTTATAAATTTTGGTTCCTAATATCCTTTATATTTAAAAATAATATTTTAACTCTCCTACAAAAATTGAAAAATTTTGGACATGTTTGAAAATGCTTTCAAATATTTTTGTTTTACTGTTTTTTAAAAATAATTCTAAAAACTGTTGTTTTAAAACAAAAAAAAATAAAAAACTTATTTATATGTAAATTTTAAAAATAGTATCTGAAAACATAATGATATAATCTGCATTATAATTAGATATTAATTTTAATAAATTATTTATAATTTTGTATAAATTTTTTTATTTTTTAAAAAATTTAAAAATAAAAAAATAATTTAGTTCACATAGTGAATAATTTTTTATCCACCAACAATATCTAAATTATGACATGAGGTAAAAATAATATTTTTTTAAAATTATTTTTAACACGTGTCACGATCTGTATATTGCTGATAGACAAAAAATTGTTCACCGACAATGTACCAAATACCAACTTTAAAAATAATTTATAAAAACATCTTAATAAATAAGATTTTTTATTTTTATAAAATAAAAAAATAAAAAACTATTTTAAAAATAATTTTTAAACAAGCTTTTTATTTCACTTTTTTAAAAGCATATCTGATTCCAAATTATTAGCTACAATTTACAAAGACTGAAGTTGACTCAAAGTCATCTTGCCAGTTATTATAAAAATATAATAATGATAACCCTGCCATAAAAATTAATTATTAAAAAAAAATCTGCCTAACATTTCCATAATAAGATTCAAATCCACAAAAACGATAGATGGCAGATCTAACATCGTCGTTGTAAAATAAAGCAAAGTTTCACAGATCTAGCGAGGACGTACAACGAGACAATAATGTGAAGGTGTGGGAAACGACGAGGAAGTGTTGTGGGAGGAGAGTGACAGAAAGGCAGAGCTGCCGCCAGCGGACTAAAGAGCTAAAGCGTGAATCGTTCCTCCCTCACTTTTCTTCCTTCTCAATTCTTTTGCCCAGTCGCACATCGCAACCCTTCAAATTGAATTTGAATTCGGAACTTCTGCACTCTACAGATGCATTTCTCTTTCTTTCTTTCTTTCTGAATCCAACGCTCACAGTATTAATCTTCGTCAGATCTGAGTTTCTGTATAGCGTTTGCGCCTTCGACATTGTTCTCTTTCTCGGATTCATACGAATTAAAATAATCAGAATTGTGTTTTTTTGGAACTCTCCGCATTAGAAGATGGAGAACGAGAAGAAATCGTCGGCAATATCTGACGTGGGAGCATGGGCCATGAACGTTATCAGCTCCGTCGGAATTATCATGGCCAACAAGCAGCTCATGTCCAACAATGGCTATGCTTTCGGTTTTGGTCAGTCCTCTCTCTTCTCAACTATTGATTTTCCAGTTTGGATCTAAAAGTGATGGATCTCTGCCTTCTCCTCCGACATTGCTTGTATACGCTTCGATCTTTCCAGTTGCAGGATCTATTCTGTTCTTTTGTCATGATCTAAATTTCGATACAATTCTGTTTCTTAATCTTTTTCAGTTATAATGTACGTTCAATTTATATTACTAATGTTATTATAATTGGTGTTTTTGTTAGTATTATAATGTCAACAACTGACATATATGCAAAAATTCTGCTAATGCTTATGATTTGATGGGGTTTATGACTTGTTAACTTTCTGACATCTCTCTCTCGTTTTCTCTTTTCCAGCCACCACATTAACCGGGTTCCACTTTGCTGTAACTGCTCTGGTGGGTCTAGTGTCAAATGCTACCGGTTATTCGGCATCAAAGCATGTCCCTCTGTGGGAGCTTCTCTGGTTCTCGGTGGTTGCCAATATGTCTATCACAGGGATGAATTTCAGCCTCATGCTAAACTCTGTCGGATTCTACCAAGTATGATTTTCTGATGAGCATTCCTTTTTTTTTTTTTAGCCAAATTTCTTATAAGCTGAAAATCTGATAAATATCTGTCCTCGCATACACCGCAAATCTCATCTGCTAATTGTCAATATTGCAAAGGAAGAAGGTCACAATTCATTTAACCAACTCATAACCGTGACAAGGAGGAAAATGAAGCCGTTTTGTTTGCTTGTGAAGATCAATGCCACTGAGATAGAGATATTCTAGAGTAGGTGAAAGCCAATGAAAATTATGCATTTGAGGATTATCATTAAATGATAAGTCAAGGTATTCAAGCTTAGAAAAATTTGCGTAAGGAGAATCATGGATAGATGGCATGGTTATACTTTCAAAATCATTGGAGCTCAAGTCCAAGTAGTCTAGAAATTCAAGTTGAGGCAAAGATAGGTTGATTTCACCTCTCAAGGATTGTGATGAATTTTCAGGATTCTGATTATGTAGATCAAGCTCTACACCTCTGCCGGTGATTGTGGTTTTTCTTGTTGAGTCCTCTGGCAGATTTTGTTTTGAGCATATCGTTATGGTATTGCTTGTCATCCTTTTGGGCATTAGCAGTTATATAAGTTTATTTAAAATTGCTTATGCTTGAGCTTTAGAATGGTTCTCAATGGGCATGATTGAAGATTTTGTCTCTCATTTTAATTTAGGGAAAGAATCTATTTCATGGTAGCTTAAGTTATTGACGTGCTGCTAAAGTTTAGCCGATAATCCGAGACATCAAAGTAAGTGCTTTAGTTTAGCTGGTAGAAGTGAAATCAAAGAATTAGTAAGAGAATGCTGAGAAGAAAATTATATATTCTTTGAGTTGAGAGGTAGGTCCTACACTCCATTTGATTGTGCTTCCCTTTCCTTTAAGATTCTTACTTAAATATTATTCATCATTGTTTCTATTTAACTTGTTCACTTATTACTTTGAAATGTTGTTATTTTGGTGCTACATTCGGCTTTCAGTTTGATTCATGTAGTTGTCTTGAATAAGTATCTATTTGGACTAGAATGATCTGGGAGACTTTTGATGCGCAGGAAACTTGAATGTTCAGGTATTTTAGATACTTAGGAATAAGATAGAAGGATATTTGAGATTTCAATGTTTTATCCCAGAGGCCTCTTGGATTTCAGTGTTGCAATCTTGTATATATGTACAAAACATACAAATCTAAATCAGTTATGTAAGATACCCAAAAGTTCTAGATGATGATGACAGTGTACCTCTACCAAACACTTCCCTTCAAAGTATAAAATATCAACAGTTACATTTTGAAGATCGACTTTATGTGGCCCTCAAGTTCAAAAACCTCCGTTGAATACAGAGATTAAATTTTAGCTGGGAAAAATGGATGATATATCTATCACGAAACATTGTTCTCTTTTATTCAAACTTCAGGTTTTTGTTTTGCCTTCTTGTTGTTGGTAAACAAATTCAATTTGTTACTGGTTAATTCCTTATTACTGTTTATTGTTCAATACTATCTTTGAGAACCAAGTGCAGCAACCATCCTAGGACGGCGTTGTTGAAGACTGCTGCTGCATCTGTCAAGGAGGCAAATATACATCCTTGAGCTCTTATGTTTTCTTTCGAATGTCTTTCCTTTGTCTTATTTTGATGTCTACGTGTTGCTATTTTGCCTTTCTCTGTTTAATGTATCATTGTATTTGTATATTAAATGCTGATCAGAAGTTTCTCCTTTGAATGGATCCCTTGTTTATTAAATTTGTTTTTCTTTCAAAAAAATGAATAAACAAACTACTGTGCTTTTAGACGAAATGGTACAAGGAATTGAAGATATCTCTTTTGTTGAGACAACTTTTTTTCATTATATGATAGCAGAGGAAACAGGGAGAATAGACTTTCAAATTAACTCTCACAGTTTTCATTTGGAGAGTTATCTTAATTAGCTTCTTCGAAACAAATCCAAGATTTCAATCGGAGAGTGAGGATGGAATTTTAGTATTGGAGGATTGAAATAAAAATCACATTTTTTAAAAAACTAACATCTAAACCCGTATTTCTCAGCATTAGTGAATTAAAAAAAAAGATCAAAATGTGGGGATTCAAGTAAAAACTCTTAAAAGAATAGTGAGCTTTATAAAACTAGAATTATAGGGATTAATGAGTAATTATAATTTTTTATTTATAATTCTAGTTTAGATAGACTGCAAAAATGGTCACGCAAAATTTTAATAGTATTTATTAAATATGTTCACATTATATGCATAGATTGTAATATTAATTTTAATGTTATGAAAAGCAGCTTGTATAGTGCTGTCTGCTAAAGAGGGTGGATGGTAAAATAGTCATTTGAAATCCTCTCTCTTACAAATGTTAATACAAATAGAGTTGTCAGTAGATCTTGATAACTTTAAAAATAAGTTGTTTTTTTTTTTGGAGTAAACAAGAAAAGACTAGATCTTGATCACTTTTTTTTTTATATATAAAAACAAATAGAGTTGTTACTAGTCTTTACTTGCAAAAGCAAAACCCCTTAATAGCTAATCTTTCGAGGATTTATTAGCTTTTGCTTTCATGATTTTAATTAGAACATATTGGTTGTTGAAATTGAAAAAGATGAGAATGAAAGCTTGCCGGTGGGTTCCATTACTGATCAATTTGGCAGGAAGACTTTGCAAGCGTGAAATTTGGGACCCTAGAAGACTTGGAAGTATTAGAGGACTGGAGAATATTAGAAGAATTAATGAGAAAAGAGATTGGAAGACTTGAAAATATTAGAAGACTTAATAAGAAAAGGAATTAAATGGGAGTTAAAGCATTTTTATTTTTATTTTTGGTATCTTTGTTATTTAATACACAATATAGTGACTTGTGATTTGTCTATATTTTAAGTCTAAAAATTTTTTGTATGAGAAGACGTGTTAAAAGTTATAATAAAATTATTCATAATCTTTTCCTTAATAGTTTCCAATTGAAATAGTTCTTGACACTATTAGTGACTAGAGATAAATTTGAGTACAATTTGGGTGGAAGACTTTGCAAACATGAAATATGGCCTACTATGTCCATTTCGCTTTCTCGATACACCTAATCACACAATTTTCTTGCCAGTGAAAAGGATTGGAAGACTTGGACATATTAGAAGACTTTATAAAATATTTTATAAATATTCACTCAACATCTTTGAATTAAAATAATTGTTGACAGCATTACTATCCAGAGAAAAATTTGAGTCCAACTTGGGAGGAAGATTTTGCAAGTGAGAAGGATCGGAAGACTTGGAAATATTGAAAGATTTAATAAGGAAATGAGTTGGATGAGAGTTAAAGCATTCTTATTTATTTTTGATGCTTCTGAAAATTTATAAAAAAATTGAGAATGAAATAAATAAATAAATTTATTTTCTGTATTATTTAGATTATATATGATACACATTTTAAGTCTAATTTGGTAGGAAGACTTTGCAAGTGAAAGGGATGGGAAGACTTGGAGATATGGGGAGACTTAGAAAGCAAAGAAATTGGATGAGAGTTAAAGTATTCTTATTTATTTTTGGTGTTTGGTATTTGCATATCTTTATTTTTCATGCATCTGAAAATTTATAAAAACATTGAGAATGAGATAAATAAAAAAATTATTTTCTGTATTATTTAGATTATATATGATACAAATTTTAAAATTTTCATATTTATTATATCCAAACATCTTAAAAATATATTTTCAAATAATTGAGAAAATAAAGTTTTTTAATACCAAACACCGAGTTGGGCTTTTCAAAATTCATCTTACGAATTTTTGGGATGGACTCCAACTTTTGTTATATATTAAACGGCATACTTCAAACTCTGTTATTATTGTTTAATTCATTTCTAAAAATAACATTAAAAGTGATAAATAAATGACTGTGCGTGTGTTTGTAATAATATTAATAATAATAATACCAGGTTAAACCAAATATAATGGGAGAATATTTAGTTTTACGTAAAGGAGTTTGTTGGTTCTATTGAGTTTCCCGGGTGATGGACCATGACTCGGAACAGTTGGAACCCACGACTAATATGCATAGATTGTAATATTAATTTTAATATGTTATTAAAAACAGCTTGTATACTGCTATCTGCTAAAGAGGGTGAATGGTAAAATAGTCATTTGAAATCTTATCTCTTACAAATGCAAATAAAAATAAAGTTGTTTATAGATCTTGATAACCATAAAAACAAATTGTCTTCTTTTCTGAAGTGAACAAGCAAAGAGTAGATCTTCATCACTTTTTTTTGTTAAAAAAAAAACAAATAGAGTTGTTACTAGTCTCTACTTGCAAAGCAGAACCCCTTGATAGCTGGCCTTTTGAGGATTAATCAGCTTTTGATTTTGTGATTTTAGTTAGAATTTATTGGCCGTGGAAATTGAAAAAGACGAGAATAAAAACTTCTTGGTGGGTTCCATTGCTAACCAAAGAGAAATTTGGGTCCAATTTGGCAGGCAGACTTTGCAATCTTGAAATATGGGATACTGTATTGTCCAAAAAATAAATATGGGGTATCGGAGGACTTGGAAGTATTAGAAGACTTGGAAATATTAGAAAATTTAATAAGGAAAGAAATTGAATGGGTGGTAAAAGCATTCATATTTATTTTTGTTATCTTTGTTATTTAACATAGTATAATAACTTGTGATTTATTCACATTTCAAGTCTAAAAGATTTTTGTGTCATAAAATCTTTCGTAGATCTTCACTCAACAGCTTCAAATTAAAATGGTTGGTGACACCATTACCGACCAAAGGAAAATTTGAGTCCAATTTGGTAGGAAGACTTTTCAAGCATGAAATATGGAAAATGTGTTCATTTCACTTTCTATATACACCTAATCACATAATTTTCTTACAAGCGAAAAGAATGAAAAGGCTTGAAAATATTTGAAGACTTAATAATGAAAGAAATTGGATAAGAGTTAAAGCATTTTTATTTATTTTTAGTGTTTGGTATTTAGATATCTTTATTTTTCATGTATTGAAAATTTATAAAAAAAAATTGAGAGTGAGATAAATAAATACAATTTGATTTTCTGTATTATTTAGATTATATATTATACAAATTTTATATTTATTATATCTAAACATGTTAAAAATGTATTTTAAGATAATTGAGAAAATAATTTTTTTAATACCACCTTAGGTTTTCCAAAATTCATCTTTCAAAGTGACGGCTTTCCACACTTTTGCGGATGGACTCCAACTTCCGTTATATATTAAACGGCATGCGCCAAACTCTGTTATTATTGCTTAATTTTTTTTTAAAATTTTAATATTTAAAGTGAAAAATAAATAATTGTGTGTGTATGTTTATAATAATAATAATAATAATAATACCCAGCTTAAACCAAATATGATGGGAGAATAATTAGTTTTACACGAAGAAGTATGTTGGTCACCACACCAGAACTGTTGGAAAACAAGAATAGTATGCAAAATTCAATTAGGAGAAATTCTACAAATAAAGGTATTTTGTTTTCGATATTTTATCATATAACGAACTCATATTTTATTAATTCTTCATTTAGTTAAAGACAATCTTTGCATTTTTTATAATGACTCACGACTAAAAGTCTCATTTTATTAAGGCATAAAAAGAGTGATTCTAGCTTTATGAATCACAAAATTTTATTTGAAGAATTAGGAAATTAATTTGCACGTTTTTTTAAATAAAAAGAAAAAAAATCACTTATTTTTAAAATTCTGAATTTTTTTGGGTGATCTCATCCATTTCACTTGTTTCAAAAGCATTAATCAGCTTTTGCTTCAATGGTCTCAGTTGGAACATATTGGCCGTGGAAATTGAAAAGAAGACAAGAATGAAAACTTCTCGATGGGTTTCATTATTGACCAAATTAGAACGGAGACTTTGCAAGCGTGAGAAAAATCATTCTCTCTCTTATTATTTATATACCATTTAGACATTTTACATTCTCTTGTAAACAACCATCATGGTTAGCTTCACTTCACAACTTTCAATTGTTTTACTGTTGTTGCTATCTGCAACTGCATTCAACAGAAGCATATGTAGCAAAATCGGGGTTGTTCGTTGCAATGCAAAGGATCGATCAACTTTGTTAGTCTTCAAACAAGGTGTTCTAAATTCATCCAATGTGCTTTCCTCATGGTCTAGTGAAGAAGATTGTTGTTCATGGACCGGAGTTCAGTGTGACAACATCACAGGCAGAGTTACAAAGCTTGATTTGAATGGTGAGAAACAACCACATATTCTAAGAGGTGAAATCAACCTATCTGTGCTACAACTTGAATTTCTAAACTATCTGGACTTGAGTTTTAATGATTTTGAATCCATAAGTATTCCACCCGTCCTTGTCTCTAAATATGCTAAAGAAAGACAGAGATATGATAACCAATCACAAGCTAACAATTCTTCTCCGACAACAAATTTCTCTAATCTTCACTATCTTGACTTATCAAATAACTATTTTGCAATGGATGATCTTCAGTGGCTTTCTCAAGTTTCTTCCTTGAAATATCTCAACCTCAGTGGCAATCTTATAAATGAATCCAACTGGCTTCAGTCCATAGCTATGCTTCCTTCATTATTAGAGTTACGTTTGAGCAATTGTGGCCTAAGCGACATCAATTCATCCCTCAGCTATGTCAATTTTACGTCACTTGTAACTCTTGATTTGTCTGACAACAACTTTGAATCAGAATTACCTAATTGGTTATTCAATCTAACCAGTGACATCTCCTATGTTGACCTTAGCTACAACAGTTTTTATGGTCCAATACCAATGGCCTCACTAAAGCTTCGAAACTTGCAATATTTGATGCTGAGCTCTAATCAATTCAATGGATCAATTCCATCGACTCTAGGAAACCTTTCTTCTTTAATTGAAATAGATTTGTCAAACAATCACTTGAGTGGTGATCTTCCAACAAGCCTTTCCCAACTCCATAACTTAAAGAGTTTACAAGTTGGAGGCAATTCCTTGGCTGGTGTTGTATCAGAAATAAATTTTGCCAAACTCTCAAACTTAGAAACACTGGACTTGAATTCAACACGTTTTAGATTTGACATAGATCCTAATTGGGTCCCACCATTTCAACTCCGTAAGATTATTTTGACGAACACAAGTCTTGGTCCTAATTTCCCAGCATGGCTATATACACAGAGGTCACTAGAAAGTCTAGACATTTCTAGCTCAGGAATTTCATACATAGATGAAGACATGTTTTGGAGCTTTGTAGCAGAAATTGAGGGTGTTGATCTGTCCCAAAACTCAATCAGTGGAGACTTATCAAAGGTGACACTAAACTCTACTATTATTTGGATAGACCATAATAATTTCACAGGAGGCGTCCCACATATATCACCAAATGTCTTTGAATTACGTGCATCTCACAACTCTTTCTCGGGATCTATTTTTTCCATGTTGTGTGATCCAGTGAATGGGGATAACGTTTTATGGGGCTTGGACATATCAAATAATCGTCTAACAGGAGCACTTTCTGATTGTTGGGCCAATTGGAAAAACTTACATCAGCTTTACATGGGCAATAATAAGCTAACAGGTGAAATTCCTCCCTCAATTGGTGCATTGTCTAATCTTGAGTCATTGGATTTGCAAAATAATAGTTTCTTTGGAGAATTATCATTGGACTTATCAAACTGGACAAATTTGAGATACCTCAATTTGGGCAAAAATAATTTTTCTGGAAGTTTACCCATCATATTAATGCAGCAGCAGAATTTACAAGTGATCATATTGAGATCCAACCAATTTACAGGCAATATCCCACAACAGACATGTAGCCACCCTTTTCTGATTATATTGGATCTTGCCAATAATAAACTTTCAGGATCCATACCTCAATGTCTATATAACTTGACTAGCATGATTTTGGGTCTAGATAGTTCTTTTATAGATGTACATATTGACTTGTTTATCAAAGGGCAAGAATTAGAGTACCAACGTTATGGGATATTGCAGATTATTGATCTTTCAACTAACAACCTGACTGGAGAAATCCCCCACGAATTGTTTAGTCTTATTCAAGTGCAGTCCTTGAACTTGTCGTATAATCATTTAGAAGGGAAGATACCAAAACAAATTGGTGGCATGAAAAACTTGGAATCTCTTGATCTCTCCCACAATAAACTTTCTGGAGAAATTCCTCAGATGATCTCTAATTTGTCTTTCCTCAGTGATTTGAATATGTCATACAACAATTTCACTGGTCAAATTCCATTGGGGACCCAAATTCAGAGTTTTGATGTCTGGAGTTTTATTGGCAATCCTGAACTTTGTGGAGCTCCTCTTCCAAACTGCCAAAATAAGGTAGAATCTGATAATCCAAATATGGGAAGAGCAAACAAAAATGACAGTTTTTTGAAGTCATTGTATCTTGGAATGGGAGTTGGATTTGCAGCGGGCTTCTGGGGAGTTTGTGGCTCTCTCTTCCTCAACAGAGCATGGAGGCACAAATTTTTTCGATTGTTTGATCATCTGGTAGATCAAGTTTATGTGGCAGTAGCCCTCAAGTTCAAAAACTTCCGATGAATACTGGGAACAAATTGCAGCTAACGTAAGCAGATGATATATCTATTACAAAGCATTGTTTTCTTTTATTCAAATTCAGTTTTCTGGTTTGCCTTCTTCTTGTTGTTGGTAAACAAATTCAAATTGTTACTAATTAATCCCTTATGATTGTTTACTGTTCAATACCAAGTGCAGCAACCATCCCAAGACGGCATTGTTGAAGACTGCAGCTGCATTTTCCAAGGCGGCAACTATACTTCACAGAGTTCTTATGTTTTCTTTTAGATGTCCTTTCTTTGTCTTTAATCCAGTGAATGGTGACAAAAAATAATGTGCGAGCGAAAGTAGTAATAGTATCTAAGTTAACTTGTTTATGTCTATGTGTTGCTATTTTGGTTGGAAGTCTTTCTCAATTTAATGAATAAACAAATTGCTGTGCTTTTAGAGACGTTTCTCTTTCGAATGGATCCCTTTATGTATATTAAATTTGTTTTTCTTTCAAAAAATGAATAAACAAATTGCTGTGCTTTTAGAGAGGTTGCCTGTGCTCTGTATAAATATAATTTACAATTGAATGCGAAGACAACCTCTTTTCCATTACATGGAAGCAGAGAAAACTGGAGGAAGAAACCTTCAAATTACTTCTCAAAGTTTTCATTTGGAGAATTATCTTTATTAGCTTCTTCCAAATAAATTCAGGTCCTCGTTCGCAGGAAAAAAGTGAAAATTAGTAAACCTTTCTAATTTATAAATAAGCAAAGACCACAAGAATTAAATTAAAAAAAAAAAAATTCTTTTCTTTCTCTATGTGTGCTCTGTTCCTAAAACAGAGAAGTTGAAATGGCCTTCTACTTTTGATTAGAGTCTAACGCTCACTAAATAGAAACCTGTTTTAGAAGAAGAGGAGCAGGAGAAGGAGGAGAGAAGAATAAAATTTGAAACCTGTTTTAGAGTGGCGATGAAATATTAGTAGTGAAGGATTAAAATGATAATCACAATTTCTTAAAAACTACCTTCTAAATCTTTATTTCTCAGCATTAATGAAATTATGAAAAAAAATTCAAACCGTGAGGGATTCAAATAAAAAATTTTAAAATATAGAGACTTTTATAAAAATTCATCAAAATTATTGAAACTAATTGAGTAATTATATTTTTATTTATGATTCTAATTTAGATAGATTGCGACAACAAATAATGACATTAAAAGTAAAAAATTTATAAATTATTTTTATATTTTATATTTTAAAATTTTTTTTATCTATGACGACATAGAGGATCAAATAAAATTTCTTTTACTAATTATAGAATTTTTATTAAGTATAGGGACTTTTATAGAATTTTTTTATAAAACTATTTTTATTAACCAGCTTGGATTTCAGTGTTGCAATCTTCCCAGTATGTACAAAACATACGAATCTATCTAAATCAGTTACGTAAGATATCCAAAAATTCTAGATGGTGATGAAAGTGCACCTCTGCCAAACACTTCCCTTCAAAGTAAAAAATTATCAACAGCTTAATTAATCAGTTTTTGCTTCAGCAGCCTTAATTCGATCATATTAGTAGTGAAAATTGAAAAGGAGGGCAAGAATGAAAGCTTCTCAGTGGGTTCCATTACTGATAATTTACTATATTTAACAATAAAAAACATGCGTGTTTGTTTCTTTCTTCATTATTAATTCACTATATTTGGTCATATTTCATTATTAATACAAATTAAGAATTATAAACTTTTTATATAAAGTGTGAATATAAAACTTTGAGAAATCATTGCAAATAAAGGTTGGCTAAATGCAGCATAGAATTCATAATACCAACTTTGTCCATTCTAAGAACTTTGGATTTAAGTTATCTATTATCTATCATTTATTACTTCCCAGGGAAATGGAATACAAATATTTTATAATTTTTCCAACAATCAGGAATTTTTCCCATTAAATATCCAGATACTGGAGTGCCATATTGTGGGATTCATTCTCGTACAGAATTTGATAAGTTTCCCATATCCGATGGAATGTAACCCTGAAGTGAGTTATTGGATAGAAGAAGTATAGCCAAATTTTCCAATTGGCCTAACCAATTTGGAATTGATCCATTAAACTTCTTGTTCGAAGTATCTAAACTAACTAGACTTTGCATACTTGACAAATATAGAAAATGACTCAGATTGAATAGTTAGCCAAAATTTCCAATAAGCTAAAATACTCATTCTAAAGCTCGTGTATTGAAGAAAATGACATATTCAACTTTTCCTTCTTTTAGTGACTTGTCTTAAGAAAGTGTGGAATAAAATGAAACTAACGGAATAATAAGTGAATTACATTGTTTGAAAATTTCAAGTATAAATTTCAGTTCGAACCAAAAAAAAGGAAAAATTAGACATAATACTCCATCTTTCATGCTTGAAAATTTTCCTCTCAAATTTTTGTCTGGTCATTAATGGAAACTTACAAGAAACTTGTGTTCTTATCTTTTTTCAATATTCACTTAAATCATCGTACGAAATAGCAATTACACAATTTGAAGAGGCAAACAATAATATTCAATCTTTTCGAAACAAGTGAAAGGGATCTGATTGTTTAGGCAACAATTCGTTTTTTTTTTAAGTAATTTTTTTCTATTTTTCTTTTAATAAGTAGATGTGTGAATTAATTTCTTTGGCTGACTCTTTTTTCCAAGTCTTTACGCGTGAGAAACAGGGCATTGTGGAGTCAATATTATGACTATTTCTCGGACGGTGAAGTTGAAAATAAGGCTCAATGTCACATTTCTAAAGATGAAACTCTAATGGCAATTTTTTTTAATTGATTGTAAGTCATAAATTTTATATAAATTGTAATAATATAACAACAAAAATTTTAACATACATATTAGTAGCTACAGTAATCAATTTTTTTTATAAATACAATCACTAAATATAAATTATAAAAGAAATTTTTTTTATCTAATCTATTTAAAATTTCAACCTATCTACTTTGAAAAAAATTACAAATTTTTTTGTAAATTGAAAATTTTATATCAGAAAATATTTTTTGTATATATTTTTATAATCTTAATAAAAAAATTATAACTGATGAGTTGGCTACTATAATTTTCTCATATCACATATTTTCACATAAAAATAAATTTTTTAATAAATTTAATTTTTTACATAAAAAAAATTATCATATAGTTAAATAAAAATAGGTCATGTGACGTACACGCACATTGACAAACACACACATTTTGATATAACTAACATTGATAGCATAATTCTATTAAAATAAAAGAAGTGGACTACGTCATCCAAATAAAATAGGGCTAATATCAGAAAAAAAGTGCTGTAATTATATTTTTCACTACATTTCACTTGTGTAAGGCCTTGAGTGCTGAACAGTATTTTTACAGTCACAAATTTTATTAACGAGAAATTATTATAATTAAATATAACTTACATAGGTTGCCTAAAAGATGAAATAAAATTCAGACTTAGTCCGCAAAAGGCAATATCTAGCAGTGACTTGAGGAAGGAGATTCAGAAGAAAACACAGGAGCTCTGGGATGCAGTTTCCTCTCTTGCCAAGTGCAACTGCAGCAAAGTTCTCTTTTCTGTATGCAGTGAATTTGATATTTGAATTTGAGGAAGCCATTGCACAATGAACGACAAAAGAAAATCATTATCAAATTGAAAATGTGTACCTACGAGAAGGGAAAAATATGAATTTAAGTATAAGAGATTTAGATCTTTCATCCTTCCAATTTGCATTGGTATCTTTTCCTTCAAATGATTGTAAGACAAGTTCAAGGACTACAATTTAGTGAGCCAAAATAATTGGAGAGAAATTCTTTCAGAAAATTGGTTAGTGGAAAGGTTAATACTTTGTACAAGCACAAGAATTTTCTAACTTTTGACCTTTTGTAGACATTGCAGGGATAAGCATTAATTAGGTTACTTAACTTGATTGAATATCATTTTGATTGAAAAATTAGCATATGAATCTAATCAAAGTTTAAAATTATCTAAGATTTGAGTTATTTCAAATTGATTTTAAGAAAATTCATAGAAAATTACACCTAATCCACTCAAATTAATTTGAAATTATTTTGAAAATTCATCTATATAAATTCGTCAATCTGATTTGATCCATCTAAAATAATTTATTTTTAAATGATTTTAGGTAGAATTAGTCAAATTCATTGAGTTATGCTTAACTCTAGTAAACTCACATAATTGTGAAAGGATACATAGTCTTTCCACATTTAACTATTCCTATAAAAGTGTTAATAATTAAAACATATCTTAGAAGGCCTACAGCCAGGAAGATCCAATACAATTAGAGGAATAGAGCTGGCATAGCTGTGTTGAAATTTGGCTAGTAAATTGGTTGGATCTCAATTTTACAATTGATTAACTTTGTTGCATCTAAGATTGAGGAGCACCAAATATGTGCAATTTAGGAACCTATTATTATGCAAAGCTAGTGATTCAAGATATGGAGTGCAAATACCTCCTGAATCATTTTATGTTACAAAAAAGTATATTAATTGAATTATTCAAAAAAAATGAAAATAACCATTATTGCCTGGAAGAAAATATGCATGCTCTTAACTTCTTTCATCGTCAATTTCATCTTTGTTTTACGAAACAGTACAAGGAATTAAAGATATCTTTCTTTTGTGCTTCTGTGATGATTCTATTTCTGAATTTTGATTTGCTTTTTGTCCGTACTCTATATTAAAAAAAACTCACAATTAAATGCAGAGACAACTTTTCCATTACATAATAACAGAGAAAATAGGGGGAAGAGACCTTCAAATTAATTCTCATAGTTTTCATTCTGAGAGTGGAGATGGAGTATTAGTAGTAAAGAATTAAAATGAAAATCACAATTTCTTAAACACTAACTTTCAAACCTGTATTTCTCGGCATTAGTGAATTTGAAAAAAAAAAATCGAGATGTGAGGATTCAATTGAAAACTTTTAAAAGAATAGAGACCTTTATAGAACGTAACTACCAATATAAGAATCAATTGAGTAATTATACTTTTTATATTTATAATTTTAGTTTAGATAGAATGCAACAAGAAACAATTGATGAAAATTTTTAATAATATTTATTAAAATGTTATTAAATATGTTTACATAACATGCATAAATTGTAAAATTAATTTTAATATGTTATTAAAAGCAGCTTGTATACTGCTGTCTGCTAAAGAGGATGGATGGTAAAATAGTCATTTGAAATCCTATTTCTTACAAATGCTAAGACAAATAGAGTTGTCAGTAGATCTTGATAATCTTAAAAACAAATTGTTTTCTTTTCTGGAGTGAACAAGCAAAGACTATATCTTAATCACTTTTTTTTGGAAAGAAAATCATAGAGTGGATTAATTCTAGTCTCTACTCGCAAAAGCAAAACCCCTTAATAGCTAGTCTTTAGAGGATTAATCAGCTTTTGATTTTGTGATTTTAATTAGAGCATATTGGCCGTGGAAATTGAAAAAGATGAGAATGAAAGCTTGTCGATGGATTCCAGTGCTGATCAAAGAGAAATTTGGGTCCAATTTGGGAGGAAGACTTTGCAATCTTGAAATATGGTGTAGTGGAGGACTTGGAAGTATTAGAAGACTTGAAAATATTAGAAGACTTTAA